>OY987316.1:31347012-31812040 GCA_963920655.1 Geranium rotundifolium | reverse complement strand
ACACCGAATGTGACACTTCAGAAACTACTGCGTTTCGGGTTTGAGGACAACAAAAGAAAATGAGATAGTGTAAGTGAAGTACTTGGCATGCCGGAAGATCCTAATGAAGGAGAGCAAAAATGCCGAAGGAAAGAAAAGCACTATGAAAGGAAAACCAACAAACCGAACCCGGACGAAAGCCCAAATGCAAATCGCCAAAGTGGTTGAAATTTAGCATTGTGGAGCGAACCAAAAGCAGAGGAAAGTGTCGGTGATCAAAGCAGAAAAAGATGGGAAAGGATGATTTGGGGTAAAAAGGGGTAACAAGTGATTGACAACGAGTCTTGGGGAGAGATTGAAGTGTAATGGGGTTTGTGAGGTTGAGGCAACTTAGGAATTGAGCACCATTGATCTTCCTGAATTTTCCCTCTAAAACACCCACCCGAGTCTAACCTACACTACAAGCCAAATAAGCCCTACCGTTATGGATTCACTTTTGGCTATGGTCTAGAGATCATCGGGATCGGTTCGAACCATTAAGGTATGATCACCAAAGTATTGAGGAAAAGGGATTTATGTGATGCATGTTGTGTAAGGGCAAGTGTTGTTTAGCATGTATGCGGAGTGAAAATGATACCCTTCGTGCACGTTGTCCTTTGCATGAGTATTTCGAGTCCACATGAATACTTACTTGCAATCATGAATTATGCCTATGGAGTCTCAATGTGTGTGTTAGGAATAGTGTTGTCTTGAGTCTAGTAGTGTCGTGTTTTGTCGTTGTAGTATAGTGGTAAGTTTTCCCACTTGTTTTACTTGTTTCGGTTCGGGGGTGTTTGCCTAAAACCCCTAGGAGATGCCGAGCTCCTCCTATTGAGTTGACTCAGGGTTCTTAACTCGCCGAATTTTGCAGTACACTTGTTGACTTATCGGGACGATAAGTGTTTAAGTGGGGTGTGTTTGTTGTGGGGTCAAAAGGTCTCGTTTCGAGACCGTTTACCCTCACAATTCGGTGCATTTGTGTCCGATAGTGGCCGAGTCAGGCCCGGGAGTACATATTTTATGCTTTTTGGTGTTTTGAGGTGCGTACGCAGGAACGGGAGGAAAAAGGGCCAAAAACGAGGCACCGAGCAAAAAGTCAAAGGGCGTTGACCAAACAGCCGGGCAGAGGGCATTGGTCACGATCGTGACTAATGGAGGCACGATCGTGGCTCATTAGGCACGATCGTCCCTCAGCCAGCCACGATCGTGCCTCCCCTTTAAAAGAATTGGCCAATTATATTCAAACTTACAGTGGGCTCCCCCGATCTCAGTCACGACAGAGGCACGATCGTGACCCAAGGAGGCACGATCGCCCCTTGAAGACCCACAATCGTGGCTTTACGGGGTAAAGGATCGAGGCGATTCAAAAATATCTTACCTGCCCGAGCCACGACCGTGCCCGACGAAGCCACGATCGCCCCCATGACTAAGTCACGATCGTGCCCATCCAAGTCACGATCGTGACCCAGACAGAGGCACGATCGTGCCTTGCTAGCCACGATCGTGACCACCCTCAGAATCAGAAAACTATAAAAGGGGTTTAGTCACTTTTTGAAGGGGAGGAAGAAACATAGAGAGAGAAAACGAGCCAAGGAGATTTTCAGAGTTCCACACCAAAGGCACCGCTAGTTCCACCGTTCTTCATCACACATCGAAGACACACCTTGCTCGGGATTCCAAGAGCACTTTCTATCCATTTACTTTATTGTTCTTCGTGTTCTTCATGTCTATGTGTATTGCTACCATGTTATTGCTTAGCTCTAGCACAATGGTTATGGGCTAAACCCTTTAGCCATGGGTGCTAGACAATATAGAATGTGAATGTGGAGTTTAATGAGATTAGTGATTTATTGAAGAACAAATGTGTTGTGTGGATTGTTGTTTGAATGCATGTGTTGTTTAAGTGACGTTTTACAATATATGTTTGAGGTGTTCTATCCGATACCGAAAGGGAAGGATTAGAACCCGGACTTAGCATCCACCGAGGGTTGTAGGCTCAAGACCGTGTCTTGGCACCTTTGAGTAACCCTTAGCCTTTTATTGTCGTTTGTATGCGATCTCGAGTTTACTCAATACCGAAAGGGCACGGGAACACTTGAGATTAAGCCAACCTCATTACCGAAAGGCGAGGTCGGCATTTAAGACATAGGCTCGACCAACCGTTTAATCAATAGATTGCTTATTTTTCGAACTTGTTCACTTGATGATTGTCTAGCACCCTAGGCGTTTTAAATTCATACGTTATCATTATCGCGCTTTGTAATCGTTGTCATAATTGCAAACAAGTTTATTAACTAATCGTAAACCCCATATTAATCCCTGTGGACCGGCTCGGTATCTTACAGGATCATATAAATATTATTACTTGCGACCCGTGTGCACTTGCACGTGGAAACCATTGTGCGACGTTATCACGTCACATTTTGGCCCAACAACGACATATGTTACTACGGTGTTCTTATGGACGTATGTATCCTTACCTACTCGGAAGGCATGCCAGTCGTTGTATTCAAGTGTCGGTGGTACGACGAACGGACAGTTAGAAAGGACGCAAATGGATTCATTTCGGTCAACACGTCCACAGATCGTCACAAACAAAACCCATTTTGCCTTGCTTTAATGGCAAAACAGGTATACTATATCGACGACCCTAAATCTGGACCGTGGAAGGTTGTGAACGTCGTGTCGCATAGGGGTCACTACAAACCGAGCAGTTTAGCCCGTGCCGGTGACAACGACGACCTGGAGTTTGAAGTCGATGAACCTTACGAAGAAGATTGAATTGACATCGTCACACCGGTTGGTATCACTATCAACCTAACAAACTTAATCCGGTATCCACCGCCAGTACCTCCAGCTGAGAACGATGAAGAAGACGAAGAAACCGAGCACGACGACGAAGAAACCGATGACATCGATTTGGAAGATTATGATTCCGCCGACTCTGATACTTAATATGTATATGTATGTTTGATTGGTTATGAATAAATGGTTTTTTTAATCTATGATCTATGAAGAGTAATTCGGTCAACTCCGGCCGAAATAGGGGTAATTTGGTCAATTTAACCTTCAAAGGGTAATTCGGTCAATCCCGACCGAAGTAGGGGTAATTTGGTCAATTTCACCTTCAAAGGGTAATTCGGTCAATTCCGACCGAAGTAGGGGTAATTCGATCATTTCGACCTGAAAAGGGTAATTCAGTCAATTCCGACCGAAGTAGGGGTAATTCGGTCAATTTGACCTTAAAAAGGTAATTCGGTCAACTCCGGCCGAATTAGGGGTAATTAGGTCAATTTGACTTTAAACAGGTAATTCGGTCAACTCTGGCCGAATTAGGGGTAATTCGGTCAATTCCGGCCGAATTAGGGGTAATTCGGTCAATTTGACCTAAAACTGTTTTTTTCCTAAGTGTGGATTTGTAACGGCGCACATTATACAATGCACCGTTACAAATTTGTAACGGCGCACACAGGTAAGTGCACCGTTACAAATCCACACTTAGGAAAATTCAGATAGTTGACTTTTGTCCTTTGAAATCGGGTTTTCGATCCTCATCGAGATTCATACGTTCAACATAGTACCCTGAAATTATGAAACATGAACTAACAAGTCATTGCGCTCAAATTGGTACGGTTGGATTAACTTTTGGATCGACATTAATAAAATAATATTATGTGCGCCATTACAAAAAGTCAAATAGGCCAGTCAACTATGTTGACTTCCCATTGACCGGTTAGATCTAAGTTCATACATTATCGGAATTGAATGAAATTTTGGCATATGAAGTACACATTCATTGCGCTCTTATCCGTACGGTTGGATTAAAACTTTATTTTCAACACATTCCACTTTCGTTGAAAGCGTGAGTTTAGGGTTAAGGAAGGTAAAACTCACAAAAACCCTAAACTCATTGATGATCAAACGTTCGGTAGATTAATATATTTTATTTTGAATCGAAACCGTTTGATTAGTTGGAAATTACATATACGTGGTATAGTACAAATTTGAAGAAAATCAAACCACGGGAAGACCGCTTATCATTCACGATCGAGTTTAGGTTAAATTTAGGGTTTAGGTTTGTAATGGCGCACATAGCTATGTGCGCCGTTACAAAAGTGGCGCCACGCGGAAAATCAAATTTCGCGGCGAAATTTCGCGAAAATTCAAATTTCGCGGGTAAATTTCGCGAAAATTTAAACTTCCCGCGGATATTTTGGTTGTAACGGCGCACAACATTGTGCGCCGTTACAAATTTCGCTTGTAACGGCGCACACACCGTTACAAATATGTTGACCGTTGCAAAAGTTGACCGTTGGGTTCAGACAACGGTTTGTAACGGCGCACGTAATAGGGTGCGCCGTTACAAAATCGCAGATAAATATTGCGCCGTTAAAATTTTTTTTGAATTATTAAAAAATTTGCCCCTTAGGGGTATTTTTGGAATATTAAAAAATTTGCCCCTTAAGGGTATTATTGGAATTTCCAAAAAATTGCCCCTTAGGGGTAATTTTGGAATTATTAAAAAGTTTTCCCCTTAGGGGTATTTTTGGAATTTCCAAAAAATTGCCCCTTAGGGGTATTTTTGAAATTATTAAAAAATTTGCCCCATAGGGGTATTTTTGGAATTATTAAAAAAATTTCCCCTTAGGGGTATTTTTGGAATATTAAAAAATTAGCCCCTTAGGGGCAATTTTGGAATATTAAAAAAATTTCCCCTTATGGGTATTTTTGGAACTATTTAAAAAAATTGCCCATTAGGGGTAATTTTGGAATTATTAAAAAATTTGGCCCGTAGGGGTATTTTTGGAATTTCCAAAAAATTGCCCCTTAGGGGTATTTCTAGAATTATTAAAAAAAATTGTCTTACAAGTGTTATTTCGGTCAAATTGACCTTAAATTAGCGTTATTTCGGTCAAATTGACCTTAAAAGGCTAATTCGGTCAAATTGACCTTAAAAAGGGTAATTCGGGCATTTTCGGCCGAATTACCCTGTTCTTTCGGTCAAATTGACCTTAAAAGTGTTATTCGGTCAATTACAGATAATGGAGCCTAGACGTAAGGCACCTAAGGCCAGGGCACCTAGGCGAGCCACCATGGACATTCCATTTTTCGAGGCTTCGCAGGCGCCGGAGTTACATGATGAGATGTACACTCCGTCACCGCCGCAGCCGACTCAGCCCACTCAGCCGACTTATCCGGGAGATACGGAGGTTGGCTGGCAGTTCCAGGTCCCGGATCCTCGGAGTTTCCAGGAGATGCTCGGAGACGTCGCAGGACCCTCCGAAGAGGACTTTGTGCCGGATGAGTCAGAACTCCCGCTGAACGAGTGGAGGCTCCTTCCCCTCGAGTACAGAGAGATTCCGAGGTACGAGCTGTACTTCGATTATAAAGTAGAAGTCGACTGCCTGAACACGAAGAGCTGGGAAGCCAGGGCAAAGAAGGACCAAAAGATCGACATCAACATCGAGCACGATGAGAGAGCAGTTCAGACGAACGGAGGTCCGTTGCTCTTGACGTGGGAAAACGGCCGACCACGTGTCGCAAGAGGAATCCTTTCAATGGAAAGGGTGAAGACGATTATAGAGAAATTCGCTCGGGAACGCGACGCTTCCTACCAGACGTTTGGGGATTTGTCGGCGTTTGAGTTCCAGGCGTTTTGGAGGAGTTTTAGGGTAATTTCAACATTTACTCACATTTTTTTTCAAATGCTCGTATTATAAATATTGACGTGATGTTTGTGAATTTCAGCGTTTGTTTCCAGTGACCGATTCGGTTGAGCTTAGGGGTTGGATTCGTGAGGCGGCCATAGGCGCTTACAAGGAGCGAAAATCGAACATGAAGCGGTTATACAAGCTCTACGTCGACCCTACTAGACTGGACCGTAATGGGATTCCCAAGTGTCTGAAAGGGAAGAAGTCCCAGTGGCGGTGGCTCGTTCAACATTTCGATGTTAACGAGGTATATTACTAATTTTTACTTTAATGTTTACTTTAATTTTTACTAATTTTGATATGAATTTACTTTTTTTTTTTTTCCAGGAACAAGTTGGTACTCAAATGAGTGCCATTCGGAGGAGCGAGAACAAATTAAACCACCACACTGGTAAAGTCCCATTTTGACAGCTTTGGGAGAGGATGTCGGAGGCCGGGGAAGTGGAGGTCTCCAAAAAGTTGGAGGCCTTACTGAAGGCTCACAAGGTCTTACCTAGGCCTGGTGATGATGCATAGGAGGGGGAGGAGGGACTCAACCCGAAGCTTGTAAGTTTCAATATATATATTTTTTTATTTTAATATTTAAATTTATTATATCAATCAATTTTTTTTTGCAGCTTTACATTAAGAATGCGCTTAGGGATTGGAAGAATGACGAGGCGAACTACAACGAGGATGGAACGCTGAACAAGATGACTGACGCTGAAGAGGATGAGGTCATACGACTAGCTGCCGAGCATGTTCGCCAGATCGAGCTTGCCAGAGGAGTTACCATAGAACCCTCCAGAGGACGACGCATCCGGGGTTGCGGGAGTGCTTACGAGGCAGCGCCGAGATAGAGAAGACGTTCGACCTCCTCCGATGGTAGTCAAGCGGAGATTACGGAGCTCCGGACTAAACTCACGGAACTTCGCGCTGAGCGTCAGGCTGAACGTCAGCAGAACGCCGCTGAAAAACAGCATGCCGAGTAGATGTTCTAGTACTTCCAACAACAGCTGAAGTTACTCAACCCTAATCTTGCCCCTCCACCTCCACCTCCATTTAACCCGAATAGTTCTACAGATGCTGGAGGCCCGTCGTCATAGATTTTATGTAAATTAAATATTTTATTCAACAATTTCAATATTAATATAATTTTATTTTCAACAAATTCAATATTCATTTCTAAATAAAAAAAATAAAATTTTAAAAAAATAATAAATATAAAATATATTTTATATTTATTATTTTTTTTTATTCTGCATTATTTGTAACGGCGCACAAACGGCGTGCGCCGTCACTAATTGTAACAGCGCCCACCGTCAGTGCGCCGTTACAAACAGTGACTGCACCGTCGCCTTCCGCAATAGTGACGGTAGCCTTTGTAACGGCACACTAACTCTGTGCGCCGTCACAGTTAGTAACGGCGCACATCCCTTTGTGCGCCGTCACAGTTAGTAACGGCGCACATCCCTTTGTGCGCCGTTATAACCAGTAACGGCGCACAGACTGCGCGTTGTGCGCCATTACAGGTTGTAACGGCGACACTGTAACCGCGCACTTTAACTGCGCCGTTACAGATGTTTTTGTGCGCCGTTACAAACTGTAACGGCGCACAAATCCTCTGTAACAGCGCACGTTACAACCAGTAACGGCGACACTGTAACGACGCACTTTAACTGCGCCGTTACAAACGTTTTTGTGCGCCGTTACAAACTGTAACGGCGCACAAATCCTCTGTAACAGCGCACTTAACGTGCGCCGTTACAACATAAAAGACTGATAGTGAAAACTGTTGGGTTATGGAGACTTCTTACTTCTTATTTTAATATGTAGAAGGTATAATTTTCTTTATACCTTCGCATTTTCCTATGATATAGAAAATGTATTCTATTGTATAATTGTATAATTGATTAGAAAACTTGGCATTTTCCTATTTTTAATTTGTCATCCTTTATAAATGTTACGTAATTGGAACCTCAAAACATTTCATGAGTTGTGAAGAACGATAAGAAGAGAGTAGTGTGGCTAGGGGAGAGTATGCCCCCCAAGGCCCATTCCCAGACTTGGTTGGGTTGTGTCTAGCGGGTTCGAGTTGGACCAACCAGATTGCCGAAGCGAATCTTGATTAATCTAAAAGCTCTCTTTGTATTCTTCAATCTCAAAACCAATACCCATATGCTAAAAATAAAAAAACACAACACTAGAAGCGAGCGAAATTGTGAATTTTTTTTCTTTTCTTTTGGATTTTGAACTTGGTGAGGTGAAATTGAAGAGGAGGTGCTTTGACCAGAATGTCCTTGTGCATTATGCTTGCCTCTTGAAACCGTTGAACGTGGTTATGGGTAATGTTATAGCAGCCACATAGCGTAACTCTTGCATGTTTGTGTTATTCACTGCCCAACTTGATCCACATAAGATTAGTAACCAGGATTAGTGAACTCAGGAGTGGTTTTGTTTGTGCCATTAACAGTGTCTTTGCTTCCACAAAAGAGAATCAAATCCTCAATGAATGACTTTCCCATATCTGGTGCATCACAGACTCAGACCACCAAAACAATCTCTCTATCTCCAATTCTCACTTAATTTACCATCTGAATTATTTTTCTGTGGACTTGAGTTTTTGAGAAATGGAAACAAAATACAATTGGCGAACCTGCGATCTTCGCGTTATTAGCACGACGCTCTAACCAACTGAGCTAATGGGCCTGTTTGCTGAAGAAATCCTCTAATTAGTCATAAAATATTATATTTACATAATGGAGTTAGTTGATCATACCAAAAACATAAAGTCCGACTTACCGGCATAACCTACTACAGTCCTCCGCTCTACCAACTGAGCTAAGGTCGGTGTATAGTGAAACTACTTAAGATCATGATCTGCTACTTCATACTACCCGTAGTGCATGCGTTTAGTGGTGTGAATAGTTGCTCTTATAGCTTACTCATCAATATATTTATCCAAGTTATGCAGTTTATAGGGTCTCATAAGATATCTTCTAGTTGCACAATAAACAGAACACAACCAGTATTCAATTTCAGCTTATAACAGATTTGTTCCAAACAAGAAAAACACATATCAAGTTACTAAGCTGTAGGAGCTCATTATGACCGGAGAATCTGCTAGCGGTGATCTCGAAGGAGACGACAAGAAAGGCTGAGGAGGGATTTCTAGGGAATCAATCCTTCCTTCCAACATCTCCACCACTCTACTCATTTGTGGCCTATTCGAAGGGTCTGTCTGTATGCACCACATGCTCACTATAATCATCTTTCTCGCCTCTTCTTTTTCCTCATCGTCTGCAATCCCATCAAGTCCAAGTTCTTGGTGTGACTCAATTCGCTTGTAGATCCAATGCAGAAAATATATATTACTCGTCCTGTCAGCTTCACAGTCTATGTTCCTCCTCCCCCCAACCATCTCCAACACCATCATCCCGTAGCTGTAAACATCAGACTTGTGCGACACTCCTCCAAAGTTCCTAGAAAATACCTCGGGAGCAATGTATCCAGGAGTCCCTCTAGCCCCCAGCATCGACACAATGCTCTCTTTTCGCGGGCAGATTTTAGCTAGCCCGAAATCACAAATCTTGGGGCAGAACTCTTCGTCGAGAAGAATGTTGTGAGGCTTTATGTCAAAGTGCAGGATCCTTGTGTTGCATCCTCGGTGCAAGTACTCCAATCCTCGAGCTATGCCAACAGCTATTTTGTACAAAGTTTCCCATTTCAATTGGCGATCCGAGGTCAGAGGGCTCTTTTCGTGTATGAACTTCTCTAGGGAGCCGTTGGGCATGAACTCGTAGACTAGAGCTCTCTTGTGACCTTCAAAGCAGAATCCCAAGAGAGTCACAACGTTGACATGGGAAGTCCTGCTGATGCTCGATACCTCGTTTATGAAATCCTCTCCATCACCTTTGGATCCTTTCAAGATCTTCACTGCCACGAGACAACCATCTTGTAGCTTTCCTCTGTAAACTCCTCCGAACCCTCCTTCGCCTTCTTTGTCTTTGAATGAGTTGGTTATTTTCTTTATGTCGGAATAGCTGAATCTTTTGGGACACAGGGACCCGATGTCCTCTAAGAAGACCTCAATGTTCTTAAAAATTTCTGTTTTCTTCTTCCAAAACATCACATAGTTGCTCTGCGAGGACTTTCTCCAAGCCAAAAAAACTGAGATCATTATCAGAACAGCTACTACAGCTGATATGCCTGTAATTTAACAAAGAGAATGGCAGTGTTTAACGTGTTTTCTTCATTAAGACTTTATGGAAGAAGAAAGAAAAACAAGTTACCTAGTCCTATTTTTAGCTTCAGTTCCCATATCCCATTCCCTGCAACAAGTTCCCAAGAATGAGTTTTGTTAGTTTAAACATCACATTTAAAGTTTATTTAGATTGAGGCTGTGTAGCCAAACTGATCCACATTCAATTTAAAATTTTAATTGTGGAGTAACACAATAATACATGTACACTCCCAGATTGCATTTCTGAAAATCTCAACAAAATCATATGTAAGAATGAAGATGAATTAGAGTCCAAGATTATGTGAATAAAAGAGGAGAAGAAGCTGACCGGGAACACAGGTTCTGGCATGAGGCCGATCGGAACAGAAACACTGGAACTGATAGGAATCCAAATCGAACCCGCACTTGCCACCGCTACTCTCACACTCCCAGCAATTGTTGGCCATCCATTTCAGCACAAACCCATTTCTCAGTCTGGCCATCATGTCTCCACCGCCCTTATCCACTGGAACCAACACCTGACCTTCACACGCTTCACCCACCCATTTTGAATCCTTTTGAGACAGAACAAGAAACACGCCATTATTGTTATTATCTGAACTACAAGTCCCAATCCTGACCCATGACACGTTTTGTGGCAGAAGAGAGAAGCTGCAATTGAATAGAAGAGTGGCGTTGGTAGTGTCAGGACCCAACTCATAGCGGTGATCAACAGGAAGAGTTAAGTTAAAAACTGAAGTGTCACAGAGGCTAGTGTTGGGGTTGGAATAAGAAAAGGCTGCGTTGGAGACCCGAAGAGTGTGGTTGTCGTAGTCGATTTCGTGAATGATGTAATCTTGGTTTCTAGCCAGTTGAAGGATTGGTTGCCGATGATCGTCGCAAGAGACCTCAAAACCAGGGTACCCACAGAATGCTTGTTCCCGGTTGTTGATGTAAAATGGGTACTCAAGAATAACTTGACCATCTGTATCATCGCCACACGTTTTGGGGCCATTAAGACATGCTAAGAATTGTGGGTCTATAACAGAGGAGGCTTCTTACAAATGAGGTAGACTAACGACGTATGCACTAAAATACGCCGTTACATTTTGTAACGGCGTATTCTGGTACATACGCCGTTAGAACTAGATTTGTAACGGCGTATGTGCTAGTTATACGCCGTTACTGTTGAAAAAACTAACAATGTTTTATTCAGCTCGCCGGTGATTTGGTGGGTTCGACGCCGATCATTTCGCATTTTCTTCGGATGAAAATGAACAATTTTGACCTATATATTTTACAATAATATTATAAAATATATTTTGTTTGTGTTATTATGAATTTATCTCCATTTTGTTAATTATTCGAGAGTTTCACTTCAATTCATTGGATAGTTATCAGTTTAGTGTATTGTTGATTATCAATAGTTGCCAATTGATTTGGTTCAGAAGCTTGAGAAAGGATTACGAGAGAGTGAAAAAAATGAATTCAATGGCACACGTTTAAAAATTGAAATAATATTTAAGAGTATTTTGGTTATATTATATGAAAGTTAACAAAATTATGGACAGTGACACGTAAAAAAGTTCGCCGTATTGAAGTGAGTCTTAAATTAATACACCACAACAACGTAAAAAAAGTTCGCCGTATTGAAGTGACTCTTTAATTAATACACCATAATAACATGAAAATGTGTCATAGTGCACCATAGTAAACATGAATTATCTCATATATTTTATATTCATGTGATCATGTCTTGTTTACATCGAGTTTTGTGTTCTATTTAGTTTTGACCCATCTAAACTAAAAGAGATTATATTGATGAATGATTGATGATTGTTACTACGATTAGTGTTGACATATTTTTTAGCGCATGGTCAAGATGTCAGCCAACATATCGCGCACATGATCATGAAAGTTTTCGATCTTTCCTGTTTGATTTTCGGAAACGTGAGATAAAGGGAAAACGAGTTAATACGAGATCAGGCAACGTCCAGCTGGTAGAGTACACGTCAGCAAGGCCAATTAAGGCAACAATACCAACTTGTCAACTTGCCAATAATGCAAGGTGGCAAAAGAATTCTTATTTGGAATTGTATTGCCAATTTGGAGTTGAAGACCAATTAGGCATGTAGAATTGCTATAAAAGCAGGTGATACCCCCATAGCAATTCACACCTTCTCTGTACTTAATTTCAGAGCTCTTAACTGTGCAAGGTTGGCGGATTGAGAGACTGGATCTTTAGAAGAACGGTGTCAATCACATACAAAAAAACGTGAGGGTTTGAGTGTTTGTGATTTGTGGGTATTTTTTCGTGATTGAAGACTCACGAAGAAATTGTTGAAGAGAACTATGTCGAGCATAGGCTTGCATGAATGGTGGAATTAAGAGAATCTCAAAGACAGGGAGAGAGGCCCTTGGTCGAGGTTGTTCAAGGTGAGATCTATAGTAGCTTAGGACAATAGCTTGTGTGATAACTAGTTGATGCTTGAAGTTGTACTATTGACTACCAAATAGTGAAAACCTTTCCACTGGCAGAGTGCCCCAAACGTAGGTGCGGAGTCACCGAACTAGGTAAACATGTTGTGTGTCTTCTATTTATTGTTCCGTTATTTACTTATCTGTGATCAGACAAGTTGTCGAACCAGTTGTCACAACATTGTGTTCGACATCTTGTCCCTGCCACAACTCAGAATTTCAATTGATATCAGAGGAGGCATCTTATCTTCTAGGTGATTTCCTGCAAAAATTCTGATTAACTGATATGGAGTCAAAGGACGGAGGATCGATCAATCGACCTCCCATGCTTGACGGAACAAACTATGGATATTGGAAAGCTCGTATGTGTGCCTTAATGAACTCACTCGATAGCAAAACATGGAAGGCGGTAATCAACGGATGGGAGGAGCCCCAATATTATGATGGATCATGAAATACTATTGGTCCTAAACTTGAGAATGAGCGGAGCTCCATAGAAGATGAGGCAGCCCTAGGTAACTCCCGTGTACTCAACGCTATATTCAGCGGAGTTGATAAGAATGTCTTCAGACTAATCAACACATGCACAAATGCCAAAATAGCCAGGGATACTCTTGTTGTGGCTTATGAAGAAACCTCTAAGGTACGTGAGCAAAAATTACAATACCTCACCACTAATTTCGAAGCTCTCACAATGAATGAGAATGAAACCATAGCCGAGTTCAACGTACGGATTAGGGACATGGCCAATGAAACTTTTTCTCTTGGCAAACCCATGACTGACGAATACATTGTCAAAAAAACCCTAAGGGCATTAAACTCTAGGTTCAAGATGAAGATTATTGCCATAGAGGAATGTCATGATCTAAAACTCTTGAAATTTGATGAACTCATGGGATCTCTCATGACCTACGAGCTCTCCCTTCCTACCTTAGAGAAGAAACACAAAAGCGTGGCCTTCAAGAGCTCAACTCATGATCAGAAAAAACAGGTGTTCTCCGACTCAAATAGCGAAGACGATGAAACAATTGCTATGCTAGCCAAGACCTACAACAAAGTTATGAGGAGATTCAATCAGACTGCAGGGAAGAATGTCACTCAGAATGTCAGAAACAAACCCAAACAAAACTTTCAGAATTTTGAGAACACTAATGGCAGACAAGGCGAAAGAGCAGAAAAAGAAAAGGAGGTGCAGTGCTTCGAATGTGAAGGCTATGGACATTTTGAGAAAGAATGTCCCAACTACCTCAAGAATCAGAAGAAGCAATTTACTGCATCGCAATCTGACGAGGAAGTAGAAGATAGCAACACAGAACATACAAGTAACTATGTAGCCTTCACTGCCTCTACATCCACTGAACCCTTGAAGAAACTCACCTCGGACGATGAATTGTCTAATGAGAATCTCAATAATGCATATACTGAGTGCTATGTCAGGCGGCTTGAAGACTCTCAAGTCCTCGAAAAACATGATGCTTTCATTCACTCTCTCAGCGAGGAATAGACCAGGCTTCTCGAAACCATCATTGATCTCAAACGTGAAACTTCTCATCTAAGTGGGGATCTAGAGCTAATGACCAAGTCAGTCAAGAAGATGAATTCAAGCATTGACACTTTGGATCAAATTCTATTCATTGTAAGCCGGCGAAAAACATGGAAGGCCTTGATTACTCAAAAGGAGCCTCAACATCCAAGACTACCTTCGTCCCTCATAACTCGTTGTTCAAATTGCTTTGTCACCTTTGGTAATGGTGTGAAGGCCAAGGTCTTGGGAAAGGGCAAGCTAAACTACCCTAGTTCATCTTGTTTAAAGGAGGCGTTATTAGTAGAAGGACTCGCTGCCAATCTTATTAGCATCAACCACCTATGTGATATGGATCTATGTGTCAACTTCACTCTTGACAAATATATGGTTGTGAATAAGCATCAGGAAGAACTGATGAAAGGTCTCAAGTCACGATACAATTGTTACCTATGGTCCCCTACCCCAGCTCCTAGATCCACCAAGTGTTTTCTGTCCAAAGCTCAAGAAACCAAACCCTGACATAAAAAAACTTGGACATATCAACCTAGGAAGTATGCAGAAAAACCTATATGAACTAGTTATCATTGGAGTTCCAGATCTAAAAATTGTGGAAGGCAAAATCTGCGGAGAATGTCAGGTAGGTAAACAAGTCAAGACGTCGGACAAGAAGGTTCAACATCTTACCACGTCTCGATTTTTAGAACTTCTACAAGTCGACCTCATAGGACCAATGCAAGTCCAGAACGTAGGAGGAAAGAAGTATGTTTTTGTATGTGTCGACGACTTCTCAAGATTTACCTAGGTTGACTTTATTCAAGAGAAGTCAGACACATTCTCCGTCTTTGAAGCTCTATGCCGAAAAATTCAAAGGAAAAATAGAATTTTACAAGAGATGGCTCAGGTCATGATGCTAGCCAAAGATATACCCTCTCACTTCTGGGCAGAAGCACTGAACACGGCTTTCCATATTCACAATCATGTCACCTTCTGTCCAGGTTCTATGACCACACTTTATGAAATATGGAGGGGGAGGAAGCCTAATGCCAAATATTTCTATGTCTTTGGTTCGGTATGTTACATTCTCGCTGATAGGGAACCGCGACGGAAACTTAAAAACAACAAGGGTATTTTTCTTCGATACTCCAAAAATATTCGTATCTTTTGGGTCTTCAACAAATGAAACAGGACCATGATGGAGTCCATAAACGTAGTCGTTGATGATAGCCCAGAACACCCTAATGACGACGACGAAGTTATTACGAAAACTCCAGAAGTCGGACAAGATGTCACTGACAAAGCAGGTGGCATTGAACAAGAAGAATCGTCTCTAAAAGCTGATTAGAAAAATCCATCAAGGAGAATTCAGAAGAATCACATACATCAAAACGGATTGAGAGACTGGATCTTTAGAAGAACGATGTCAATCACATACATCAAAACGTGAGGGTTTGAGTGTTTTTGATTTGTGGGTATTTGTTCGTGATTGAAGACTCACGAAAAAATTGTCGAAGACAACTACGCCGAGCATAGGCTTGCTCGAAGGGTGGAATTGAGAGGATCTCAAAGACAGGGGGAGAGGTCCTTGGTCGAGGTTGTTCACGGTGAGCACTATAGTAGCTTAGGACAATAGCTTGTGTGATAGCTAGTTGATGCTTGAAGTTGTACTATTGACTACCAAATAGTGAAAACCTTTCCACTGGCAGAGTGCCCTCGACGTAGGTGCGGAGTCACCGAACTGGGTAAACATATTGTGTGTCTTCTATTTGCTGTTCCGTTATTTACTTATCTGTGATCAAACAAGTTGTCGAACCAATTGTGACAACATTGTGTTTGATATCTTGTCCTTGCCACAACTCAGAATTTCAATAATGAATTACAATAGAAAGTTCTTTTATATAGGAAACAATAAGGAAACATAATATTAACCATAAACCCTAATATAACAATAGAAAACTATAATAATACAATATCTAACACGCCACCGCGGTCGGAGCAGTACGAGGGTGAATGTTTTGACTGGGGTATAAATCTTCAAAAAGAGCAGTCCAGAAATCTTTGGTGAATATATTTGCAAACTTGAGAGATTGTGGTACACGAGGCACGTGAACTCGACCATTATTAGTGACTAAGATTGAGAAAAGAAATTGAGGGTGAGAAATATAAAATGGAGGCGGGAACTAGAGGAGAGACTGAGAATTAGAAGGGAAAGTGACAGATTTAATACAAGATAGGAAGGGAGATTGACTAAGAGAGAATGTTAGAGAGAAATACGAATATATAGGAAGAAAAAACAACTACGTCATATAATGACGGTGTGGCAACTACGTCACATAAGGATGGTGTAAAACAAGCAATTACGTCGGTGCGAAACTATTTCAAGCAACTACGACGGTGCGAAACAATTTCAAGCAACTACGACGGTGCAATATCATATTAAAAAATTGTTTTAAAGAAGAGAGAAGAATAATAAAAAATATTGAAAAGATTGAATTTAATAATAAAAGAGATTAATATATAAATAGAATAAAGGGTGTGGACGAAAGAAAATCACGAGAATAAAGAAGATTAAAAAAAGTGATGAGAGAATGTAGAGAAGAATATTAATAGATAGAAGAAATAAAGTTTGATTTCAGAATACGAAACAATAATAGGTAAATGAAAGTAATTTAAAAGAAAATAAAAAAAACGAAAAAGAAAATGAAAATGAAAATTTGAGAAAATGAAGGAAAAGACTAAGAAATAGAAATCGAGAGATTTAGAGATTTAGAGATTTTTTTTTTAGATTAGGAGATGAAAAAATAATTATATAAATATATATGAGATTAGAAGAAGAAGAATAAAAGGAAGAGATGGAGATTGGGACAAAATAAGAAAGAAGACGAATGAGAAACAAAGTTTTAAAAAACATTCATATATTGGTATGGTGAAAAAGTAAAAGGAGAAGAAAATAAAGACAAAATAGAGAGTAAGTTGGGATCAAATATAACACAAGAGAAGAGATAAATAGGTTTTGAATAAAAGGTGGAGCAAAAATTGCAGAAAAAAAAGAAGGTAGAAAATAGTTGTTTCACCTACCCGTTAAATCATGATTAACTAGCAGGCAAACCCAAATACAATAACCAAGATCTAATTTAAAGCTCTTATACTATGAAAGAGATTATAATAGAATACATGAAATATAATATTAATCATAAACCCTAATATAAGAATAAGAAACTATTACAATAATATAATGTAATAATATTATATCTAACATTAACGACTTGGTTAGTCTTAAAAAAGATCCCAACTGCCGAACTCACTATTTCAGCTTTTTATTATTTTGTTTGACTTCGTCAACGTGGTCTGTTTTTTGTAATGTTTTATAGTTATACTCTTCACTTTCGTAGAAATTGAACTAAAAACACCCACTCATAGTACATTTTGACACTCAAACATACCAACGAGCATTACATAATTTATATTTGAGTGAATAGGAACTACAAAGTTCATTTCTAATTACAAATTAAGAGCCATAATTTGGCCAACCAGAAAGGAAAGAAAACATTACAAAAAATGACTAAACTATGAGGCCAATATGGTCGGAAAATCTCAAGGCATATCTACCACTCTATTAATCGGGTGGCCTTGTTGATGGGTCTATCTTCCTTGCCTATTCTTTTTCCTCATTGTCCACAATGGCTTGCCATAAGTCTAAGGCATTGCTCAAGCTTGTAAAATGAAATGCCAATAATAGCAAGAGCTAAGGCATTGCATTGACCAACAAGAAAAACACTACATCTCCATGTCAAGTTACAGAGCTACATGAGCCCGTTATGACCGGAGAATCTGATGGTGGTGATCTCGAAGGAGACGACAAGAAAGGCCGAGGAGGGATTTCTAGGGAATCAATCCTTCCTTCCAACATCTCCACCACTCTACTCATGGGAGGCCTACTCGAAGGGTTTGTCTGTATGCACCACATGCTCACTATAATCATTTTCCTCGCCTCTTCTTTTTCCTCATCATCCGTAATGCCTTGCAGTCCAAGTTCTTGGTGTAACTCAAGCCGCTTGTATATCCATTGAGGAAAATATAATTCACTAGTCCTGTCAGCTTCACAGTCTATGTTCCTCCTCCCCCCAACCATCTCCAACACCATCATCCCGTAGCTGTAAACATCAGACTTGTGCGACACTCCTCCAAAGTTCCTAGAAAATACCTCGGGAGCGATGTATCCAGGAGTCCCTCTAGCCCCCAGCATCGACACGATGCTCTCTTTTCGCGGACAAATTTTAGCAAGCCCGAAATCACAAATCTTGGGGCAGAAGTCTTCGTCGAGAAGAATGTTGTGAGGCTTTATATCAAAGTGTAGAATCCTTGTGTTGCATCCCCGGTGCAAGTACTCCAATCCTCGAGTTATGCCAACAGCTATTTTGTACAAAGTTTCCCATTTCAATTGGCGATCCAAGGTCAGAGGGCTCTTTTCGTGTATGAACTTCTCTAGAGAGCCGTTGGGCATGAACTCGTAGACTAGAGCTCTCTTGTGACCTTCAAAGCAGAATCCCAAGAGGGTCACAACGTTGATGTGGGAAGTCCTGCTGATGCTCGATATCTCGTTTATGAAATCTTCTCCATCACCTTTGGATCCTTTCAAGACTTTTACTGCCACGAGACAACCATCTTGTAGCTTTCCTCTGTAAACTCCTCCGAACCCTCCTTCGCCTAATTTGTCTTTGAATGAGTTGGTTATCTTCTTTATGTCGGAATAGCTGAATCTTTTTGGACATAGGGACCCGATATCCTCTAAGAAGACCTCAATGTTCTTAAAATTTTCTGTTTTCTTCTTCCAAAACAGTCGAGGGTTGGTTTGTGCGCATTTTCTCAAGACGAAAAAAGCTGAGAGGACTATCAAAGCAGCTAAAAACCCTGCGATTGAACACAAATGATAATGTTAGTGTTTTCTTGGAGCGCATCATGCGACCTTCGGTCGTCAGCCCTTGTGACTGTATTTTCAGCTTCAGTTCCCATTTGTCTCTCCCATTACAACTTAGCGGATAAAGAAAAACAAGTTACCTAGTCCTATTTTCAGCTTGTTCCCATTTGCCTCTCCCATTACGAGTTTAAAATATATGTGAATTGGAAGTACAATCACATCGAAAAATAAAGCTTTGTCAATAAAAAGACAAGAATTAAGAAACTCACTAGTAACACAGTGAATGGAATCTAATTTTTTCAATGTGATTAAAATAATGGGTTAATTACAGTTTGCCCATACTACACTGGTGCGTTTTACAGTTTGCCACAGCTACAATAAAAAGTTCAAATTAAGACACGCTAATTGTATTTTTTTTACAATTCTGTTAAAAATTGGATGGAAACCTAAAAATTTGGACGGAAACTTAATTTTTTTCAAAAAAGACAAAAATACCCCTTTAGCTGGTTTGACTTGAACTGATTTTGTATTAAATTATATAATAATAATAATAATTATTATTATTATTATTATTATTATTATTATTATTATTATTATTATTATGTAATTAATAATATATTGAAACTTTCGAATGTCATAACTCTCTCATACGAGCTCTGTTTCGGGCTCGTAGTATATCTCGAAGAGAATCGGAAGATCAACAACTTTTAAAAAAAAATTCTCTAATTATATAATTTTTTTAATAATTAGACCCAAATGACATTAATAACTATACATTCGAAATAAAAAATAAAAAAATAAAAATAATATTAATAATTAAAATAATTGTTGATCTTTCGATTAATTTTGGTTTATTTATGGTCCAAGTCAAACCAGCTGAAGGGGTATTTTCGTCTTTTTTGAAAAAAATTAGGTTTTCGTCCAAATTTTTAGGTTTCCATCCAATTTCTAACGGAATTGTAAAAAAAATACAATTAGCGTGTCTTAATTTAAACTTTTTATTGTAGTTGGGACAAACTGTAAAATGCGCCAGTGTAGTATGGGCAAACTGTAATTAACCCTAAAATAATTTCACCTTCTAATGTTTCCATTCCAAATTTCAGCAATTTGAAAATTTTGTATTGTTATATACGGAATTTGAACCCATTACTTCATGACTAAATACTCTCTAAATGATTTTGGACAACATCCTTATATAAAGAAAGATATATGCGGTCGTTTTTAATTCCCTAATGAATATAGTATGTATCAGTGTATTTGTCTGATTTTCAATAGTAGAAAATAGAATAGCTCACCGAATATTAGCTTCAATCTCGATTTGCCTTTCACTGCAACGACTTTACCCACAAAAATTCAGTTAGTGAGATCCATAAATATTGAAGTTATGCATAATAAAATGGAAGCAATGTCTATGAGGCTAAGAAGCACAATACTATAAACAGTGCAGTTCGTTTGAGCCGTAAATATTAAATTTATGCAACACAAATGGAAGCATTGTCTATGAGATACAAAGTAATTACAGAACAGTATTTGCTGCATACTATGAACACTCAAAACCCATCATCGCCTTGAAATATGTCAAAAATTTCAGGCATGCTTACCCATACAGTGAAAACTTCCATTGTTGGCAGTTTGACACGTGCCACCTTTGTTAAAGCACTGAACACAAATATCGTCTACTTGAACTTGAAGAGAGAACCTAGCTGACAAGAAATCGAACAGGTCGCCGTCCATGGGAGGTGTTTTGTTTACGGGGATCTGGATAACTGAGCAGTTGGGTGGATCAAGACTCAACGAACCATTGTCTTGAAGAGTGTAGTACAAACTGTAGTTATAAGAAGAAGAGCACATGACAGGCAATAAGTTATGGTGGGGGGGAAGAATAGGGGAAGAGTGGCTGCATTTGAATATGGTCAAATTGTGACGATGATAATGAAAAAACTTAAAAGGGTTATCGAAAAGGAAATCAAAATGCTCGAAGTATTGACAGCTTTTTCCATTCAAGTTCTCTTGAAGTCTTGAATCATTTATTTTGACTGTACCAGGTTGAGAGATGCTCTCAACATCATAGAATCTTCCTCCCAACTTCAATTGTATCGTCTGAATAGTGTCATTGCAGTCTGATACAGTGAAGAAACCGCAATGAGGTATTCTACTATCCGAGAAGGGGAAGGAGAGGTTATGGAGCTTTCCACAGTGAAAAGATTTTGGACAGGAGAAGCTCTTGCCATCCTCAGCATGCACAATATGACACAACACAAGGAAAGCCAGCAAAGAAACACCACCCATACTGAAAACAGAATAGGATCCACTTAATCTAGAGCGAGCGACCGAGCAAGGTCCTCCCAA
Source organism: Geranium rotundifolium (assembly GCA_963920655.1). NCBI lineage: Eukaryota > Viridiplantae > Streptophyta > Magnoliopsida > Geraniales > Geraniaceae > Geranium > Geranium rotundifolium. Next base: position 31,790,843 of record OY987316.1, on the reverse strand, counting down.
GTATGTATCAGTCTTGCTTTGAGAATGCAATCACTTGTTTCTTTTTAAAACACGGCCGGTTGACTTGAACATTCATTAGTCACAATTGGACTGTATATGATATGCCCACAACTACTCGGCAACTTCCAACCACCTACTAGAAACGAAGACTTGATTGTGAGGTCATTGGAAAAAAGATGGATCCTTGACATGGTTCAAGAGATGACCAAGACCAAGTATACCAAAAGAATGGTAACTCCTATCTACTCTACTGCATCAACTACATGGCTTTGATGATCTCCTCTGTTATGTATATGGACACTAACCAACCAATCAATGAGACCCCATCCATCACAAAGGATGTTATTGTTGGGGTTGGAATCAGAAAAGCTGTGTTGGGTGGAGATGGCAATGATGGTCATACTCATTGCTTGCTATTGAACTCACTTTCAAGCAAAATCCATAGAGGCCAGATGCTAGGTTGGTCTTCAAACACACAAGGAAAGAGAACATAGGTGGAAGAATAAAATGGCCCATGCAGGTCTCGAACCTGCGACCTTCGCGTTATTAGCACGACGCTCTAATCAACTGAGCTAATGGGCCTATTCTGATGGTTTGGCCTCTATTACAAAATTAATTCATTTGCAGGACTTAAAATGAAAAAGTCCGACTTACCGGATTCGAACCAGTGACCTAAGGATAGCTTTCAGGAACAACCTACTACAGTCCTCCGCTATACCAACTGAGCTAAGGTCGGTTTGCTTGTGGTGCATGCATTTACTAATCTAAACCAAAACAAATTGATTCTTGTTCATCATATGTTCCACTATTCGAGGGTGACAGAGGTTTCTGCAGGATTTAACCACTTTTATCCTCCATTATTTATACATGTAGTGTCAGGATATTACCAAGCAAAGCTAGAGATTTAGCTCAAGCACAGCTGAATGAGCTGATTAATATTAAGGTTAATATTCAGATTACATTATTTGTGGATATCACATCTACATTTCAGTAACTACACCCACCCTACTACTAGTAGTGAGATGCAAACAATTGACTTGTCTTGCCTAGTAAAATGATAAAAGAATGGAATGGAGATGAAAGAATTATGCGACTCTAACTCCGCTGGGGCGTTTTCCTTCCATGGCATCTTTCTTGTTACGACAATCACCACAAAGGAAAGGGCCTTCCCACGGTTTCCCACTTGTAGAGAATATGGAACCGGCATGGACGGAGATGCCTTCACTTGGAGCAAGATCAACTTGGCACACGGCACACATGAACATACCCGCTGTTGACGGCCCACTGCACTCATAATTCCCCAACCTGCATCACATGGTATCAAGTTATAATGTGTAGTCAATCCTACCACGATATCAAATTTCTCACCACTTAAATGAATGAATATGAGTTTTAAAAATAATTGCATGCAGGGCCAGCTCGTCCATAAGGCAAGTTAGGCAAGTTAGGCAATTGCCTTAGGCCTCACACTGAGGAAGGCCCCAAAATAAATTTAGACCTTTATTTTTTTTTAAATTTACATTTTATTAATTAAGTATTTGTGAAATTTGAAAATAGAATTCAAATTTCAAATTTAAAACAACAAAAGCATATTAAGGTTCTTCACGTTTTTGAGTTTCGGGGACTACAGCTTAGATATAATTTGAGGCCCAAATCTAGTTTTAAAATAAAACAAGCCAAATTTGAAATAAAACTCACATTTTGGACCTAAACAAAATCTTATGTATAATATATTGGAGTGTATTTTATAATGAGATTAACTTAGTTTATAAAGCTCTTTTTGAAGTATTTTTAAAATTTTAAAATTTATTTGAAGTATTTTAAAAAATCTTATTTATAATGAAACCCCTGGATATAACTTGTCATTCACCTACAGTAAGCTGTATTCTAAACAAAATAGTTTATAAGAAACACAGTTCAACCATACTGAGTGTTGAGAAACAGACAATATCGAGATATGTGTAGTTATAGAGATTCTTTTAAGTGAAGAAATACATGTGAGTAAAAAATCAGAACTAACCTTTCAGAAAGCATTGCCGAGCCTTCTTCAAAAATTTCTTCAACTATACCTATAGCTGACAGCTTCTTTGAGAGTTTACTAACAGAATTGCGGGACTTGCTCCTGAATAGTAGAGCCCTTAGTTTATTCTGCTTCTTGGGAGGAGGAGAAGGCTGTACTGTATTGTCTGGAGGAATTATGTCGACAACTATGCAGGTTGTGTCATCCTTTAATCCTCGGTTTCTTAATGCTTCCTATAAGATGTTCAAAAGATCGATAATATATCAATGAGCATCTGCTAGAAACAATATCCATACTATCATACCAGAATTATAGAACATGTCCCGTATTATACTGTTGACACTTGGGTTATAATTTATATAACTCACCTTCACCACTTGCCTAGCAGCAAGCTCAGCAGGTAAACCACGACATGCTTTAGCGGCCAATTCTGATGATAGGGCGTCCCATATGCCATCAGAAGCAATTATAAGCCTACCACCAGCATTCGATAGCTTTTACCCCAAAAAGATAAGTGAAAAGGTTAGGGTTCCTTGCATTTTCCAGAAGTCAAAACATAACAATATCAGTCTATGGGATAAGCTATGAAGAAAGCATAAGCTGGACGAAATGAATTACCTTCACTTGCTTGACATGAGGTACCGGAACTATAAACTCTCCAACATCCATGTCTCCTATAGACCTTGAAAGGCATAAACCCCCCGGCCAACAACGAAGAGGACCAATCTGTAACGGTTGAGCAAATATATTCGATTATGTAAAATGATTCAAGCGTGACAATTTTTTCTAGCCTAAACAAAGACAAAAATAGAAGTGCCTCACCTCAGCACCACCCACAATACTAAGCCTCCCTACTTCACCTCCGCTTGCAGTCACACGTTCCCTTCTGCAACACCACACCACAAATTAGGCAAATACAATCAGAAAAGCAAAAGTCGATGCTTTGAGATTGGAACACGCACTCCTCTACATTCTCTTCAAGTCTGTGATCGACAGTTAGATTGGAAACAGCGCCACCCTGAGCATCTAAAACACAGCGGGAATCTCCGACAGATGCAACTGTTACAGTCCATCCATCAACTATAACAAATGTGACTGTAGTTCCAGAAGTCTCTCCTGCAAGTAATCAGGCAAAGAAAGAGGGTATTAGTGTATCTCTATACAGAACAAGCCTGACTGACTAGCAAATACAAATAAAGAAACTACAACATGTTAATCTGAGAAAGAGAAAGATACCTTTATTCTGAAATTCCTTGTCAGTCTTCACAAAACCGGCAACTAATGCTCGCGGTAAAGCTTGGAGCCAGTCCTCCCGCCCAAGCCCACGAGGAATAGCACCCAATACATGATTCAACAAATGTTCTTTGGTATAAATTGCTGCAGCGTTTCCATTGTGCCCATCAAAGACCTGAAAAATTGGAAGGAACTCTAGTGAACAGTGATTACTACCAAAAGGAACCAAGATACCTTGGTGATTCATCATATGGTTAGACTTCATACAATCTATAAAATGATTAATATTATGTTATCAAACTTTAGCTCATCAGACATAATGATACACTAATACTTATTTATTTGGCATAAGCAAATAAGTAAGAAAAAGTTGTCAAGATGATACAAGAAATGGCAGTAGCTTCTAATGATGAATAATGAAAAAGTTGTCAACTTTAGAGCAATGATTACTTGGTCATCAATAGACTTAAGAAGCTTTGGTCACATCAAACCATCAATCTAAATACTGAACTCAATTTTACCAAACAGCTATTAAGTAAAACAAAAGAACTCTAATTCAATACTTATGAGCACAAGACCAACCCACTCATCAAGAAGGATAACTTATCATTGCTTCAAGCTTTAAAATCACAGCAAAATATTTTTTAGCAAAAATGGGAGGCAGAGAAGATTACCCCATATACTGAAAACTTTGATGAAGAATTCCCAGGGACCCGCAAGCAATCTGTCTTAATCAAGAAATAATCCTCTCCTTTCCGAGACTGAGCTGCATGCCCATATCTCAAAGTTGGCTTCTCCATCTTCTCACTCTTCATCTCCCTGCTGATCAAAGCAGCTAAAGGCACAAGATTTTGACGATGATGCCTCCCCTCCCCTGTCGCCATACCTAGGATCACTTAAACAGCTTAATATCCTAAACCCAATTACTCTAATTCACTGAGGCACCAATATTCCCACGTCACATGCATTATATATAGAGCTTCCAGTTCAATCTGTTAATCAGATACGAGAAACAGTACATAGTTCAGCAAAGATCTAAGAGAGTAACTAAACACGCCTAATTAAGCAAATCAGTTCCAAAGCTGAGCATGCAACAAGTTTACTGTCAAAATAGTACTAAAACATATGAACCCCTAAAACTTTTTTAACAAAATAAACCACAGAGACTGTAATTTGTTACCCAAATGCTCTACAGTTCAATTAGCAACCAAACCTAAAGGAAAGAGACAAGGAGAGAACAAATCTGCATTACCTGAGAGAATGTCCCAATGTTTTCCGCAGATCTGACTGCGACAACAAGCAACAAGCACAGAGCAGAAGAAAGAGGAAGAGATCAACACGGAAACGAAACGCGTCTTGACGACAGGATATGAACTGTAAAACCCATTAATCTAAACCCAAAAACCCGAATTAAAAATAGAAATCGAGATGTTTTAGAAAGTCCCCAGATCAGCTCCAGTGTGCTTTCCTCCACCAAACACCATAAAAACGATTCCTTTACAAAATTAAACAAATTTGCGAGAGGAAAATCCGTTTGATTGGCGAAGTAAATGGAAAGAAAACGTAAGAAAGGGGCTTTGCTGACTATTGTAAAGCCACATTACAAGTCGGTGTTTCCCACACCCAAATTTTCCCGAGAAAAGAAAAGTTACAGTCACTAATCACTTACTGTAATCGCAGTATCTTTGTTTGTAGCGAAATCAGAGTGTTAACGTAACCGCAGGGAAGGGCAATGCAGGGGATAAAGGTGACACGTGTGCATGTGTTTCTGTGAGCGCAATCATGTGTTACGCGAACAGAGGGGCGTGACAGCTTGCTGATAGCAACTCTGCGGTGCGTACCCTCAACTTACTTTACTGCCCTACAATTCAGTCAATGTTCACCATTGACCTTAGAGGTCAATTCATGGATCAACTTGTTTTTAAGGACCAATCTTGGATAGCCTATCTAATTCCAAAATACAAATTCATTTTTTTCAATCTATTAAATTTTACAGATGAAGTAATTCTAACTTGACATACGGTTTCTAAAAGAACACTGCAACGGTTTGAATTTTACACTGTTAAGAAAAAAGATGTTGATTTCGAATCCCGTTTTAATCAGGGTGAAAAAAATATACATATAAATATGACATTAGAGAGGGGATAGTTCCATGTAGGCATGATTTGTATTTAACTTGCATCTAATTATTACTTCACTTTCAAATCACCTAACTTTAATTTTGTTGTGACTTATTCAATTTGGTTACGAGAATAACAAAATGCTCGTCTCATATTTAGTTTCTACCGAAGATTTGTTTGTAAAGATGTACATTATTTATACCAACCGATGAAAACAATGCTATCAACAATTATGAGTGCAATTTTCTTTCTGACCGTTTAAAGTTTATTTACAGCCGGTGATTCGGGAATATTTAGAGTAGCCAGGTTTAAAGGAATAAAATGTAATATTATTCTAGGGTTGTAATCAAGTGAGAATTCACCGCTTACATGAGAAAATGATAATCAATTGTGATCATTAGATGAATATTTTGACGATTTTGATTTTTGCTGACTCATTAATGACAATTTGTTGTGATTATTCACAATTTTCTATTTAATTTTGTCTTTAAACACAGGTATAAGGGTATATTCGTATTTTTGCATCATTAAATTATTTCTTTTTATTTACCAGATCTAATTTAGTTAATTGCGATTAAGTTTATTTCCTAATTTACTTTTTTACTACAAATAAAATTATTTCATAATTTACTTTTATATGATTTCACGAGTTTATTTTTACAAATACAAGATTTACACATTTTTTTTGCTCTTTCATGTTTTAATATTTTTTCAATTTCAATATTTTATTATTTCGATTATATGATTTATACATATTTTTTACTATTTAAATTTTCATGATTACCTTTTGATAAATACAAGATTCACACAAATTTTGACCGTTTTCATTATTTCCAATCACATGTGTTTCATTTTCATAATGATGATTCATATTTCATTTCATCGAAATAATATATATGTTTCAACGGTTCATGTTTCATAAATTATATGAAAATCTTGTTGTTTCATCAGAATAATATATGTTTGATTAATTATATGAAAATGAAACACAATATTAAAAAATGATTATTTCTATTAACAATTAATGATTTATTTTTGATATTAGTTATTTTTGGTGTATTGTATAAAATTGGAAACGACTGAAACAATTAATGTTTTATTTTTGATATTAGTTAAATTTACCTACATATCCTTTCATCTATTATTGTATTTATTTCAACGATAAATCAATTAATTAATGATAACTATTGATTATTACCATCCTATGGATGGTAATAGTTCTTATATTGTTCTGTAAGAATTAATTTTCACCTGAGTTCATCCATGTCGGGGATGCACTCCACTAGAAACCCGTTTTCAAATAGGAACAACTGTCAACCATTGGATCAAAGATGATCAATGGATGTGGTTAATAACTAACTTCAGCTGAAATTTAATTCAATAAATACAATAGAGGGAAAATTCGTCATTCTTACCTCAAGATTTATGCACAGAAAATTTGTGATTCCAGGCGATTCTGAACGCGATTCAAGGTGATTCTGCAGTGGATATGCACGATTATGCATCATCTTCTTCGACAATCGATCGATTCATCAATTATGTTTTGCGATTCTCCGATTCTGCAATGAACCTGTTTTGCGATTCTCCGATCTTGCGTTCACAAATTTGTTCGATTACCGATCGATTAAGCAGTTTTGTTTTGTGATTCTGCAACAATTCCCCAATTTTGCAACAAATTCTTCAATGATTGATTGATATTAATCGATCGATCGATCTACATTGATCAATGGATAATGATTTCTCATGCTAATTCAATTTTGTTCAATCAATCAACAGTGCTTGTTAATTGTTCTTCATGATATCTCAGAAACAAATTTTTTTTCAACACAAATCAAAGTTTTTTAAAATCCGAAAGGTGTTTCTAAAAGTAAATTAAAACATATGTAACAAAGAATAACAATTGGCATAAGTCTGAAAGGTGTTTCTAGCAGTAACTGAAAACTTATGAATTCATGAGTAATTTAAATTGAAACAATTAAGTGATATTTAGCTTCCGCAACAGGATAAATATGTTTGAAACATGTTCCCACCATAGGGTTTTGAAAACATCAATTCATGATTTCACAAAAATCTGTTAAATTTTACCTTATGCAACATAATAAATATGTATGAAACATGTTTCTAACAGTACGTTACAAAGCTTAAACAGAAATCTAAAATTCTGGGTAGTCTGAAATGTGTTTCTAACAGTAAATTAAAACATATGCAACCAAGAGTAGCAATTGACGTCAGTCAAAAAGTGTTTCTAGCAGATATTGACAACTTATGAATTCATGAGTAATTCACATTGAAACAATTAAATGATTTTTACCTTCTACAATAGGATAAATATGTTTGAAACATGTTTCATGCTATACCCTAGGTGGGGAAAGGTAAACCATGTCGGGGAAAAGGTGTAACGAGGGTTTCCGGGGTTTAACAGGGAACCGGGTTTCATGCTAAACCCTAGGTGAGGAAAGGTGAACCATGTCGAGAAAAATGTGTAACGAGGGTTCCCCGGCTGTAACGGGGGGTCGGGTTCCATGTTATACCCTAGGTGGGGAAAGGTGGACTATGGCGGGGAAAAGGTATAACGAGGGCTCCCCGACTGTAACGGGGGAACTAGGTTCCATGCTATACCTTAGGTGAGGAAAGGTGAACCTTGTCGAGGAAAATGTGTAACGAGGGCTCCCCAACTGTAACAGAGGAACTGAGTCCCATGCTATATCCTATGCGGGGAAAGGTGAATCCTGTCGGGGAAAATGTATAACGAGGGTGCCCCGACTGTAACGGGGGAACCGGGTTCCATGTTATACTCTAAGTGGGGAACGGAGGTCTGAAACATGTTTCTAACAGTAAATGAGAACCTATGTAACCATGGGAAGCAAATGACATCAGTCTGAAACACCTTCCTAACAGTAATTGTGAAATTATGAGTATTGAGAAAAGAACACTGAAACATTTGTTAGCGAGGCAATTTCTTTAAAACGAGCACATATTAACATGATAAAGCAATTGACATCAAGCTATTTACATAATCTTCACACAAATCAGAGTTTTTTTTAGGTATGAAACATGTTCCTAACAGTAAATGAGAAAATATGTAGCCATGGGAAGCAATTAACATCAGTCTGAAACATCTTCCTAACAGTAACTGAAAAACTATGAATCCATGAGAAAAACACTGAAACAGGTTTTGGAGAGACCATTTCACAAAAATGATCACATATCAAGAGAGAGAATCAATTGACAACAATTTATTTTACAATAATTCAAATTAGAGAGATTGAGTAATTTGAAACACCTTCCTAAGATTAAATGAGAACTTATGTGACCATTAGAAAATGACCATGAAACATGTTTTCAGAAGTCATTTCACCAGATTGAGCATATATCAACAAAAGAAAGCAATTGACATCAACCTATTTAAGAAAAAAACAAAACCAGGGAGTTTGAGTAATGTGAAACATCTTCCTAACAGTAAATTTGAACATGCGGAAAGTGAACTCTATCTGGGAAATGATGTAACAAGGGCTCCCGGGGTGTAACGAGGGGGTTGGGTTCTCTACTATATCCTATAAGTGAACCCTGATGGGGGAAAACATGTAACGAGGGGTCCCGGGGTGTAACGGGGGCTCCTGGTGTGTAACGAGGGGGCTAGGTTCCATATTATATACCCTATAAGTTAACCATGTCGGGGAAAAGGTGTAATGAGGGGCTCCCGAGATGTAACGTGAGGTTGGATTCCGTACTATACCCTATAAGTGAACCCTGTCGGGGAAAAATTGTAACGAGCGGCTCCCGGAATGTGACAAGGGGGTGGTCTGAAATACCTTTCTAACTGCACTGAGATTTTGAATAGTTTGAAACATGTTTCTAACAGTAAGAGAACCTGTTTATGAGAAAAGAACATTGAAACAGATTTTGCAGAGACCATTTCACCAAAATGAGCACATATCAACATAATAAAGCAATTGACATCAATTTATTTTACAGAAATTCAGCAAAAATTAGAGAGTTTGAGTGGTCTGAAACATAATCCTAACAATAATTGAGAACTTATAAATCCATTAGAAAAAAACATTGAAACAAGTCTTGCAGAGACTATTTCACCAAAATAAGTACATATCAACAAAATAAAACAATTGACATCAGTTTATTTATGAAAATTCCATACAAATTAGAAAGTTTAATTGTTCTGAAACACCTTCCTAATAGTAATTGAGAACCTATAAATCCATGAGAAAAGAACACTGAAACAAGTTTTGCATAGACCATTTCACTAAAATGAGCACATATCAACGGAATAAAACAATTGATATCAGTCTATTTACAAAAATTCTACACAAACAAGAGAGTTTAAGTAGTATGAAACTTGTTTCCAACAGTAGTTGAGAAACTATGAATCCATGACAAAAGGACACTGAAATAGGTTTTGGAGATATCATTTCATCAAATTAAGCACATATCAATAGAGAGAGCCAGTTGACATCAGTTTACTTACAAAAATTCCACAAAAGTCAGAGAGTTTGATCAGTCTGAAACATCTTTCTAACATTAATTAATAACATGTGGAGCCATTAGAATAGAACACTAAAATAGTTTTTGGAGAGACCATTTCATCAAATTAAGTACATACCAATAAAGAGAAGCAATTGACATCAGTCTAACCACAGAAGTTCCACAAAAATTAAAGAGTTTGAGTAGTCTGAAACGTGTTTCTAACAATAATTGAGAATCTTGAATATCAGTAAATGTGTTCCTAACAGTAATTTCTTTGATTCATGTTCTTCTATTTGTGTTCTTCGATTTGTCTATGGCAATTCGGGTTCTTCGAATAATGTTCTTCAACTCGTGTTTGTCGATTCGTGTTCTTCGACTGTTGTTCTTCAATTCGTGTTCTTCGATTCGTATTCGTCGATTGATGTTCTTCACTTGCTGCTCTTCGATCTTTAGTTGGTGTTCTTCGATCTTCAATTGGTTATTTCGAAAAGCGAAACAAATCGATTCCAATTAGGGTCTTTCCAAATCACAAATCACCTTAGAGCCTCAGCGTCGCAGAGCACCGAGACACATAAAATGACCAAAATGCCCTTGGCAAGTTAGTGAAATAGCGAAATGACTCAAATAAATTTAAAGTTCAACTTATTTACGCTCAAATGCCACCGCGTCAATCTCAGCCGTTGCTCATCTCATCGTATGGTTGACATTTGTGTCTATTTTCCTATTTTAATGCATAGTTTCCAGTGGAATATTTCTCGTAATGAAATTACTTACTATCGTTGTTTGGTGAGCTTTCTAAATGTTTAAATAACTTTTGTAATAGTGCAGTCTCTTATAGCTTAATCTATGACATAAGGATCACATTTCTTTTTGTATCTCACCTACTTTACACAAGGAAATGTGATTCTCATCCTAATTATCGTTATCACACCGAAATTATGAAACGAAATATTTGCTTTGAATAATAAATTTCAAAATCTGCTGGCCAAAGTAATTAATTTAGTGTATAGTGTATAGCTAGCTTTAATTTAATTGATCGCACTGAACATATTCAAAAATCAAATGGATTACTTATGACTTATGAGTTATGAGTAGCTTGCTAGCTGCTAGGTGTAAAACAATATATTAGAGTAAAATATGAAAAGTGATAAATAAAACAAAAATCTTAAAACAACCCAAATGGACCAAATATGCTTGGAGCCAAGTGAGCAGCTGAAGTAGCATGTGTGCCTTACAAAAGCCAGGGTTCTTAGCCCTCAAGAACCTATACGTACATACAATTCTGAAAATAAAAAATTAAACCATGAAGAAAGCCTACTTAATTTATTTCCATATTTTATGGGATTGCATTTTGTTATATATATTCTTGTTCAAAATTCAGCATTTTTATAGTATCAAATACCGAAATTTGATTGATTAGTCTCTCTATTTAATTTAGGTTTTAACCAGTAACATTACGGCTGCACTAAATGCATATAATTAAGTTCGGTGTTCATGAGCACATTGTGCCCAATATGTTTTATGACAGTATACAAGCATGTTCGCTCTCATAAAACTGTCTTATGACAATATATATACGTACATGCATGTATGTCGTAAGGCACATGTAGTAAGCTGCTCTAAAGTGGGGCTGAAATTTAAATTTTTGCCTTATCCAAGATTTACTTTAGTACTTGGCTTGAGTCCTACAGTAATTAATGGAGACGATATGGTATTTAAGTAGTGGCCCCTTAGGAAACCATATCCATATGAGATTGGTGTGACTCATTTTGTCTTGTGATTTAAGAAGAAAATGATAGGTGGATGGAATTGGAATTGGAATTTGGTTAATGGGACAGTTGGAGAGTTGCAGTTAGGAGATGTACGTAGTTATTTCTTTTCGTTTTTGGACCGTTGAGATGTATCTCATCCCAAATCAATCCACCAATCTCCTGTAATCTTTTTTTTAACATTCCATATTGCTATTTTTAAACATCTAAATTGCAATTACAACTATTCTTTTGGCAGGAATGAATTATGTACTGTTTTCTTCTTATGCGTCACAGATGGACAAGGTGAGCCGAATGGGGCCCTATTTAGCGGGCCAACATGGGCCCAAATGACAACAGTCTAGCGGGCTTTTAAAATGACATTTTTCATACGGGGTGACACATATATACATTACAAGGGCGACACATATATACATAAATTATACATTGAAATAGGAAAATAGGAACAAATGTCAGTCATACGATTAGATGAGCAACGGTTAATATTGACGCAGTGACATTTGAGCGTAAATAAGTCGAACTTTGAATTTCTTTTAGTTATTTCGCTATTTCACTAACTTGGCCCAGAGCATTTTGGTCATTTTATGTGTTTCACTGCTTTGCAACGCTGAGACTCTAATGTGATTTGCGATTTACGTTTTGGAGAAATCCTAATCGGAATCGATTTGTTTCGCTTTTCGAAATCATCAATTGAAGATCGAAGAACACCAATTAAAAATCGAAGAGCAGCAAGTGAAGAACATCAATCGACGAATACGAATCGAAGAACACGAGTTGAAGAACATGAACCAAAGAACCCGAATTTCCATACATGAATCGAAGAAAACAAATTTACCAAGACGAATCGAAGAACACAAGTCGAAGAACACGAATCGAAGAAATTACTGTTAGGAACACGTTTACTGATATTTTAGATTCTCAATTACGGTTAGAAACACATTTCAGACTACTCAAACTCTTTAATTTTTGTGAAAATTTTGTAGTTAGATTGATGTCAATTGCTTCTCTCTGTTGATATGTGCTTAATTTGATGAAATGACCTCTCCAAAAACTATTTCAGTGTTCTATACTAATGGCTCCACATGTTATAAATTATTGTTAGAAAGGTGTTTCAGACTGATCAAACTCTCTGATTTTTGTGAAATTTTTGTAAGTAGACTGATGTCAACTGTCACTCTCTATTGATATGTGCTAAATTTGATCCAAAACCTGTTTCAGTGTCCTTTTGTCATGGATTCATAGTTTCTCAACTATTGTTAGAAACAAGTTTCATACTACTCAAACTCTCTTATTTGTGTGGAATCATTGTAAATAGACTGATATCAATTGCTTTACTCTGTTGATATGTGCTCATTTTAGTGAAATGGTCTCTGCAAAACTTGTTTGTGTTCTTTTATCATGGATTTATAGATTCTCAGTTACTGTTAGGAAGGTGTTCCAGACCACTTATACTCTCTAATTTGTATGGAATTTTCACAAATAAATTGATGTCAATTGCTTTATTTTGTTGATATGTACTCATTTTGGTGAAATGGTCTCTGCAAAAATTGTTACAATGTTCTTTTCTCATGAATTTATAGGTTCTCAGTTACTGTTAGGAAGATGTTTCAGACCACTCAAACTCTTTGATTTTTGTGAAATTTCTATGAATAAACTGATGTCAATTGCTTTGTTTTGTTGATATGTGCTCATTTTGATGAAATTGTCTCTGCAAAACCTGTTTCAATGTTCTTTTCTCATGAATTTATAGGTTCTCAGTTACTGTCAGAAACATGTTTTAAGCTATTCAAAATCTGAGTTACTGTTAGGAAGATATTTCAGATCACCCCTTCGCTACACCCTGGGAGCCCCTCGTTACACTTTTTCCCTGACAGGGTCCACTTATAGGGTATATCATGAAACTCAGCCCCCTCGTTACATCTCGGGAGCCCCTTGTTACACCTTTTCCTCGACATAGTTCACTTATAGGGTATAATATGTAACATAGCCCCTTTGTTACACCCCGTGAGCCCCCGTTACACCCTGGGACCCCTCGTTACACCTTTCCCCCAACAAGGTTCACTTATATGGTATAGTTGAAGGAATTATTTGAGGGTTCCAGACAATTAATTTCATGCCCATACAAGAAATTTAACCTCAAAGTTCCATGATTTATACGGATCTTGCATGATCATGAATTGATCATGAGATCTAGACTAGATTAAAATTAATTGTTACCTTGAATCAAAAATCTCCTTGTTACTAAATTGGATTTAGTAACCTCTAAAGATCGTCCACACAGGAAGAGCAATCCAAAGGATACTTGCAACGAACCTTGCTAGAAGATCGAAGCAAGCAAAACGGACGGAGCACGGGAAGGGGAGGGGCCGGCCGAAACTGGCTAGAGAGAGAGAGAGAGAAGACGGCTAGGGTTTTCAAAATAATTGTGTAATTTTCAGATCTGAAAATTTCCCTTTTATAGACCTTAATCGAGCTTTTAATTAATTAAAGGCCTTAATGGGCTTAAAGCCCAAAGCTTTTAATTAATTGTGTAGAGAAGCCCATTCTGACTTAGCCCATTCTGGCTAGGTCCAGTTTAGCTAATTTAATTAAATCTATTTAATTAGATTATAATTAATTAGTCTTGCTAAACCGTTCTTGATTTCGGTTTAATCCTAAACCGAAATCGGTCTAAACTGGTTTAATCCAAAACCGGATTTTGTCTCTCTCATGATTCCTCCATATGAATCCATCTGTTTTACTCAACCTAAAGTGTGTGACCCTCTAGGCTCACGACACGTCGGCGGACTGGTAAAATTACCATTTTACCCTTTCCATCATGAGTGGCCTCTAGCAAGACATCATGATTACCCAACGCTTGTGATTATCGAGATTTCGACTTAACCTTGTCGTTCATGAATCAATCCTTTTATCCTCTTGATATCTTTGGCAACCACGAGGCATAGACAAGTCATCCTCGTTCTATTGTCCTGTTTCTTGATTCTGAGTTAACTGAATTATAACTGATACTACGTATCGTCTGCATGGCCATGCTATTGTGTTTCAGTTGTACTCATCAAGTGGCCTAAACTGATATCTGCTCACACGTCCGTATGAGGGATAAATCCTTCAGCGATCCATCTAGTCAACTTATGTAACTTGTGGTCGAGCCAATCACAGCCGTTATTGTAGCCCTTTTACAGGAGACGTTAGACTGAGTCAAACTCGTCACTCATTACATATTGACCTCAATGGTCCTTCGGTCTGAGGATGTGATTTCATGATCCGACATATGAGTATGTTCATGACTGTGTCTATGTAACATACTCATGATTCAGGTCGTCCTATATCACCCCTGACTGGTGATACTATGACCTAACTCTGGCCCCCTTCTGGCCATGATCAGTAGAGCGTGATCATTTAGAGTTAGCCTCATACCGATCGCTTCTTATGAAGCTATTCTGATCGGGGACTGCTTAAGTAAGATTTTATCTGATCTGTAGATCTACTATTATGTGTTGACACATCAATGATACAAATCAAATCATATTTAAGATATTACTACAACACTTAGTAATATGAATGCCGATTTTTATTCAACGAATAATCTTTATTACAAGATTAGATTGAAAATACATTGTGCTAGGGCACAAATCCCAACAATAGTATGTAACACAGACCCCTCGTTACACCCCAGGAGCCCTCGTTACACCATTTCCTCGATAGAGTTCACCTCCACATGTACAAAGTTACTGTTAGAAAGATTTTTCACACTACTCAAATTCTCTGGGTTTTGTGTTGTTTTTTTTAAATAGATTGATATCAATTTCTTTATTTTGTTGATATATGCTCATTATGGTGAAATGGCTTCTGAAAACATGTTTCATGGTCCTTTTCTAATGGTCACATATGTTCTCATTTACTCTTAAGAAGGTGTTTCAGATTACTTAATCTCTCTAATTTCTATTGAATTATTTTAAAATAGATTGTTGTCAATTGATTCTCTCTCTTGATATGTGATCATTTTTGTGAAATGGCTTCTCCAAAACTTGTTTCAGTGTTCTTTTCTCATGAATTCATAGTTTCTCAGTTACTGTTAGGAAAATGTTTCAGACTGATGTCAATTGCTTCCCATGGTTACATATTTTCTCATTTACTGTTAGGAACATATTTCATACCTAAAAAACTCTTATTTGTGTGAAGATTCTGTAAATAGCTTGATGTCAATTGCTTTTTTATGTTGATATGTGCTCATTTTGATAGAAATTGCCTCTCTAATAAATGTTTCAATGTTCTTTTTTCAAGATTAATAATTTCTCAGTTACTGTTAGGAGTGTGTTTCAGACTGATGTCAATTGCTTCCCATGGTTACATAGGTTCTCATTTACTGTTAGGAGCATTTTTCCCGACATGATTTACCTTTCCTCACCTAGGGTATAGCATGAAACTCGGTCCCCTGTCAAATCTCGGAAACCATCGTTACACCTTTTCCCCGACATGGTTCACCTTTCCCCACCTAAGGTATAGCATGGAACATGTTTCAAACATATTTATCCTGTTGCAGAAGCTAAAAATACTTAATTATTTCAACATGAATTACTCATGAATTCATATGTTGTCAGTTACTACTAGAAACACCTTTTAGACTGATGTCAATTGCTACTATTGGTTACATATGTTTTGATTTACTGTTAGAAATACCTCTCAGACTACCCAGAATTTCATATTTCTGTTTAATCTTTCTAACATACTGTTAGAAACATGTTTCATACATATTTATTATGTTGCAGAGGGTAAAATTTAACAGAATTTGGTGAATTCATGAATTGATGTTTCAAACCCTATGGCGGGAACATGTTTCAAACATATTTATCTTGTTGCGGAAGCTAAAAATCACTTAATTGTTTCAATGTGAATTACTCATGAATTCATAAGTTGTTAGTTACTGCTAGAAACACCTTTCAGACTTATGTCAATTGCTACTCTTGGTTACATATGTTTTAATTTACTGTTAGAAACACGTTTCAGACTTTAAAAAACCCTGATTTGTGTCGAAAAAAATATGTTTCTGAGATACCATGGATAACAATTAACAAAAATTGTTGATTGATTGAACAAAATTGAATTAGCATGAGAAATCATGATCGATTGATCAATATAGATCGATTAACTTATATCAATCAATCATTGAAGAATTTGTTGCAGAATTGGATAATTGTTTCAGAATAAAAAAAAAATCTATTAATCGGTGGATTGTTGAAATAGGTACACTACAAAATCAGAGAATCGCATAATAGAATTGTTGAATGATCGATTGTCGAAGAAGATGATGCATAATTGCGTAGATCCCTGCAGAATCTCCCTGAATCGCGTACAGAATCGCCTTGAATCACAAATTTTTTGCGCAGAATTCTTGAGGTAAGAATGACGAATTTGCCCTTTATTGCATTTATTTAATTAAATTTCAGCTGAAATTAGTTATTAACTACATCCATCGATCAGTTTTAATCCAATGGCTGGCAATTGTTCTTATTTCCCTATTTGAATGTTGATTTCTAGTGGAGTGCATCCCAGTACAAAGTTAAGAACCATTACAATTCTTAAGATGGTAATAATTAAGGGTGGGCATAGGTCCAGAACCGAATCGAACCAGTCAAAACCCGGATTGGACGGGTTCCAATTTTTAAGAACTGGATCGAAACTATTACACAAAGGGCCGGTATGGTATTGGAATCGATTTTTTGGTTCGATTTCTGGCTCTACACGTTAGAACTAGTCAATTCTCAACTTTTGTTAATTATGCGGTTTATGATTCAAATTAGACAATTTTGGTCCCAATTTTTAGACAAAAACTTAAAATTAATATTTTTTCAAATTTCTGACAAAAATCAAACATTAATACTTAAATATCACAACCCAATAGAAATAAAGTTTGCAACTAAAATACATATAATAGATAAGAAACATATTCTCCTCGCATCAAGCCTTCGTTCTTTGGTTCGCGAGCTCCATCTCCGTGGTTCATATAAATTGAGGCATCTCTTTCAAGTATAAAACTATAATGAAAATATTGGTTCAGTTCTAAACGGGTACCCTTCGGTTCTATAATTCAAGAACCGTAACCGAAGTAAAGTTATATGGTTGTTTCAATTTAAGAACTGGAACCGTTATCCACGGTTTTCGGTTCTTCAGTATTGGTTCGGTCCCAGTTCGGTCTTTAATTCCGGGCATGGTTTTGAAATTTTGAACTATAACCGAGAACATTTTTTTCTTTATACTTCAAAAATCAACGTATTGCATCAAAGTTTTTAATGGTGCGTCACTTTTCAATCCCTAAGTGTAACTAGGTGTCCAGTTTTAAATTTGGGTATAGTTAAGTGTCTTTGGCCCTAACTGAGTGTGATCCTGTGTTGTTTTCCCTTTACAATATGCATGTTTCACGAGATCTCTAAGACTTTTTGTATTTTAGCTGTATGATGTTTCAATGTGTAAGTAGAATTCTAAGATACACATGGAACTTCACAATATATGAATTTCACATACATGTACCCATATGGGAATGATTACGTAAACAATTGATTTCTCTCTCCCAACTTTCACATGTCTTCTTTATCTATAAGTAGAGTGTAGCCCCGAGCGATATGCTATGCTATTTATATAATGTTATGAAACAATTAAAATAGATTTATATGCTAAAATTTAAAGAACGGATAATTAAATTGACATAAGAGTGTTCTTATTTTATCAAATATAATTTACACAATGATCGAGAAACCCAACAACATCAACAAACCGTATGATCAGTGTCAAACTGTTACATAAATTGTAAACAGATGTGCGGCTTTTTTGTAGTCTGTAGTCCGTACGATAAAGTTGACTGAAAAATCGTTGATTGTCTAGTTTATCTCATTGCCACACGTCCAGATATTTCCTATGCAATTTATAAGTGCTCGTTGCATGAATAACTATGAGTTTGACATTCACTTGACCTACAACTCATCGTTTGTCTTGTAAGAACTCACATGATGCTTGAGTAATTGATCCTATTGATCGACGTTCCACTACAAGATATTATTTCTTTCTTGTAAGAACTCACATATTATTTCTTCCTTGAGTAATTGTAAGAACTCACATGTTGCTCTAACGCATCCCTAACCCTCATCCGGCAAGATTAGTGGCTCTCCTTATCGACCCGTCTGCTAGCTCATCCCTATTTGACAAAATCGGCTCGGTTGTTTCTGGCGCATTGTCGCTACCTCGGTGGCCGTCTCGACTGTGTTATGCAATAATTGGCGATTCTCTTATCTCTTGGATGAGTAAGAAGCCGACGACCATGGCTTGCTCAAATAGTGAGGCTGAATATCGAGCTCTTGCTTACAGTATCTCTGAGGTCCTAGGGTTATAATGATTGTTCAACAGTACATGTATCATGTCGTGTTTCTAAAGGAACACCTAACAATTTGTGACACACATATTTTTAGAAGAGGTCGTGGATTTGAATACTGCTGGACACATAAGATGATATTCAATTTAATTTAACACTCTTTGTAACAATGATGAACGGGCTCCTCCCAACACTAATTCTTGATGGCCCTGGATTTCAAAGCTTGGTGCACCTAATAAAATTTTGAATGTCATTCGATCACATGTTCGACGATGCGCTATGATAACATTTGATATGTTACTAGTGTGACAAGTGACTCACTCACTCTTCTCGTTTTGGTTTGGTTTGGTTGGTGAGATATTCCATGGCTCTTATTCTCCCAAATTTATTTCCCTTTTAGTTAAGCTTTTATCAATTTATTATTTTTGTGTGGATTAATAAAATGCAGGTGTACACATTAATGTTGGCCCTTTTTTGGCACTCGACCTTGAGCACGCACAGAGTCACTTTCCACTCCAACATCACAAATTCACCACCCAAGCAAAAAATTGACCTCCGCTCCAAGAATTGCCCAAACATAGCTCCGCGTCTCTCTCCCCGATCGCACGCCCAGCCAATTTCTCATGTGTCTTCTGGTCTGGGTCCTTCTATTCAACGCCTAAAACCCTTCTCAGACGCAAATTATACTCGTTCCTCTTCTTGGGGTCAATCCAGCTGATCAACATCGCGTACCGGCCCTGATATGATTCCTTATATAGATCTGCCATGCTAATCTGCTTCCCTCACACCAATTTCTTGGATTCTTGGAGATGGGTTCAGGTGGGCACTCATCTGACCGACCCAACCTCCGGGATGTGATTTGCCACGCCGGTGCCGGTGCCTCCGCTGGTCAGTTCCTCTGCCATTTTTCTTCAATCCCTTTTGGGTTCTTCTGAATTGGGACTCCCTTGCTTGATGTATTTGTGACATGGGTTTGTAGGGTTTCTTTCAAATTCGTTTCTTTTTGTGTATCTTGTGAATCTTAAGGAAAAATCTCGACCTGGGTTGTTAGTTTTAGCATTCATTTCATTGAAGCGTCCGAGAATTGTGGCTAATTTGTGTTAAATTTGCTTCTTTTGTTGGTTTCGATCTGTTTTAGCTTAAGAATTAAGAGCCCTAATAATGTGTGCTAGTGATTTTTGAGTGGCTTATGAGTGTTTGCAGGTGCTATTGCTGCAACTTTAATGTGTCCTTTGGATGTCATTAAGACGAGACTGCAGGTCCATGGCATCCCCGAAGGAGCACGTTCTGGTCTTAGAGGTAATACATTCTTTAACTACTTGTGTTATATACTGTAATGGCAGGATCAAGCTATGGATTAAGTTGCATCACATACTTTGAAGTAGGAATTTTGTTTTCATTTTGTGATTCAGTAATTCTGATAAGAGTTTAGTTCAAAGACATGGGAGATTAGTTGCAGCACGTGGGCTAGAACTGGTTCATGTTTTGTTCATCTCAATGTTATTCATTTCCAACTTAAATGCATGCTCACTCAGTTTGGCTCTCTTCAATGGTGACTGAACGACATAACAATGTATCCCCTTCCTATCTTTTATTCTTCTCTTAAACTGAACTGTTGGAAACCAAATGTAAAGAAGACCGTGTGTTTCCCACAGTGCTTCATAAACTCTGGAAGTAAAATAACGTGTACATTTTAGTGAAATCATATGACAAAATGGGTTTCTAATTACAATAATTTGGCTGTATGGTTTTGCTGCTGTTGCACTAGCATCATGAAATTTCAGTCTTAGAATCTTCACTTAGGTTGTGAAACAATGAGTAACCAATATTCTTGATTTCTTTCTTCCTCCGGCAATCAGGTAATGTCATTATCACAGGCCTCCAGCACATATTAAAAACTGAAGGCTTTAAGGGAATGTATCGAGGACTTTCTCCAACAATAGTGGCACTACTCCCAAATTGGGCTGTGAGTATCTCTATTCTAAAGCTGTTTCCATAAAGTTATAAACAGTTAGTAGTTTCGCCTTGATTGCTGTAAGTGACTTTCTTACTTTCCCCGCTGAAACTATTCTAAAGTTGTTTGCAAAAGCATATCACCAATGCTCTTGGGATGTTTATGATTTCAAATTTTATCAATAAAGCCAAAACTAAAAAATTGAAAGTTTACTGACATAAGATGTTATTCCTTAACTCTTAATGCAAAGCATCATTTTCCCTCCATGTAGTCTTACAATATCTAATATGTTTAAACCTGGTTCTTTTTTTCCGTCCTACTTCAGTGTCGGAAACAAGCTTTAGGATACCTATTATCAATGGCAATCTATCTATTTGTCATGTTGCTGGAAGATATTTCCTATGGAAGTGGAATGCGACACCCTATGTTTTTATTCTGCACGGGAGGGCTAAATTATTCTTAAACTATCTCTAGCTGACTTCTATTGCATCACTACCTCGTACCAGATGTCTTTTTGTTCTAGATGACTCTTTTTCTTAACCTCTTACATTGGTGGAGGAAACAAGTTTGAATGGAGTTATTAGGTTCAAAAAAGAGTATATTATACCACTATTCTACATTTGGAAGAGGGCTGGATTGCCCTGTCAGTCATTACCTTCTCTATGAAGCTAAACCAAAACTTTGTATCTTTAGTTCGCTTGTATTTATGGAAATGATCTTATTTCCAGGGAAAGATAGTTCCCTTTAATTTTTTTTGCAGTGAATATATTAGTCATCTCCTCATATTTGACATAGATGCATAGAAAACCTTCTTTTGTATTCTTGTGTTTACCTCAAGCAACAACAATTCTTATTTCATGTGCAGGTCTATTTTACAGTTTATGAGCAACTCAAAGGCCTCCTCCACTCACATGGTTGGTACTCTTTTTTTGCATGTCTACTTTTATCATTGCACTGTTTGCTCCTCAATTATTTGTTGTTTTTGTGGACGTTTTCCTGTTGTTTCAGCTTTGATTCAACTTAGAATTGGCTAGATCGTTTATTGTTGTTGGTTAGCTTGTCTGATTTCTTTAGAATTGACTTATTGCAAATGATGTAGACGATTGCAATGGTCAGCTTACAGTTGGGGCAAACATGATAGCTGCTGCAGGCGCTGGAGCTACAACATCCATTTCGACAAATCCACTGTGGGTTGTTAAGACTAGGCTCCAAGTAAGTGGCTGTTCTTAAATTTGTGATTTCTTATAAATATGAACCACTGTATCATTTAGTATTTGGCTGTATATGCATTGTGCAATTTCATGATTATTTGCATGTGAAATTATATTGTACATGTGACTGAGTTTGGTTCATGTAATTTAGTTATCTTTAGACTTTGATGTCTCTACTCCTTCCTTCTGCAAACTCACTCGTCACCTTCAATCTGTATAACCTCCTGAAGTAAGCCTGCGCATAGAAGACACATTAGAGGGAATGTTGAGAAAATAAACCCACAGCGTAAAAATCAAGAGGGAGAGCTAAATAAGAAGGCTAGTGCCACACCCAACTGACAAGGTTGACCTTGTAGTTGAGGATTCTGACCCAATATATTTAGCCCAATGAATAAAATTTACGTGCAAAGTTTGAGCTCTTGATGTGTATTGATTCACAGTAAAATCCGTTTCTTGGTTTTCTTTTGCACCCTCCCCCATAACAAGTGAATTACTTAGATTTTGTTACATCAATCCTTGTGCTTCCCATCTCAACATATTTAGACACACGTGAAATGTGTTTTTTCCGGGACCAGGTTTGTATATGGGTGTGCATGCAATCATCTGTGAAATAGAAACATTATTTATGGATCTACACCCTGAACCTGTCTGCCGATTAATCTGTTAAGATGTCACCTTAGTTTTCCTGCATGCTATTAGCTGAGTCGAACTATCAGTATTTAGCTTAAACCAACCATGCATTGTGGGTTTCCAAGGAATGTTTGGACAATCCTCTGGGTTTGATATGACAGGTTGTGCTGGGGACGGAAATCTTTGGTAGTCTTTGTCTTGGTGTTGAAGCCCACATTTCGGAGAGTCGCAGAACTATTTAAATACTCTTTGTGGTGCAAGTCTAAAATGCCAGTAAGAGCAATGATGAAAATTAGGTAGCAGGGATTTCTATCATATTTTGTGAAGAGCTCGCATAGCCAAAGGACGGTACATAAGATATGCAGAGAAGTATGAGTAATAACAGGATTAGAACTGAAGTAATCGGCATGGAAAGTATTTCTTGATGAAGGCCTTGATTTTCCAAATAGGGAACCGTTGTTCTTATTTGAGCCTGCTGCTAGCTCAAAGCATGCTCTGTGTTTTTGACCTGGTATATCTAAGTATTTAAGTTTAGTAGTGGTTGCCAAAATGTGTCATCTAGTGCACTAGTTGGAAGGGGGGAGCATTTGATACTTATCTTGTAGGTTTTGATAGAAAACATAATAATCTGAAAATTTTCCACTTTTCAGATCATAATTATTTATCTTTGTGATTTCATTTGAGCACCGATTCATTGCCATTTCTTTTTGTAGACTCAGGGAATGAGGGCTGGTGTCGTGCCTTATAAAAGCATAACTTCAGCTTTGAGTAGGATTGCTCGTGAGGAAGGCCTGCGAGGACTCTACAGGTAAGAAATTCTCAATATGAAAATGTGGAGATAGCTTATACCTGAACAACCCAAGATTAACTTTGGTCATTGATCCTGCAAGTACGATACTGTTCAAGGCCAATGAAGTTTGAATTATTTGCCAGGGCAGTTGTTTGTCTAAATTTTCAGACCAACGTTTGCTTTGAATATTCTGATGTCTTAATGCATTTTTGGACAAAACAGTGGCATATTGCCTTCGTTGGCAGGGATAAGCCACGTTGCCATACAGTTTCCAGCATATGAAAAGATAAAATACTATTTAGCCGTAAAAGGTAATATAATTGTGGCTGTCTGTATGCTTAAATTTGAGGAGCTGATGCTGTTTGTTATATAGTTGATGCTAATCATAATACTTTGAAGTTATCAGATAATACAACAGTAGATAAGCTTAGTCCAGGAAGTGTTGCCATTGCCTCATCAATATCTAAAATACTTGCCTCTGTTATTACTTATCCACATGAGGTATGGCTGTTTCAGCATCTTTCTTTAAACATATGAGTTGGATTATGCTTGTTTCTGTTGTAATGCTTGAATGTCATGGCCGGCAGGTTATACGCTCTAGGCTGCAAGAGCAAGGGCAAATCAGAAACCGTGAGGTCCATTACACAGGAGTCATTGATTGTGTGAAGAAGGTATTCCGAAAGGAGGGTGTTCCTGGGTTTTACCGTGGCTGCGGTACAAATCTACTGAGAACAACTCCGTCAGCCATCATCACGTTTACCAGTTTTGAGATGATATATAGGTTTCTGCAGCAGGCTCTCCCTCCAGATGAGAAACACCCTAAACCTAACGGCCCTCAAAAACCCCACGGGGAAGATGGAGGAACCGGGGGAGATGGAAATGATACTTCCTCCGGACAGTCGGTGGCCCAATCTAATAATACTTCTCATGCTAATTCTCCATTGAGCTAGCACTAGCAGCAACATCCCAAGACTCTGATCATAGTTCATTTTTTTATTTTTGGTTATTCAAAGAAAATTTTATTAACTTTTTGGTAGGATTGTGTGAAATTGAATTGTTGGTTGAATAGAATAGGATGAATTTGAAAAGTGAATAAAGGAAGGTGCATTATTTCCCTGCTTTTGGTATATATGCTTCTTTATTAATGCCATTGAGTTGGTTGTGTTGGGAACAAGGATTTTAAAATTCACAAGATTCAATGAATGGCTATGGTTATGGGAGTGTGATAGAGACATGCAACTTATTTCCTGTGTGAAGTCTATTTCATTCATTGTGCGGTCGATAGGTCGGTGGGTGGGTTCTTGGAAAGTGAAAGAATTGCATAATAAAGACGAGTGAGTGTAGAAACCCATGTAATCTGAAGAAACCCAAATGGATCTGTCAAGTTGGTCTCCATATATTTACCTTTTTATTTTTTTATTAGCAGCATGCTTTATTTGAATTGCTCTTTTGTATTTGAGAACACTTGGTTCTTTATTTGAATCTTGACCCAGTCCAGTCCAGTCCATGAGTCCTAAGTCCTATTTCTGGTCCAAAGTTACTTTTGCTTTGTTCTTGGTGGAATTGGAATACCCAAAACTTCCAAACTATAGCATTTGAATGATTCTTGATCTTATATTCTATCATTTTATATTATTTCATCGACTAGACCATAAACTCGTTCAAATAAGGATACCAATGGGGCCGGCTCAACGATTTTCAAAATTTATTAATAAGACATTTTGTTCTAAATTGAATAGTGATTTGTCTTTTTTTTTAAAAAAAATTAGAAAATTTGGAACCTTTGAAATCATATTTAGGGCTTAAAGCAAGTGCTCTGTGTGTTTTATAGACAAGCCGGCCTGAATACCAACCCTTGATGTGCTTTGAATTATCAACATTATGTATGCTTCCAGTGTATGAGCATGTTTATGCACACTCGACTGGCAATTATTACTAACACCGACATATATGTTGGTTTCCTTGTTATTCTTAAATAAATTGAAATTGCAAATGTAGTAACCAACAAAAACCAACACGCTCAAAACACATAATTAATAATATATATATTAATTGAATATCGACCGTAATTAGATTAATGTGCTTGTAAAATTGTACATCATCAACATCGATGATAAGAAGAAGTGAAATGAAAATTATAATTTATTCAGGAATACCGACTAGTACAGGACGCCAAACCTTCCTGAGCAAGGACCGGTTGCGGAACCCGATCCAGCCGGGTCGGGGCGAGCCCGGCCCGATTCTCACCTTGGGGTCGGCCTTGTTCTTGTGTTGGAACGGCGGCGGAGAGGAGACGAAGAGGTCCCTGAGGGAGCGGCCGGCGGCGTCCTTGGAGGTGGAGGGAGGGAGGGGCATGTCGCGGTGGCGGGGCGATCTGGTGCGGCTGAGGAGCATGCGGAGGGTGGTCTTGCGGCGGCGGAGGACGACGCCGGGGCTGCGCGTGGGGCTCTGGGCGACGCCGCACTGGGTCGCCAGGACCTTGAATTTCTGGAGAGCGGCCATGATGATAATATATAATTAGTTACAACGGAAAGAGATAGAAGGAGAGAGGTGTCAGGTGTGTGTGTGTGTGTTTTGGAGTGAGTGATAAAAGGAGGAGAGGTATGGTATGCAAGTGGGGCTCGTTTTCCAAGTCACAGTCATGTGCTCTCGACACGACCCTTTCATTTTTTGGGCGCTACAATAATTACATAATTCAAAACAATAACGGGTAATTAGATATATTAGTACACCCGCCAAAACCTTATTTCATAATCAGTTATTAAAGTTTGAAATTTTTATCTTTCTCACAGGTTAACACTTCACTTTATTTTCAGACGAAAACTGTTAAAAAATTTAACACCCAAAATGTCCCGGGAGTATAATTATTTTCAATATTATACAATTATTGGAATAAATTTAAAATGACATTTCTACCCTCACTCGAATAACACTCTTAACCTAAGGATAAAATTGTTATTTCATATAAAAAATCAAGAAATAAATATTTTAAGAAAAACTAATTAATTTACAATAATGTTCTTCTCAATCTCCCTCTCTTACAATCCCTTCTCATTCATGTTTTTGGATAAAAAATGAAAGCACCCATACCTCCTAATCCAGCATATGTTCTCTCTGTTGATCACGATGGACACGAACCACCATTTGGAGGTGGATATTTTGGTGGCCTTCTCATCCGTCGTGTCCTTCTCGAACTGGTCCGCCGCGAACATCTGTACGCACGGCAGGTGGCCTCCTTCCCCCACCGCTACTATCTACAACCCCGTGAAGAACACCGCCTCTTTCAGTCCCGCTGGAACCGCCGAGATCGACACCAACAACATTACCATCCTCTGCGCCACAAACACACAATGAATCTCAATCTCGATTTCGAATTTATGAGAATTGTGGGAATCGATTAAACTGACGAGTAGATAGAGGAGGAAGGAAATGAGGATGGTCTTGAAGCGGTCGAAGTAGGAATTGGTGAGGAGAGCGCCGAGGTGTTGACGCTCATGGCGGTTGTGGCCGTCGAGAAACCTATGTCCTCCAGATCTAAAACCTGGGAACCAACCAACCCTAATTTCTTGCTCACCCCAAAACTCCTCCTTTTGGGTTTCTTGGAGCAGACATCCTCAAATTCAGCATCACTTGCTTCCTCAGCGGGGTCGTCCTCGAAGTTCTCGTCGCATGCGAAACCCAAATCGGGGAAGACATCGTGGGAGAGGGTGTTGGCCTTGAAGTAGAGGTGTACGTCGCCAAAGACTTCCTTGTACCTAAGGAAGCTGTCCCAGTGCTTGTCGCTGCCGGGCCAGTTGAAGAGGTCGTCGAAGAAGCCTTGACAGAAGTGAGAGAGGTGGAAGAGAGAATGCTCATGGCATATTTAGAAAATTAAAACGAGATCTGAGGGCATTTTTGTCTTTTCAAATGTAATTTTTACATTTGTAATGATTATTTAATAAATCAAATGAATCGGTTTTTATATTTTGTATGAAAAGACAAATCTGTCCCTAATCCAATAGATAATATTATTATTTATATAAGGATAAACGGTAATTTCATATATAAAATAATTTCAACATCCAAGAGTCATGTACAGAGCAGTTTACACTTTTTGCAAACACTAATGTTAGATTTAAAAGAAAATGGAGTGAAGTGTTATCTTTTTAAACCTGAGGGACCGAGAAAAAAGATATCAAACTTAATTCTGAAATAAAGTTTCGACGGGTATACTGATCTGTAATTACAATAACTTATACATACACTTCAAATTAGTTTTAATCACCTCACTGTATTTATATTCTTTTAGCAGTGGGACACTATCTTAAATTCACATTTTTTCCACTCAACTCTTCTCGGTTAAATTCCATCAACATAAGTTAGAAATTGATGTTAAGAAAACTATAAAACCTCTGTATGCTTTAAAACACTACAATTTTGATCATGTCTGTTTTTTCTCATGCTCTCTCCACACCTAAAAACTACAATACCGAAGCGTTTTATAGGATTCGGGGAAGGTTAGGCGGAATGGCCGCCCAGGCTGACCCAGGCGGCCAAGTTAGCCCAAATTGGCCCAAATCAAATCAGTTCTAAGTCGGTTCGGGGGACATGTCTTTTAAGTATATTAATATCCTTATGAAGCTTATAGATATAATATGTACACGATTAAAGATCATTTTACTATTTTAGGGATAATTGTTTTCTAACTTGATCATAGGATTATGTTCTTGACTTGTTGATTTAGTTTATCAATCTTGACTTGTTGATTTAGTTTATCAATCTTGACTTGCTAATTTGGTTATAGTTTTATTAAATTTTCTTGACTCGTTAATTTAGTTTATCAATCATATGATTTATGTTGCATTTGTAATCACTTCGAAGAAATGTTAAATATCTTAATTATTATTTATTTTTTACATATCATAATATATATT
This sequence comes from Geranium rotundifolium, assembly GCA_963920655.1. Lineage (NCBI taxonomy): Eukaryota > Viridiplantae > Streptophyta > Magnoliopsida > Geraniales > Geraniaceae > Geranium > Geranium rotundifolium. Next base: position 31,762,358 of record OY987316.1, on the reverse strand, counting down.
TGAGATAATGACACTTTGTTACACCTAACTATAGTGAAATGACATTTTTATACCTTAACTATTTTAGTCTCTTTTTTAATACCCTAACAATTTTTTGTGACAACCTATCTCTAAAATGCTTGAAATACCTAAACTACCATTTGTTTAAAAAATAAAAAATTGAATTAATTCAATTTTGTTTATCTTTTGTTCAATTTGGTTTATATTTAAGATGCAATTACAACTATGCTCTCAAATCTAAAATTAAATTTGAACTATTTCAAATCCAGTTTGATAAATCAAATTGTACCAATTCTATTCTAATTTCTTTAATCAGGGGTATTTTAGTCATTTTAGCGTAGGTTGTCACAAAAAATATGTCAGGGTACCAAAAAAGAGAAAAAAAATAGTTAGGGTATGAAAGTGTCATTTCGCTATAGTTAGGTGTAACGAAGTGTCATTATTCTTATATATTTTAATAAATAAGTATATTAATTTATATTAAATAAATTTAAAATGTATGAAAATGGAAATCCGACTCGGCCTTCGAAGGCCCTATCCGACTGAATATCACATAGTGACACGTACAACCTTGAATACAATTTACAAATAACAAGATTTTTCATCTCAAATAATTTTATTAAGTAGTAAATATATATATATATATATATATATATATATATATATATATATATATATTTTTCCGTTCCATAATGATATAGGGTTCATATAATACTAAATTGAATCGATACGTGTGAAATTATATAAAATACAATTTAAGAGTTTGTGAATTTTTCATATTGTAAATCGGAACATGCAAAAAACTTATATTTACAATCAAATTAAGGATACACTGAATAATTAGTCTACCTCAGTATACTTTTTGTATTTAGCAGAAGTAAAATAATTGAGAGTTGAGACATGCAAAAACTATACACGACGTTGGTGGGGGTTGTGGCGGTCGTGACGGGACAGACGTTTGGATCTGGTTCCAATCTGTTTTGGTTTCTTTACCATGTTTAATGGTCTTGGCGGTTAGAAGGTGGGGGTCGCATGTTGTGTTCGGGCCCTTCTGCCTCTGTCTCCCGCCACTTGGAGTCCTCCATCAACGAAAATTTTCTCGTTTATGTGATATCCTCTCCAATATTTCTGCTGGCTTTGGTTCGATTTTTTCTCGATTTTTTCGCTACTTTTTTCTCACCTGCGTGTGGATGGTTGTTGGGGTTCAGTGGTCCTTCAAGGGGTGTGATCCAGTGATCGAAGACTCGCGGGTATCCAACCCTGCAATACCTTAGTGAGGAATCTCAAGATAAGCGCTATTTTCGGTTAAGTTTCGGTTATTCGGTTATTCGGTTTTGGGTTGTGTATCAAGATAGAGCCAAAATGAGAGGGTTCCTCTACTCAGTGGCTTGTTTGTTGGTGGTTCGCGTTGGTCGTCGTAACCTTTGTGACAGTTTGTGCTGAGAGATGTTGGCTAGAGGAGAATTACAGTGCCAATCTTTGTGGAGTTGTTGGACTAATTGGTAAGTGTTGTTTTTTTGGTTCGAGTGACGAGTTTTTCTATAATATTATTGTTATATTTTGTTTGCATATAGGTCAGGATATAGGATCACTGTTCATCTTTAATTCATATGGGCGATGACTCGTAGAAATGTATGAATTATATTCAATATTGTGATTTTGTTGTAGTTGTTGCAGTCAATGTTTAATGAAATTATTCTGTTTTATTTACAAGAAAATTGATAAGAATTATCTTCATTTCTAAACGAAACCTTTATTCTAACTTGTCTAATAAAACAAATTGTGCTATGAAAGCGTACTTGACGTAATAATTCAATGAGACTCTACCTGACCAACGGTCAGTAGTTCGAGTCGATTTGCTTTCACATGAGGATTGGGTTTCGATAGAATTTATGGGCTTGAGTGGGTTGAACTTTGGGCTTGTAAGGGTAGATAGGAATTTCAAAAAAAAAATTATACTCTTCCTTTTTCTGGTAACTAATTATACTTGTAATAGAATACAAATATGCATAATAAATACCAATCCGTTAGTTTTAAAATAGTCACTGGATTTCTTAATAAAATATAGGGTAAATTTCACATGACCCCCCTTAACTATACGCGTGTCTCACATTCCCCCCCTTAACTACAAAATCAATCTGTGAGGTGCCTTAACTATCCAAAAATCCCACTTTACCTTTTTTTGTTGACTTTTTTCAAAATTCTGTTATGTTTTTGTGAAATGACGAAAATACCCTTCTATCTGAAAATTAAAATAAATAAATAAAAATGATTTTGAACTTTTTTTCTAATTTTCTCGTTGTACAAAATTAAGAATAAAATTTTGTTAATAGTAAAAATAATTTTTAAAAAGTTTTTTTTACAAAAATAATTTAAAATTTAAAAATTACTTTTAAACATCGTTTTTTTTTATTATTAATTTTTGTAAATAATTTTTTTTAAATAAAAAATTATTACTGAAATATTATTTTTATTCTTTATTTTGTACAACGAGAAAATAGAAAAAAAAAAGTTCAAAATCATTTTTATTTATTTATTTTCATTTTTCAGATATAAGGGTATTTTCGTCATTTCACAAAAAACATAACAGAATTTTGAAAAAAGTCAACAAAAAAAGGTAAAGTGGAATTTTTGGATAGTTAAGGCACCTCACAGATTGATTTTGTAGTTAAGGGGGGCCATGTGAGACACGCGTATAGTTAAGGGGGGTCATGTGGAATTTACCCTAAAATATATGTTGTGATGATAAAAAAAATTCTCTATTTGAACAAAAATGTACTGTGTGTAAATTAGTTATGAACATATTATTGTCTTAAGTCACATGAACCATAGTGATATGACAAAACATTAAATTCACTCATTTTAATGACCTGAGTGGTACGTCTATTTGATAATATTTATGAGTAATATCAATGTTTAGTCCAACCAGGCATCAAGCCGTCTTAGCTCAGCTGGTAGAGCGCGTGACTTTTAATCCCGTGGTCGTGGGTTCGATTCCCACAGACGGCGTTTTAAAATTTTTGTGCAGTAATTTTCCTATGATATTGGGGAATGTACTGAAAAATTTATGTTACCTTGTTGTCCTCAAATTTTCTTTGGGATATTAAATCCAAGTGCGGCAAAACATTTTGAGGATATGATTACAATAAATGGTAAAAATTAGTTGTGGTATGGTACCCCATTTTTATGAGGATAGTCAATTGCAAAAACCAAGTTCATATTTTCAGAATGACTTTTTGAAATATTTATTTATGACTTCATCTTTTATCTCTTAAACTTTATGAATTACTGCAAAATTTATTTATTTTTTAAATAAATGTTTGTAACATAAAAAATCAAGAGTTTAAAATATATATTAACTAATGTTTTATAAATAAAAAAATCAACTTTCTTTAAGATGGAGAGAGAATATATGATATTTTATATGGTGAAGATGTTGACCAACACAAGTTATAAAACTCATTTATATGCATGAGTTCTTAGGTTTGAATTTTGGTACAGTCAATTATAATAATGTTTTTCTTTTATTATATAACGGATGATTTCTAATTTGATATTGACTAAATCATTTATTTTATTTTAAATACACTTTTAATGTTTTGAATATATGAGACTAGTGTATTTTTACATATATGATGTAAAAAATTTCATTCATTCCAGAACTAAAATTATAAACAAGTCGAATCGAGTCAACATTTTAAGGTAATTATCTCAAAAAAAAAATTACCTAGCTCGCACTCAAAATAACTTATAAGGTTAAACTTAAGTTTGACTATAACAATATAGTCAACCTTGAAATCAGCTTATTTGATTTTGCTCGTTAAGTTTTCATTATAAATATTAACTAAATTTTAACGAGTTGACTCACAAATTTATCAAGTATTAAAATATTAAGCTCTAGTTTATTATAGGAGCTCAATCTCAACTATAACTTGATTACAATGTTAATTGCGTAAGTCACCTAAACCAAACATTGTATTATCATTCGACACTTTATAGCCGATTTATGTGAAATGACGCTTTTGCCCCTCCCTCTTCAACATCCCTCGGATCTCTCTCTCTCTCTCTCTCTCTCTCTCTCTCTCTCTCTCTCTCTCTCTCTCTCTCTATCTATCTATCTCTATCTCTCTCTCTCTCTCTCATTCAACATCCATCTCTCGTGTTAATCTTCATTTTTGACAACCGTGGCTATTTTCAAATTGTCACACTCTTACTGATACTCTCATGTATACTCTTCTGAAGGGATGAGGGAATAACGTATGCAGATCATGTGTAATTTGGGACCACAACCTAGTTATAGTTAACTCTATAACTAGTTATCATAATTATAATTTGGCCCCTCATCAAATTATAATTATACCAATTGTTTCTACACATTAATTGTATGACAATTATATTCAAAGACCCAAAACCATATTTGTTATTAGATCACTTTAGTTAGGCCTACTTAAGTGATAGCGCAACAACATATTTATACTTCATGTGTGGCCGGCCCCCTATTGGAAATTTTCCAACAAAAAATTCCTAGCCATTGCCTCCACAATCCTCCTAGAACCACCCAACCTGCAATGTCGTCCTTCCCCGTGACGGTTATTCTCCTAATCCCATGACGGTCGACTCGTCTCTGAGAGTCCACATTTCGCTAAACCCTTCTCCTTCTTTTCCCACAGAACAGGATGTGGAGTGCTCCTCCTGCTCTGCCTCTCTATGTTCTGATCTCTCCCTTGGACATGATCTTTGCTCTGTTAGTTGATCGAGCCTAGCTTTTAAAACCATAAAAGCCCTGGCCTCCAAATCTCAAAAGTTCTGCCTCTACCTATACTTGAAGTCGCCGAAATTTGTTAGAGAGAGAGAGTGGAAAAAAATAATTTCAAAACTTATTTTAATTTTGTTTATTAAGAATGACTGAAACCCCTTAACTTGTAAGTAAAATTTGGTATTGAATAAAGGGGAAAAGTCGTTATTTCACACAAATTGATTACAGTCTGTAGTATGATGATAAAATATTTAATTTAGGTGATATATTAAATTTAAAAAAAAATTAAGTATACCAAGGTATGCTTAACCACAATTATTTCAGCGGCTAAATTTAAATTAAATATTTATCGACTGAACTTGAATAGCTCCTCTAAGGTACTGTGATTGGTAATATAAAATACTGAACTCAAGAATTTATAGATCCCCATAGATAAGGTAAGCTTCATTCAATTTATAGAAGTCAGCGTCATTTCCTTAGGTGTCAGCATTTAACACTTGCATTTTAGTTATGATTGTACGCAATTAGATTAGGCTTCCACATTTGATTTTGGATTCATTCATATAACTGTAGCAACCTCAATTTTTTGAAATGTTCATATATAGTAACAAAAAATGATGGTGCTCTCACATCACAGTAAAATGTTTGCACCTCAGAGGTGTCAGCATTTCACACTTGCATCCACATTCTTTTCCAAAATTGATTTCCATCTTTTAAAATACAACACCCATAACCTCATCTACATATACTATAATTATTTACATTCCCTTATGAACACACAAGAAATTCTGGAAGCACATGCATCATCACCATCTACATATCTGCTAGCTTTGGAATTAATCAACAACAACAACAAAAAGGCTTCAGTATCAGCTGCTTGGATTTGTTGTTGTACTGTTACTGATCCACCTTTCTGTCACAGACACCGGTGAAGGCGGTGGCCTCATCCCCTTCACCCCCAACCTCACTCCATTATACTCAGGCTCAGGCAGTGCCTGCTCATTCTTAAGCAACCCTGCCTCATCACAACAATCCGGTGAAGGCGGTGGCTTCACACTCTTCAACTCCCCTTCATCTTCATCATCATCTCCTGCATCTGCAATCCCCTCCATGACTTCAAGCTCCCCGCCTTTCTCAATTGCCTTGAGATTCTTCACAACCTCCTTCATGTCAGGCCTCATCTCCTTGTCTTGCTGCAGGCACCGGAACGCCACTTCTGCAACCTGCATTATCGCGGTCTTGATACTCTCGTCAGACTCAAACCCGAGAGAGGGATCAACGAGCTCTTCGAAGGCACGCCTCTGAATCCTGCTCATTGCAAAGTTTGACAAATTGATGTCATGCCTGTGCCTGCTGATGTCAACAGCAGGCATTGATGATATCAGCTCAACCAGGACAACCCCGAAGCTGTACACGTCGCTCTTATCAGTCAGCTGGTAACACTGGTGATACTCGGGGTCCACATACCCCGGAGTGCCCTGTGGAGCCGTTGAGACATGGGTGACATCAATAGGGAACAGCCTGGAGAGGCCGAAATCGGCTACTTTGACGCTGAAGTTGTTGTCAAGGAGTATGTTGTCTGTTTTGACATCCCTGTGGATGGTGTCCGAGGCGTGGAGGTAGGCTAGCGCGCTGGCTGTTTCCAAGGCGATGCTCATGCGGATAGGCCATGTCATGGAGCCTGTGTTCGACCCTTCCCCATGGAGATGGTGCGCGAGAGTGCCATTGGGGATGAACTCGTAGACGAGGAGGAGGTCTTTGCTGCGGCGTGAAGTGCATCCATAGAGGGATACGAGGTTCTTGTGGCGAAGGCGAGTTAGGATTTCTATTTCGTTTATGAACTGCTCGAAGCGCCTGTTATTGTGCTGGTAGAGGCGCTTCACTGCAACTTCACGCCCGTCTCTTAGTTTACCATAGTATACAGCCCCGAAGCCTCCATCTCCGATTTCATTAGACTCCTTGAAGTTGTTAGTGGCTTCTTCGAGTTCAGCGTAGGAGAAAGTATGGACTCCACAGCAGACACTGCCTCCTTCCAAGTCTGATGTTGAGGAGGGATCAGAGGAAATGTTCCTTGAGATGTATTCTGAGGAATATTTGTGTTTGTAGCGCCGCCTTATTAGGTAGAACATCAGGCAGAAGGCGATAACGGATGCTCCTAAACACAATCCTGAACAAAGTTGAATAGTCAAATACTAAAACAAACGTAGCCTACTCTTTACAATGAAGAAATTGGAACCAGCAAGAAGATTAAAGGAAGATTTTGGAATTTCAGCAGCCTATTGCAGCAATTAGGAAATTGGAACCGATTTGAAGATTGAAAGAAGATTATGAAAGTACAGCAGCCTATTCTCTGTTATAGCGGAAATGAAGTACGAACAAATAAGAAGATTGAAGGAAGGTTTTGGGACTTCGGCAGCTTATTCTCTGTAGCAGCAGTAAGAAAATAATTGTACATCCATATAAGTGGAGGCCCAGATTGTTATATAAGCTGGTAAACAGATTTACATCTTTCGGACTTGGGACTCTAACAAAGATATATGGATAGCAAAAGGAGAGAGCATGGGGCTGTTTTTCATTCCATAATGAATACAGTATCAGTATATTTGTCTGATTAAATAGTAGAAAATAGAATAACTCACCGAGTATTATCTTCAATATCGGTTTGCCTTTCACTGCAACGATTTTAACCATAAGCAATTCAGTTAGATTGATCCATAAATATTGAAGTTAACACAGAATAAATTAGAAGCATTGTTTATGAGGCTTCAACAGAATTATGAAGAAGCACAATACTATAAACAGTGCAGTTAGTTTGACCCATAAATATTAAATTTATGCAAAACAAATGGAAACATTGTCTATGAAATAAAAAGGAATTACAGAACAGTATTTGCTGCATACTTTGAACAGTCAAAACCCGTCACCTTGAAATCTGTAAAAATTCCAGGCATGCTTACCCATACAGTGAAAACTTCCATTGTTGGCAGTTTGACACATGCCACCTTTGTTAAAGCACTGAACACAAATTTCGTCTATTTGAACTTGAAGAGAGAACCTAGCTGACAAGAAATCGAACAGGTCGCCGTCCATGGGAGGTGTTTTGTTTACGGGGATCTGGATAACTGAGCAGTTGGGTGGATCAAGACTCAACGAACCATTGTCTTGAAGAGTGTAGTACAAACTGTAGTTATAAGAAGAAGAGCACATGACAGGCAATAAGTTATGGTGGGGGGGAAGAATAGGGGAAGAGTGGCTGCATTTGAATATGGTCAAATTGTGAAGATGATAATGAAAAAACTTAAAAGGGTTATCGGAAAGGAAATCAAAATGCTCGAAGTATTGACAGCTTTTTCCATTCAAGTTCTCTTGAAGTCTTGAATCATTTATTTTGACTGTACCAGGCTGAGAGATGCTCTCAACATCATAGAATCTTCCTCCCAACTTCAATTGTATCGTCTGAATAGTGTCATTGCAGTCTGATACAGTGAAGAAACCGCAATGAGGTATTCTACTATCCGAGAAGGGGAAGGAGAGGTTATGGAGCTTTCCACAATGAAAAGATTTTGGACAGGAGAAGCTCTTGCCATCCTCAGCATGCACAAGATGACACAACACAAGGAAAGCCAGCAAAGAAACACCACCCATACTGAAAACAGAGTAGAATCTAGCTCCCTAATTTAGAGCGAGCAAGGTCCTCCCAATATGTATCAGTCTTTCTGAGATTCATTGCAATATAATCAATTGTTTCTCTGTAAAACACGGCAGTTGACTTGGATATTTATTGGTCACACGAGACTTGGGGTTTGAGATAAACAAAACACGTTGAATCAAAGGTGTGAAAGCACAGAACACAATTGGACTATATATGATATGCCCACAACAAGGGAGAAAGTTCCATGCACCCACTGACCCACTACAAACAAAGACTCGATTGCTCCTTCAACGGGCCTCTTGACAGCGACTGTCTTTCAAGTCTATGCTTCATGTGAAATCACCCCAAAGTAATAGCAGCAACATATGAATGGCTCTCTTACAAGGCACGTTGTAATTAGCTACAGATGGTAATGGAGATCTCCATCTCTAACTCTCATAAAGCAGATTCAAAAGTCATAAGCTTTTTTAGATTGTCTTGTGGGTTAGATAAAAAGGTAACATCCCTCTGAAAAGGGGACACTTGGTGGGGGTCATTAGAGAAAATATGGATGCTTGAGGGCTAGGCCTTGACTTGGTCTCACCTGTTTCAAGAGATGACCAAGACCAAGTATACAGAATAAAGGATAATTCTTATCTACTGCACAACCATTTTTACTCAACTAGTTCAGCGCAATTTTCTATCTCACCACCTTCTTACATCCCATGGCTTTGCTGATCTAACTAGTCTCTTTCTCTGTTATGTTTATGTATATGGACACTAAAGTCCATATCTACCAATCAATGAGAAAAGGCTAACCCAGGAAGATAAAATAAGACAACTTATGATAACCCAAGACTAAGGACAGTAAGTGCAGAAAAATGGAGAACCCATTTTCAAGGAAATGGGCTAATTGAGAAAATAAGAGCTCTTTTTCTAAGTTCTTGAAAAGGACAATGGTATTAATGTAAAGAAATTATCAAGAAAGGCCAGACTTTCCAAAATAGCTCAATATGGAGCTGGTAGGATGGGGTCAATCAAATTCAACCTCCATTAGGGGAAACTAATAATGATAAGAAATTGCCACTACTTTTCTTAGCAACAGCACGGTGTAGGGCAATCTGTCTATAGAATTCTAGAATTCCTTGCAGTTGCAGAAGGAGTAATATATGGTTTTAAGTTTGAAGGACAATATACGAACTTCTATAACATGCTGTAGAACTTGACTTTCCTTTCATGGAAAGAGAGCATTTTTGCAACAAAAAAAGAAGAAAGAATAGAAGTCAATAAGTGTTGAAGGCCCAGTGCTTAGCCATTGCCTTACCTTCACCACAGCGCTTGACATGGGGTCTGTCAGGGCAAAAGCATACACTATCTCCTTCATCAAAACCGCATTGTCCACCACTTCCTTGACACTCAGCACAGTCATGTCCAACTCCAATCCACTTCAGAGTAAACCCTTTTTTCATCATCCTAGACAAATCTTCACCATTCACTTCACTGAACTTCTCTGACTCAAAGTTCAAATCCACAGGTGCCTTAACAGAGGACTCACAGGTCGTCGATGCATCATCCAGACCATTCTTCTCATCAGTTGATAACACAACAAAGGACTGATTTGTGGCAATGGAAGCACAATCTTCTGGCATATCCAGCTGAAGCTGAGTAGCAGATGGTAGGCTTGTGCAGTTATAAAAGAAGAAGAGGTCAGCATGGTTGGGGCCGAATTCAAGAGGACTGTGATCAAAACTGAAATTATGAAGAGGCGCAGCACATGATGAATCAATCACATCTGCACTGACCAGCCGGAATGTCTGGTTTTCATAGAAAATATCTTGAATGAGGTAATGGAAGCCGCCTGAGGATCTAAATACAGGTCTATCATTCTCACAGCCAACTTCAAAACCTGGATAGCCACAGCTGTTGTGTATATCTGCTTTAACATCATCAGGAATGTAAAACGGGTAGCTTAGTTTTGGGCCACTATTGCATTGTCTAGGCTTGCATGATTCATATCCTGTATCTGCTGATTGATTTGGCTCCACTAACAGAGTCCAAATGAAGATCTTGATCCCCAAATGTAAGAAGTAGTGCTTGATGGCCATGGTTGAAGATCAGGAAATAGGAAGTTGCACATATAAGAGAAGCGCACTAAGGATAAACTTCATTCCAACCTATTTATTTACTAATTTGACTTGGTTTATGCATAGGTTTCAAGGTCTTCCTCTAAAAAATGTCAAAGGTCTCTATATATTAGCATAGCTTAGTCACAGAATTTTGAATAAATCAATGAACTTGTTGTTGGAACAAGCAACCAAACCAGAACAAACCAATAACAATACGCAATCTGACTGATCCAGCCTAGAGTTTTAACTATGGTGTGGATCACAAGACTCCGAGAACAGTTCCATGTGTGATATTGTACTTGCCTCTAGTTGCAAGAGAAACTTTCGGCCAAGGCATTGCTCTATTTTTCAGGAACATGGCTCTAAAGTTTCAATATACTTGATTGAATCTAAACACACATATAAAACTACTCCCACTCAGATGTCTTTTTCGGGTAATCTTCATTTCTATGTTGCCTAAATCATGCATCTTCTTTAAATTACTTTTATTGAATTAAAATAAAATATAACATTAATCTAAATTTGAGGAAGTCTCAGTCAAGTCATCAACCTCAGTTGAGTATGTTGAATGTGGATTGTCGAACTTAACATAGGCATAGGAACTTAGGATGAGCCTTTGAAAAGGTCCAAGTAAGCTCTTCGACTAAAACCAAAACATCAAAAGGCATATAACTAAGTTCCCATTAAGAACTAAGTTCCATAATCATCCTCAGAGGTCACAAATCCAGCAAAACTCCATGGACATGAAGCTAATTTGTACAGAAACATGGGTTGTTCTTGTAATTAAATGAGCAAGAACAGCTAGACTTACATGGGACAGCCACAAACAAAACACACTAAACTCAATGCATTGTGCCAGCTTCCTACGGGCAATGGCTGTCTCAATGAACATAAAATAATCAAACTCGACACTATTGTTAATCAGAGCTGTTAATTGGTAGGATCATTTCACCTACCATGCACTATCCCCTAGACAATAAACGAGTGGGTACAATGAACCCACCACCCACAAACTCGGGCATGGCATTGTGGCCTCGCTCAAGCGAGTGGCAAAAACAGTCAACTTTTCTACCATTTTCTAGATAAGGAGAAAGAAAGAGACATTCATATATATATACAGAAAACGATAAATATATAATACAAAAAGCTCACCAGGAACACAATGCTTGGCATGAGGTCGGTCAGGACAAAAGCACTGAAAATGATAAGACGCCGCATCGAAGCCGCACTTGCCACCGCTCGCTCCGCACACGCCGCAATCGCTGGCCGTCCATTTCAACACAAACCCACTTTCCAATCTCATCATCACCGTGTCCTCGCCGCTGCCGAGATCCACCGGAGCCACCACCTGACCTCCACATTCCTTGGAAGCGTCATCGACCCATTGCGAATCGTTCCCAGCCATTGCCAGGACCAAACCCGTGTCACTATCATCGCAACTCTCAACCCCGTACCGTGATACAAGGTCCGAGGAGTTGCAATTGAATAGCACAGTGGCGTTGGCAGTGTAAGGACCCAACTCAAAGGGTTTAGCTTGAAAACTTAGGTTATGAATCGATGAACCGCAGAGGGAATAATTGTTGGGATCAAAAAAGGCTGAATTGGAGACCCGGAGGGTCTGGTTTTGGTAGTCGATTTCACGAATGACGTAATCGTCGTTCCCGAGGACTAGGACTGGTTGTGGTAGGCGATTCCCAATCCCATTGCAGGAGACCTCAAACCCAGGATAGCCACAGAAGGGTTGTGACCGGTTCTTGATATAAAATGGGTACTGAATATGAATTTGGTCGTTTTCACAGGTTTTTGGGGCATTTGTGCAAGCTAAGAATTGTGGGTCTATGGAAGAAGAGGCTTTTATGGCGAGGACGAAGAGGGTGAGTAAGGTGAAGGAAGAGCCAAGGTGGGTCCGTGAGCTCTGATTCATTTGGGAGCTTCTTGAAACTGTTGAGGATTGAGATGGTGAACAAGGATGAGAATATGATGATATAGCTGAACAAGCAAGAGAGGATAGAAGAGAAAAGGGAGAGAGGTGTTGAGTTGAGGATCAATGTATTTGACTTGGGTTTATTGAGTTGATATTATACATGTCCCCATCTGCTATATTAGCATTAGACTGTTGAATATGCTGAGGTAGTTGACAGAAGCCAATTATATATTCAAGTTGCACAAGTTGACCAGACTCCAATTTCTTGCTGGTTGGTTATCATTTAAGTTTTGAATCATGCTGCTGTGTTCAACTTCAAAGTCTCTTGTGTGAATCATTAGTTCCATTGTAGGTTTTGAAATAGCAAATGATATGAAGTCTGCATTAAAATGCAAAAGGCACGAGATCGAGATCGTAGTCTTTAAGTTTGCAAGAGTCCATGCTATATACTTATTCATTTCATGTAGGCCTTTTTTGTGTAATGCTATGCAGGTCAACGCAATATATTTTGAGAACAGCAAATCACATCATTTGCCGTGGGAGTATTGAGTTTCTTTGTGGATTGCTGTGGTGAGTCTTGTAATGGTGTAGCAGTGGTAAATCTCGGTCAAGTCTAATTGGTTTTTCCCTGGTTATGTGTTATATGTTGAAAAGAACTTGTTTTTGTCGGTTTACAGGTTCGGACCATCTTCAAATTTGCAAGTCTTCCATATTTGGCTTATCTGCAAGTTGCGAGTGGGAGTGAAAGCAATGGCAAGGACAAGGAGGTCCATTTCTTTCAATTAACTTATTTAAGGTTCAGCTACTGCCCAATTCATTCAATTTTGCCATCCACATAGAGAAAGAGCATGCAACTTGTGAGCCCAGTTGCAGTATAAATTGACACATAGAGTAGTTGTTGAGTCTTGATTCAGAGGTTTAAATCTCAATAGGATCGTGAGCGTGATAGATTATCGGAAGGCTACTTGAGAATAAAGAAATATGTTAAAGGCTGATTGTGATTGAGTCCCACTTGAAATCAAATCCTTGATCTTTTTGCTGACTAAAATTAGTTATTTCAGTTTGTTCATGTCTGATTCAATTGCAACCGTCCAATTTGTATCTTTTGAGTGAGAATTGCTGTTGAGAAAATATTGTTTGAGGTTGCCTCTTACTCGAATAAAATTTAGTGATTCATTTAGTAATTTCTCACATTTATTGGGGATTTGATTGTGAAATAAATTGTGTAACTTGAAGTTGATTTGCCCCGTAAGAGTAAATTATATGATTTTATAAAAATGAAAACAATTTGTATGGAATGTGATGATAGTTACTGGGGAGATAGTCCTAGAGAATGAAATTTTATTGCAATCCTACTGTATCATGAAATTTAATGGTTTTACACTAAATCAACATAATTTAACAGGTGAAAGTCAAATCGAATTTTTTTTAGTAGTGACTTAAATAGAGATATTATCGGCATGGAGATTGAAACCAGAGATTTCATACTTGGTAGAGGATATCTCTGTCACTTTATCTGCAACTTTCTTTTTTCCTCCCTCTCGCATGCCAATATTTGAATTACAAGATAATTTTTTGAATCCCATGAATGTACATATTAGGGACTGCAGACTTTTGGATGTGAAGCGAATAATATAGTGGAGAAAAACATAACCAAATTAGAAACAAAAATTTACATAACTCCAAAAAAAATCAAACGAATTAAGAAGACGAAACTATACTTGACAGACAAATCGGAGCGGGGTAATCAACTTTGGTTAACTGGAACTGAACGCCAAAACCAAAAACTCTTTTAATAATTGACAACTATAACCTACTTAGAAAAGAAAATTGGCTATTGACCAATCAGTCATTTTGACCAATAATTGGCGAATATGAATTTTTTACCTAAACTATTTAGGCCCTACAAAACATTAAATTGAGTCTCAAATGGAGCATCTCAACCGTTTGAGACACGCAATTTTATAAAGGATTCAAACCTTGTTAGTGCATGAGAAGGGTTTAGGGGTACGATGATTCTGTAATTTTATTTTGAAAATAAATAAATTTAAATTAGAATTATTATTAAAGAAAATATACTTTGTCTTCTGCCAAGAAAGCCGAAAACAACTTTTGTATTTAAGAAGAATTCTCTTATGTAAAGAGGAGAGGAGTGAAAACATGTGATTTAATTTTGGGGTAATTGCAGATGCTTACTTTTAACTATCAGTTACATACACATACCTACCTAAAGTTTTTTTTCTTACACATACTTACCCAAATAAATTGTTTCCTTACATTCAAATACAAAAATGAAGGAAAAGTGATTTCCATCCAAATACGTACACGTGACCAGAATATATTTTTTATTTCCCAAAATGTCCTTGATCATGTTATTTGGGTTTATTGGCTCTCCATATACACATGTTTTCAGATTCAGACTCTCTTACTCTCTCCAACCTCTGTCGTGTCTCGCTCCCTTTCGCCCTCCCTAAAGATCACCACCTTGTTGCCGGAGACGGACGTTGACCTCTTCCAATCCTCAAGGTTTGGTTTCCTGATAAATTATTTTATTCAATTTCAGTCTCAGATTGATTATTGCATTTAGAACATCTAGGCATTTGGAATTATCGTAGAAATGTGAATAAAACCTCGAGAATTAGATAAAACAATTCATCAGGAAAACAAACCTTGAGGATTGGAAGAGGTCAATGTCAGTCTCCGACAACAAGGTGGTGATCTTCAACGAGGGCGGAAGGGAGCGAGACATGACCGTTGGTGTCTTAAATGTATGATCGAACAGTGGATAAAATGGTTGAAGTTTTTACCGAAAAAGCTGTATATTAGGGGCAAATGACAGAGGTTTAGAGATAGTGAGAGAGTCTGAATCTGAAACATGTGTTTATGGAGAGCTAATAAACCCAAAGAACGTGAGCAATGGCATGTTGGGAAGTGAAAAATATATTCTGGTCAAGTGCACACACGTGTTTGGATGGAATTCACTTTTCCTTCCTTTTTGTATCTGAATGCAAGTAAATATTTTATTGGGTAAACATATGTAAGAAAAAAAATTTAAGTAGATATATGCCTGTAACTTGATAGTTACCGTTAAGCATATGCATTTACCCTTTTAATTTTTGTGATTTGTACCCAATAAAAGAAGGAAAGGTTAAATATACAGCAACTCCAGCCTTTATTGTCTATTCCATAAATTCTCAAAATTATTCTTGTAACACTTTATCTCTATCCAACTCTTCCACAAGTCTCGTATCAACATGAACTTTTAATAAGATAAAATTATTTGAAATACATTACATCATTCATTTTTATGTTTATTATATTTAATAAATAATTATAATTAATAAATATTTTTAAGTTGCTAACCAAATTATAATTCAATACTACTTCTAAAAAAATTATAATTCAATATTTAAATATATTTGTATCCATAAAAATGTTTAATCTACTAAAATTATACATTATATTCATTGACATACTAAAAAGATTTGATTTTAAATTTCATTGTGGTAATTTTCAGTATCTATATTTTGTATTCATTATTCATGATTTAAGTATCAAGAAATCGTGAAGACAAAAGTTCGAGCAATGCTATATTGGGAACTCGTTGTAGCAAGTCTTCAAATGTGGTGAGGGGATTTACGGACCGTTCAAAATGTGGTGGTTCCTTGTTTTGTTGTGGCTTTTGTCACAGTGATGTGTGCGAGCAATAAGAGAAGTCGAACAAAATGAAACCATGGGCCGTACGTGAGGAGCAACCAGCAATAATTATGGTCAAGGAAGATTTTGTGGAAGCAAGCAAACCGACTAAAGAAGTGGAGCAACCCGTGTATATTAAAATATATTTTTTAATTAATAATAATAATATATTTTATTTTATTTTTAGTTAATTTTATAAATATTAAGTAATTAATAGTAATTATATAATTTCATATAATAATAATTTTATTGTTTATCTAAATATATTTTTTAAATTTTATAATATAATAAATTTATAATACATATTTTAATTAATTTGATTAATAATTAAGGGAAAATGTCACTTACCCCCTTCGTGGTATATGCGATTTTCAAAATTTCTCATATAAGCTCAACGGTGTTAGTTTTCTTATAAAAAGTCCAAAATACCCTCAGCTCACTATTAAATTTTCAATGGTTTGTCATTGCTTCACTGTTCATGGAGCCACTTTGGCTCCGCACTCCGGCCGTTCTCGTCTCCGACCCTCCGTCCGGCCACCCCTTCTCCTCCACCTCCGGCGACTCCTTTTCCTCCACCTCCACCTCCGACAACTCCTTCTCCTCCACCTCCACCTCCGGCGACTCCATCTCCTCCACCTCCACCGTCGGCTACCCCTTCTCCTCCACCTCCATGAGAAGTGCATGTGCTACCCATGTAGCCACATAAGTTTAAATAATACAAAACTTGCGCCGCAAGTTTCGCCTCTCACTCATGCTCTGTTTTTGTTTAATTTTTGTTTCAATCGTTTCTCTTTTGTTTTTATTTCCTTTCTGATTCAAAACTGTTTCCAACTCTCTCTGTTTTTAATCCATCGTACTCTTTTGAACTGGTTCGAGCCAAATGGGCGTATGCGCGGCGGCGCGCGAATGAGGATGCAGATGGGCCGGAACTAAGCCCCTTAAGCCTCACTCGCCGGCGGTGAGGTCTGAAACTAGGCGAATCGATGTGAACCGAGCGCCCAAATCGATGCTCTGTTTTCCAGTCAGAAAATAGAGGCGAGGAGGCGAAGCTGCAGGGCAGCGGGCAGCGACCGAAAGAAGCTTGCCGAAGACGGAGCCGGAGCTTTATCCCGGAGCTTGCGATGTGGTGGACAACGGCAACGACCAAAAGGAGCAGGTATTTTTGCATCCGCGATTCACCGGAGACGGAGCCGGAGCTTGCCGAAGCTTTATCCCCCGTCGACTATCGATTCGCCGCTGCTCTCGGCGACCATGTCAGAGGCGCCGACATGAACTCGACGGAGAGGGAGGAGTTGGAGGCTTCAAAGGGTATTTTTGCAAAAGGGGAGGTAAGTGAAAATGCAAAAATGGTATTGTTGTCATTTTTGCAAGAAATAGTTGACTTTTGAATAAAACTAACGGTGGTGAACGTCTGTGAGAAATTGTGAAAGATCGATGGAGATAAGTGAAAATCGAAGGAGGTAAGTGAAAATCGCATATATCACGAAGGAAGTAAGTGACATTTTCCCAATAATTAATAATAAACGTTAAATAGGGATTAGTGTTGAAGGACACTTTTTTTAATGAAAATCCAATGTAATTAGATGAAGTTTAGTAAAGTAAAAAAATTTAGTACCTAGGACACCGCACTAGTATATATATTATAGTGAAAATGATGGATATTTAACTGTACTAAATTGTCATTTTCTCAATAATACATTTCATCATTAAACTATTAACACGGCATATAGCATAGGAGTTGAGTATGATTTCACATGAATTCTAAAATTGAGTCATATAGCATAAAGTTTAGGGATAATTATACTTAACTTACTCATAAAGTTTAGGGATAATTACACTTAACTTACTCATTATAACGCGTTTTACAATTTACTATATTTATTATAAAGAAATGGTTTAATTACACGTTCCCCGTACTAAAGTAACAGGTTTTACATTTTACTACAGCTATAATAAAAGGTTTAATTTAAGGTCAGCTAGTTGCATTTTCTCATACATTTTGTTGTATATTAAAAATCTCATGTGCATATATTAGAAGGGTTAATTGCAAAGAACTACATGAATGTCACAAACGTACCCAAAAATATTGTTGTGACAGTAACCTACCTTGACGCACGGAAAATTCAAGGTCCTCTCGCGTAGACCCGCTCTCTTCCCGTGCACACGACAGTGTACCGATTGCACAATATTATAGGGATGTAATATTAAGACCGCGAGTTATCGATCTCACGAGTAGGTAGTAGCTAGCGAACACGAGTCTACAATAACTAGATATGTCGACATAAATGTAGGCGACTAAGAATTTTAAGACGGGGCAAAGAGATATAAATAAAAGTTTTAAAATGCAATTATACAACAAATCACTCAAACAATGAATGATACGAATCGAGTAACAAATCACAAACTTGCCAAGAATGCGAAGGTGCTCAATTACTCCATCTTGTTTCATTAATTTTAACAATGAAAGTATATGAACAATAAAGCGTCATGACAAGCATCAACGGATTCAGATCAACGCTCAATTAACCATTCAAGCAAAAATCCTATAGTTGATCAATTATATTATAGTTACTTCACATAATATGTACACAAATTAATGTGCCATGACTTAGTAAACTTTGATTCCAAACTAAAATAATTAACACTTAATCTTCAATCGAAATAATTTCAAACCAATTCTAAGTTCATACAACAATGGATTCTCATAACACTCGATAAATGAATTAAACACGATGATACAATATTCAATCCCAAAGTCAAATAATCAAAATTCAATCTTAGCGTTTCAGTTTATACAAAATTTCACAAATAAAATGTATTACAAACGTAGGAAAAAAAATTAAGGAGAACCTCCATCGTAATATGTTCGTGAAAATCCGAGTTCTCCTTCTTCAATCTCCTCTTCTCTTTAATCTCTGCTCCTCCTCCTTCTCTAGTCTTGTTTATGTCTATTATAATTTCAAACGTGTAATTTTTGGAACCATAAGGTTCTTATTTATTTTCGGAACCCATTACCCCGCCATTTCATTTTCCTAAGAATTCATCATTCGGCCTATCGGGTTAAGTCCTCCGGCAGGTTGTCTTCCTTGGCGAATTTCACATGTGTTTGCTTTTTTTAGCTTATCTTCATCTGAAATGCACCCGACATCTTCATGAGAAAAAAGAGAGATAAATTATACTATAAAGTATAAACTTTGAGACATATGAGATTAAAAATGAAGAAATTTGACTTGGGGGACAATGAAATTTCAACTTTGCACTATGTTACTGTTAGTTTTTGTAGGTAAGTTGACCAAATTAGTCTTGCGATATTTCAAATTTTCAAAACATGTCATTCAAATTTAATTGGATAATGCTAACCTACAAAAGAACGTGTAAAAACACACAACTAGGGTAGACTGTAAACATAACACGCGCAAACTTCCCGTTCCAAAACTCCAATGCAATTAAAAACTAAATAACAACATAACAAAATTAAAGTCTTTAAAATGAATAATCTCTATATCACCAAGTTCATGACATGAAACCCAAAATGATGCACTGTATACGAACCTAAGTTTAAGTTTTAAGCTAAATTTTAAACAAAAAGACCATCTTGATAATTAGACAAAAACTTTTTTTTAAAGTTGTTGATCTTTCAATTCTCTTCGATTTGATATACTACGAGCCCGAAATAGAGTTCGTATGAGAGAGTTATGCTTATGACATTCAAAATTTTAAATATATTATTAATTACTTAATTATTATTATTATTATATAATTTAATACATAACCGATCCAGTTAAATAAACCATAAATTAATTCTGGTTTATTTATGGTCCAAGTCAAACTACCTGAAGAGGTATTTTCGTGTTTTTTGAAAAATTTAGGTTTCCGCCCAAATTTTTAGGTTTCCATCCAATTTCTAACGGAATTGTAAAAAAATACAATTAGCGTATCTTAATTTGAACTTTTTATTATAGTTGGGGCAAACGGTAAACCGCGCCAGTATAATATGGACAAACTGTAATTAACCCTAAAATATACTTTTGTGTCCACTCATGTTCAAAATTATTGTTAAAGAGTAAAATGCTTTTGAATGTGTATTACATTTTTAAAATGTGTTGTTTTCTATTGGGGTAATTACAGATCAGTATACCCACTGAAACCTCATTTCAAGATCAGTAACTCAAATTTGAAAAAAAATTTCTCGATACCTCAAGTTTAGTTACGTTACACTTAAGTTTAATTCTGTTAGATTTAACTGATGTGCTTTGTAAAAAGTCTAAAATGCCCTTAGTGTATAATTTTCAATTTTATGTAACTATTGTCATGATTATGAAATACCCATTTTGCCTTTAAATGAATATCCAAATGAGTTAATGGTAGAGAACACATTTGTCTTTTCAAGTGAAGAAGCGAAATAATTAAAAAATAACTTATGAAATGTCTATTTTACCCCTAATTGAACAATAAACTTAAATGATACATTGAGGGCAAAATGATCTTTCCATGTAAACAAATAAAAGAATTTATTTACTTAAATAACTCGTGAAATACCAATTATACCCCTCTTATAACCCTACACACACTCTTCTCTAACTCTAACATGATGAATCAGACTTCTCTAACCCTCCATCAGTCCATCTCCATCTCGCCTCCACCTCCATCTCAACACAGAGTTCTCGCCGCCGCTGGTCGTCGTCGATGGTCCTCTCTGTCGTCATCAACAAGAGCCTCCGGCTACGGATCTAGGCGCGGGCTCGCCGTCTTCGTCACGCTCCCGGCGCAGGTCCTCATCCTCGCCGTCGTCACCTCGGGGTCTTCGTCGACGCGGGGGGACAAAGGGTTCTGGCTCATCCACGCCTCCGGCCGCGACGACCTCCCCAGATCTGGCTTCTCTCTTCTGCAACATCCCAACCCACGACCACATCTTCACTGCCACCACTAGGACTTCAGCGAGTCCAGAACGTCGCCGACGTGTGCGGCCCGAACCCATATCTGGGCTTCTCTCTCGCACGCTTGTTCGAGCGAGTGCTTGGACCGGATGAAGAAGAAGGGGTTGCTGAGGTGGCCTCCGCCCGAAACCACGTCGGATCGGAAAATCGCCATCGTCTCCAAGCAACTCGAAGAAGAACAGAAATTACAGACCCTCCTCCCCTCCCTTCCTCTTCTTTGTCTTCTCTTTGTCATATGCAACGTTCCTCGGAATCTCCACAAATCCAAGAACAGAAATGAGTGTTGTAGTGAAGAATTGGGATGGGAAGTTCTTCCGAAAGAGGATTAAAAGCTGGATTTCTTGGGTGAGGTGGTTTATGGGGCTTTGATTGGAATTGTAAACTGATATGTTAATTTTGATTGAAATTGTAAACTGAAATATTAATTTTGATTGAAATTATTTGATTGGAATTGTACACTGGTATGTTTATTTTGATTGAAATTGATGAAAATGAGTATACTTTGATGGTCCAGAGTGGGATGGAGTGAGGGAGATGAGAGGTTGAATAAGGGGGCACTATAATCATTTCACTTGTATTTATTTTAATTTTTTAATTTTGTTATTTGAAAGTACTAATTTACCCTTGAACTTAAGTTAAGTTTGTTATGCAAATGAGGGTAAAATTGTGATTTTACATTTATAAAATAATTATTACATATAAAAATTATACCAGGGGCATTATGGGTATTAAAATAATATGAATAATATTAATGTTAGATTTAACAGAATTTGGACTGAAGCGTTAACGTTTTAAACTTGGGGGACTGACAAAAAAAATTTAAAACTTGAAGTACTGATTCTGAAATGAGGTTTCGGCAGGTGTACTGATCTGTAATTACTCATTTTTTATTCTTTTCTCTCTTTACCAGTGCACCGAAGCCGGTCGCCAGACCTTCCTCTACTACTGCTACTCCATGTCAAATTTACTCTCAACTATAAAGAGGCCCTGAAGTGGTCACAT
Organism: Geranium rotundifolium; assembly: GCA_963920655.1. Lineage (NCBI taxonomy): Eukaryota > Viridiplantae > Streptophyta > Magnoliopsida > Geraniales > Geraniaceae > Geranium > Geranium rotundifolium. Next base: position 31,740,286 of record OY987316.1, on the reverse strand, counting down.
TTTAGGACACAGAACTAGACCCAAACAAGATTATAAGTTTATTCAAAATTCACATCCTCAAATATCGTATAAAATTTTGAACTAATAGAGAATTCAATATATAATTGTAAAACACGTCCAAAGTAGAAGCAGGTGTAATTTTATCCCTTTATTTAATGCATGTTATATACAAAAGTATTTTTTCATTCTTAAATAAATAATATAGAACATCAGAAATTACTTTTTTTACTATATACTTCTTAACAACTTTTGTGGTGCAATGGTAATTTAATATTAGAATATATCAAAGTTAGAAACACATTGTTTTTTATGTTTCAATTTGTTATTTTATTTGAAGTTAATTACACTTTGTTCATATTAAAGTTGCCCGTTTTACAATTTATTACAGCTAAAGAAAAAGTTTACATTAAGGTCAATTAATTGTATTTTTTATTATATTTTGTTTTAATGGTGTTAGAATTTGTATGAAAAAGACCAAAATTTGCACATGCATCCATGATAACCTGGAAGTCCAATCGACTCGAACCATTTAACATCATACAGAGTCACGACCTCTGCATCATGCGGATGGAGAAATACCATGATCTTGCTGCAGACCGTCTTTAACCAGTTTTCTCGATCAATCCTTGCTAATTTATGAGACATAATTACCCGAAAGACTATCGCTAATGGTGCCTCCAAAGATGTTCACATCAACATGTTTAGCATCATGCAGAGTCACGACCTCCACCTCGTACGGATGGAGAAATCCCGTGATCTTGCTGCATAATGCGTTAAGCAGACCTCCATGATATCCCCGGTTACCAATCAACTTGAACCTTCGTCGATCACGAATCCTTAGTAATCCAAATCCTCTGAGTTCACTGTGCTTTCCATGGTCAGCCCATCGACGCTAGAGAACTCCCGATCCTTCACGGTATCGAGTCATCCAACACTAGTTGGGCACCGGGAAAACATACTCCAACTAGATCAGGTTCTAAGCGCTCAAACTTCCCTGCCCAACCACCACTAACCCCTCCATGACCTGTCTTCCCTCATATATAATATCAAAATAATAACTGATATTCTTCCCATTCAGTCCTTCCCTGCTCTACAGCTTTCTTCTAGCAACCCCGCAACCCCAACTCGTAGCAGCCCCGCAGCCCCAACCCGCCCACGTTGCCCCTCTCCCCAGCCTCGTCGGAGCAACCTGCAGCCCAAATGACGACGCCGACCGCCGCCTCGACCTCTTCCCTGACACCCAATCACATACCAATCGGTTCGACACCCCCAACACCATATCTACTTCGTCCTTCAGCACCGGTGTCGCGTCCATACCTACCGCCGCACCACCCAACCTCTCGCCAGATATTGATAACTTGCAGACGTCACCGCCCCAAGACTTCGTCAGTTTGATGAAAACCCTAATTTCCCGGAGGGACGCAGGGTACAGACCGCTGATAGTGGAGTATAACAATAATTATTATTAATTAATTTTTGTTAAATATATTATTAGAAATTATTTATTATTAATAAGAATTATAATTTGATGAATAATTGAGGACAATTTTGACTTTTCACACAAAATAAAAAAATCATCCAAAATATAACACCATTAGGGTAAAGTGTAAGAAAACACAATTAGCTGATTTTAATGTAAACTGTTTTAACTGTAATAAAGCGTAAAACGAACCACTGTAGTATGTGCAAAGTGTAATTAACCATAAATAAAATGACAAAAATTGTAATTAACCCAAATACTTTTAGCTGACCTTAATCCAAAATATACTATTTCGATGTCTACAAAATTTGATGACAAGTATACATGTTAGACTATTTATTCCAACACCCATGAGGTAGATTTGTATGTGAAATATTGTGACTCAAGTAAATATGCTAAATTATGCATTTAATAGATTTAAGATAAATTATATTGTTCAATTAATTAAGGTAGTTTTCTAATAAACCCTTATGTTGGGTGTATATAAAGAAAGGAATTAGTCATTTCTCTACTTATTACTTAACTTACCTTAGTCCTCTTAGCCGTCTTTAGAAAACTAATCAAGTGGTCATGAGGAAGTAACAAATTTCCTTCAATCAAGTGCTTCTGTTGTTACTCTCATAGAAAGGTAAATTCTATTGATATATTATTTATGCGTGAGAATCATATAATCTTATGATTCTAAGTTTTAAATTTTATTAAATGACTAAAATAATTTTATATTTAAAAATAAAAAAAAATCATTTATTTAACTTATTTTTAATAATAAAAAACTGATTTGAACATTATTTTTTTAAAAAATATTAGAAATAAAAAAACGTTGATAAAAGTGGTTTTTTTTATTTTTAATATTTTTGAAAAAAAAAACCTTTTTAAAAAAAATCATTTTGAAATAAATGTTTTACTATTTATCTGATAAAAATATTTTTTTCAAAAGATATATATTTTTTAATTTTTAATTTTTTTAATATTAGTGTATTATGGACTTTTTATATTAAACTTAACTCTATGATGGACGATGTAACTAAATGAAACCTTACCCTGATGACATGCAACTAAAAAATAGAGGGTGATGATATGGAAAAGTTGCATATTACAGGATAGTAACCTACAATTTCTCCTCTGCATAATTAATTTACAACACCGTCGAATAACACGATGCTAAAACAAAATTCAAATTTCATAATTATAAGATATTGAATTTCAAATCTCACGATAATAAGGTAGTAAATTGCATTAATAATTATATTTCTATATTATCATGACTCATACTTGGTTTGGCTATCTCATGCGTATCCACAACTTGAATATGTCACATGCTTTATCGTACGCACATCCATCACCATAAATCAGTATAAAGGTAATTTAAGAGTTGCTTTGTTTTCGAAAAAGTATTTAAGCTTAAAAGGCAAATCATTATGACATTAACCAAAATACTCATATACATTTATGGGATAACAGTGTCGCTATAAATGCCTCCACTTAAATATCCCACTTCCCACTTTCATTTTCCACGCAACTTTTTTATAAGTTTTAAAATATTAAAAAATAAAAACGACAGGTCGTAAAATATCTGAGAAGAAGATGAGGCTTACCTGAAGGTGGAGCCCACTGTCCGACGTGGAGATGCGTCTGCACAATTAGCGCTCTCCTATTGGTCCTTGCATCCACGCGCTTTTTCCATCGTGGCTTCAGACAATAAAATTGTAAATTGTAATCATAATAAACGACGAAATGGGATAAGAAGAGACAGCTTCCCACCGAATGTTCAAAATCGGTCCATACACGTGTCGCGCTCGCCTCCACACGATCACACGTGTCACCCACTAAATATCGTCTTAGCAAAAAGGGACCAATCACAGCCCTGTTTAGTTAAGTCTTAAAACATCATTTACAGTCCGGATAACGCTGATTATCAGGGCATCTGATTCAGACACCTCTGTTCTTTAGATGTCCACTCCAACCTCTCCGCACCGTTTTACCACACTTGGGCGCCCCTAGTGAAAACATGTTTTTTTTTTCTCTTTATTATTTCGAAAAACATAAAAATAATAATTGTTTTCTTTCTTCTTCTTCTTCTTCCTCATCATTCATTTTTATTCAGAGTTCTGCAACCATTTTCTCTCTCTCGTTTTCGATTTGATTTCTGGCTTCTGACTCTTTCTCTCTCCACACTGAATTTACCCAATTGCCCTTCTGGAGGAGACCCACCTACCCTCTTCTCCACCAGATCCGTTTCGCAGAGTCTCAGTCTCGTTCTCCGTTCCTAGGGTTTAATACATCGATTCGGTTCCTCCAAAAACACTCTCGTTTCCACAAATATACACCTTGATTTCGATCGCACCAATCGAATCTCTCTGTTGCAATCCGATTTGCGTGTTCCTGAAAGGGTCGTCGATTCCGATCGGGATGTTGGGTGCAGGATTGCAGTTCGGGAGGAGCCGCGGCGGCGAGGATCGGTTCTACAATTCGGCCAAGGCGAGGAGGGCCAACCAGAATCGGCATAGTGAACAACTCCGGCGAGCTCAGGCCGATGTCGCCGCCGCACCGTCTGTCAAGGAAAAGGAAAAGATGGTGCCAGAGAACAGGGTCGTTTCCGAGGACCCTCCAAAGCCTATCGCCATGCCAGCCATTGAGCCGGTGGTGTCTCCTCTGAGTAATCTAGAGAGGTTTCTCGAGTCTATCACGCCCACTGTGCCTGCTCAGTATCTCTCCAAGGTTGATTTTGAAGTTTCTTATTGAGTTCAATTATTTGCTAGCTTATTTGCTTTGTTTGGTATTGGATTGGGTTCGTGGCAAAATATGAAGTTTGGAAGATTTAGTTGTTTTATGTTAGTTTTAGGCCAACTATGCCTATGATAGCTGGAATGATAAATTAAAGTTAAATAGAGTGTTTTGATTGCTTGGTAATAGGCATTTTAGAGCTGCAAATGCCTAGCTGACCATTATGATAGCCTATGGAAGGTTAAGAGGGTACATGGGTGTTTTAACTATTAATGTAGGAACAGTTACAAAGAGGTACATGTTTAACTGAAAGTTATGATTTGTATATGTAAGGTTAAGAGTACTAATGGCCATTACATTTCTTTATGTTTTTTGTTTCTGTAAGTATTTGAAGCATTAATGAGAGATAGGAAAGGTCTTTGCTAGGAAATGGACCAGCAGTTTTCAACTTTTCTGTTCTTTTTCCCTTCTTCCATTGCTTGAACTTTTGCTAGTAAAAGTATTGTTTTTTTAAGAGTTTTTAATTATAATGCATTTGATGACAGACAACAATGAGGGGATTGAGGACTTGTGATGTGGAGTTTCAGCCATACTTTGTGCTTGGTGATCTATGGGAGTCTTTTAAAGAATGGAGTGCTTATGGTGCAGGAGTGCCTTTAATTTTAAATGATTGTGATTGTGTTGTGCAGTACTATGTTCCATACTTGTCTGGAATTCAAATATATGGTGATTCTATGAAGTCATCTGTGAAGCCAAGGTAACATATCATTGGCATATTAAGTCAATTAGTATATGATGATAGGCATACTCAGTAAGGCCTTGATCAGGATCTTATTGCCTTACAAGTTGGATTGATGCCTTTGGTGTCAAAGTTAATTCTCCTAAGACTTCTAGCCCATTAATAACTGGCACTGCTACCTGTTCTAATTTTTTTGTACATGTACCATGAAGGTCTTTTTTCTTTTCAAAATTTCAGTGCACTAATCTGAATCAAGCCTCACAGTATTAATATATGCGAGTGTTATAGGGTAGTATACCAGTACTGGATGATGTAGTATGTAGCTGCTTTGTGGATTGTGGATATGTTATTTAGTGGCAGTTGATGAATATTTTCTTCCCTTCTAATTGCTGGTTTAGCCATTAAAATCTGGCGATGGGAACCAATTTCTGGATGATGTAGCATCTACCTGTATTGATGTTTGGGCATGCTGCACTTTTTATAGCCATAACATGTACTTGTTATAGCCCTGTCCGTATTGTACTTCAATGGTTGTAAAATGCACTATAGATGGTAATTGTTGAATATTTGGAGGATTTGTGGTTGATAATGTTTTCTATTCTTTCCATTTCTTCTTGAATCATTTAATTCAATTACAGACAAATAAAGTCTTTTTGTGTGCATTTTTTGCGATTTTAAATCCTTGCATTTAGTTCCGCTCCAGCTCTGTATTGTTTTGGATTAATCGTTTGTTTTTTTTCTCTATATGCGTTTCGCGAGCTTTTGAGCCGAATATTCTATGGCAAAGCAAGTCGTACTTGAATGTGATTACACCTAAATGTTGTCTCATCTGGTTTCCCCAGAATCCAGATTTAGATTTACCAATCAGCAATTTTTTTTATATTCATTGGGTGTCATTATATCTCTCTTGACGTATAATGTACTTGATTCATTATAAATCAAATTATATCTCTCTTGACGTATAATGTACTCGGTAGTTTGTTTCAATGAATACATATTGACGGTGGCTTTTTATGTTGCAGACGACCAGGTGAGGACAGTGACAGTGATTTCAGGGATACAAGTAGTGATGGTAGCAGTGATTGTGAACTTGATAGGGGATTGAAGTACTCTAGTGAGAAGTGGAATCATTGTCATTTAACAAGTGAAATTCCTCGGAGGATGGACAGGCTGTCTTTGAGGAACCAGCCTACAGAACCTCAAGAAGACTTCTCAAGTGATGAAGGCGAATCTGCTAATTCCCAAGGGTGCCTGCTGTTTGAGTATCTTGAGCGTGACCCTCCTTTTAGCCGTGAACCTTTGGCTGACAAGGCTAGTATTTTGTTATATATTTTTTATTTGTTTCTAGTGATATGCAAGATAGTATAATGTATCTTATACAGCACACCGTATTTTTATATTTTATTTTGGTAATTTTTCTGATCTTTTCTTTTCTCACAGTTATCTGATCTTGCCTTCCGTTTTCCTGAATTGAGGACGCTAAAAAGTTGTGATTTGCTGCCTTCCAGTTGGATATCAGTGGCCTGGTATTTTCCTTGTTAATTTTATATACTCCTTTATTTCCCAAATACGGTCATATTTGGTTTGCAAAATGGTTTATTAAGGATCAGTGGAGGTAGTTTCCTGCTTTACTACCATGTCCTCATGTGTTAAGATAGTTAAGATAGTCACATGGCAATAACCAACTCATACAAGGATATCATTGGTAATCTATGCACAATTTACTTCTTTAGAAGAAAACATGGCACTTGTCTTGGAACATCCTATTTAGGTTTCGCATGACAATTATTTTGGAATGGGGAGCATTTGCTTTTCCTATTATATAAACATTTGTGGCTGATTGGTTCTTGTACAACTTTTGTAGGTATCCAATATATAGGATACCGACAGGGCCAACTTTAAAGGACCTGGATGCTTGCTTTTTGACGTACCATTCTCTTTCCACCCCTACCGGAGGTAATGGTAGAAACTTTTGTTGATCTTCTGAGTAGATTGATTTGATGTGTTTGCAAAACATGTAATTTAGTTACACTTCTTTGCCATACCATTTCTTGTTATGGGCAGTGCAATAATGCCTGCTGGTTCTTTGCCATACATTGAGTTCTTACTTTTCTGTTGCTTGTCTGGCTTCAAATACCCCGCTGTGGCCATGTGTTTCCATTGAATTAGCATTGACTGTCTTTTTACGACATCTATACAAACTAATGAAGATCATTTCTTTTCTCGCAGGTGCACCGAGCTGTCGCACTCCAGTGGTGAGATATCCCAGTGAAATTGACGGCGTCCCTAAGTTATCATTACCCGTTTTTGGTCTTTCTTCATACAAGTTCAAAGGTTCATTGTGGATACCAGGTGCTCTAGAGCGACAATTAGCTCACTCACTCTTGCAGGCTGCTGACGGTTGGCTGAGACTTCTTCAGGTCAATCACCCAGATTTCCTTTTCTTCAGCCGCTGATATCAAGTTATATGACCAATAACCATGATACTTCAACCATTTTAAAGGTGAAGCTCAATTTGTTCTTTGCTGCATCCACATGCCAGTGTGTCAAAATCCCAAGTTAACTAGTTGTCCTGGTTTTTACACTGGCTTGTTCCCTACATGGTGTCGACTTATTGTCAAAAAAGTTTGAAAAAAACAAAAAAAATTGAAAAAGAAATGAAAAGAAAAGAAAGAATGCTTTAGAATCAAAGAAGAGCACAAGTACAATAAGGCTCAGTGAAAGATGAATAGAGAAAATAGGGTTAGAGATGCTGCAGAAGGACTATAGCTTCACTAGGCAAGAGGTGGTTTAGCTTGCCATGAGTGTTAAGCTTGTTTCAGCTTGTTCGCTTGCACTTTCAATGCTTATCACCCCGAGCATATGAGAAACAAAACCAGGCTATTTTTAAGGTCCTGATGATCAGCACTGTAGAATGTAATCTATATTTAAAAGGGATTTTGGTAGTAAGGTTGTTTGTGTTTGATCAAGCCCAAGTCATGTATTTGGAAACTAACTGTTGTGTTAATCCACTGAAGAAACTGTGTTATAATTGATATAAATGAACTATCGTTTAGGTTGATTGGTTTTTGAAGCTGACTTTCACTTTTGTTATTTTTTAGTGGATATGGTGTGTTTTTGATAATAGATTAGTCTTGGAATGAAAGTAGATGAAGGTAATGAGAAATATATGTGATGCATTAGTTATTAATTCAGTGGCATTTATGGTAATAATGTATGTGTTCTTGTTTGAAATGTTATCAATTGTTTTGAATAGGGTGAATCGTGCTAAATTTGGTTGTGACTATGAGTTCTTTAATTTCACTATTTACATATTCTTCTGGTTTCATTTAGAAATATAATAACGCCTAAAATGTTAACTAGTTTAGTTATCTATCAAGTTTCGAGTAATTTACATGTTGATCGGTGTTGTGTTTGAATTTTCACACGCTTATTATGTTCCGGTTAAATGATTTATTTGTGTTTGGTTTGTTAAATATTCGACTCGAGTTTGAATTGAAATTGACTCAAGGTTGGGTTATTTAATAAAAGGGAAAATGATACTTTTGTGCACATATACGCTTTTGATATTTTCATACTCTATTTTTTTTTTCTCTATTTTTCATACCATACTTTCATTTTGGACAATTCACCCCTAAAATTCTCAAAATACCGAAATTACCCTTAGTCTAATGAAGAGAACCGGCCCAATTTTTTAAAGAGTGAAAAGACGAAATTACCCTCAACTATTCATCAAATTTTCAAGTGAATGTTATTGGACTCTCCTACTTTATCAAAACAGAGCCTCATGCAGCGGCGATGACTGTCTCCCAAGAAGAGGCTCGACTCCGTCGGAGACTTGCGGCGGCAATGACGACAGAGCAGCAGTCATATGGCGAGGTGACGAAACTGCTTGGCAGCGAGGACCTCGTCGATCGCCGAAACTTACCTGCTGGGCTTCGTACCTGGTGACCGGAGTTGGTGGAGGTGACCGAAGTTGTGCCAAAATTTTCACTCGCCGGAAAGTGTGCCGGAAAATATGTTCTGGCACACTTTCCGACGAGTGAAAATTTTGAATTCTTGCACTCATTTCTTATTTCCTTTCTCCCTCAATCTCATTTCCGGCCATTCTGTGCCGGAGACAATTGTCGGAGCACCGCATTCTACCCTTTTGGTCGCTGCCCATTGTCCACCTCGTCGATACTCGCTGCCCGCTTCCCACCTCGTCGATGTTCGCCATTTTGTGTTGTGGAGGCTGCAGAGGAAGAACCATAGTCGGCCCTGGCGAAAAATCACCGAAGAAGACGAGAAGGAGGGGTCGAGGACGATGGGGTCGAGACGGACACCTTGGCGAAGGTGTTCTGGAGGTATCGTCGGTCCACCGTGCTCCCCACATGCCGGAGAAACCCCGACGATGGATGCCGGAGAAACGCCGGTGAGGAGGGGGTGGCAGAGGAGGAGGAGAGAAATAGTTGAAAGGGTGGCATACCTTTGAAAATTTGATGAATAGTTGAGGGCAATTTCCTCTTTTCACACTCTTTAATTGGACCAGAATTAAATCATATTTAATTTTGGTTCAATTCAGGAGTAATTTGGGTATTTTGAAATTTCTGAAAAAAGTTATCCCAAAATAAAAGTAAGGTATGAAAAAAAAAGATAAAAAAAATTAGGGTATAAAAGTGTTAAAAGTGTAAATTCAGGTGCATAAAAGTGTCATTTTCCTTTAATTAAACAAATTGGATTGTGCTCAACTATTTAAAGTTCCATGTGCTTATGAGTTAGCTCCTTTACATTTAATTAATTGTAAGAATTATTCAAGTTGAGCCGCATTGAAATTTGATTTTTTTTATCAAACCAAACTTGAGCTTAAATAAGTATGCTTGTTTGAGTATGAGTCGAGTTTTAAATATAGCAGGCTGATTTTGGTTCGCTTAGTCTCAAATTTTATAAAATGTAAGTGAATGTGATATGTATTAGGACTTTTCAAATTTGGTTAACATAATCAAATTTCTTAAAATCGAACGAGAATTGTCGGTTCAGACGCAAAACCACTATAAATTTATAAATTTTGGTTTTCGACCAATTATTGTAATGGCCGATTCATCGATTAAACAAAAATCGATGATAAACAAAATATTTCAAAACACATGAAAGTACTAATGTGCAAAATATTCTCAATTATCATAGATCTGTTCGTTTGGTTTAAAATATTTTCAACCATCTTCTAATTTTTGTATTATAAGAGTTGAATCAGTCTCCGACTAAGACGATCACATGAGAAAAAATTGTGCATGTATTTTCGTAAAAAACAAGTAAATAGAGTCTGTGAAGAAGACAAATAATGATCCATATTTCTCAAGTCTATTCGTTTCACTCTTCTCGCTTACTCTCGTTGCAATCGTTGTTGGTGATGGTGACTGAACAGTAGCGACAGAAAATGAATAGACAACAAGGAAGAGGTGGTAGAGGAGGGATGAGTGATATGAATTTGAAAATGTAAAACTAAATAATGACATTTTAATCTTTTAATATGAACCAAAAATAAAAATTAAGAATTTACCGACGTTGAGATAAGTGAGTTTTTTTTAAGAGTTACTGTCTAGAAGTGAGCACTTTAAATGTGAGTTCATTGAGTACATTTTAATGAGATTAGTGCTTAAACTTATTACTTAATCCTGTAGGGAGACATATTGTAGGGAGACATATGTAATTGATTTGTGATAAAAATGCTAACAAAAATTTCTCGCAAATTTAAGAGTTGATTAACCATTGGTTAATGTACACAATTTAAGAGTGAAACAATAACTGTATTTTCCATTAACAAAATCGAGAACTTATTTTCACGTTTCTTAAGACTTTGTTGTCATAGTCTTTAAATTTTGATTTAAAGAAGATTCTCGATTCCATTATATTTTACTTATAAGATATTTATGTTGATAATGTATCGTAAAACATGTAAGAGATATGATAATCGAATTATTAATCAAAATAGTATTATTAAGTTCATAACATATAAGATTAAATACACATTTATAAACACACCAATATACTAAATATTATACAGTCTATGACTATAATCCTTTTAAGACACGTAACAAATTTTCTTTTTCCTTTAGAGTCATTATCGAGTATATAATCTGTAATAAAATAGAAGAACGAATAGTATTCACAAAATTCAATTAATTACTATTATTCATTTGTGATTACACATATAATATTTTTAATTAATTTTATAAATATTAAGTAATTAATATATATTATAATATATATTTTTAATTGAAAATAATAATTAATTTAATTTATAATTTATAATATAATATGGGTTAGGGTTGAAGAGCAATTTTGTCTTTTAATGAAAAATCTAACAGAATTAGATGAAGTTTACCAATGTGAAAGTTTCAAATATTTAGGACACCACACGACTAAAACGATAATTAGATGTACTAAAGTGAAAATGACGGATACTTAACTATACTAAAGTGTCATTTTCCCTATTAAAACCCACATTTTCCAAAAAACTTCGGATTACAATAGGAAAGAATGGGGACCTTAGAACCCAAAGCACCAATAACACGTTTTCTGAACTATGATTCTAAGCTCACAATCAAGTTCCCAAGCCTTCCGAGTTAAAGAAGAAATTTGGATAAATGAATTCGCTCGGTAAAATTTGTTGTCAGAGGTTGAAGCGGGATACACAACAACTAAATTGATTAAGTGGTTTCCAATATTTTGGGTTTTTCTTATGGAGTTTTGAACTACTTAATTTTTCTTAGATATTGATTGTTTTGAGTTTTTAGTTCTGACAATTGTACTGTGTTGCTTTATATTTTGTAGTCTATGATTTGCCTCCGAGCGTTTGATGAGTGATGTGTTGCCTTAGTTTACTAAAGTCCAAGAGCAATGTGTTCATTCATTGAGGCTTACTCAAAAAATCAAAGAAGAACAAAGGAGTGATTGAAGAAGAGGATAAAATGACATTTTCGTTTATTTACAATTAATTAAAATTTAAACTTGATGGAACTAATGGGGTGAGTATGGTGAGACAAAATTGGAGTTAAGGGAACACAGAAGAATAAAATATACCTCAGTGCACCTATATGATATTGGGCTATAGTTCAATGCACTTTTATAAAAGTTTACCTCTAAAAATTAATAATCCTAATTATTTGGATTTGGCAGAGTATATGTACATTTATTTATGTAATATCTTTAAAAATGCTCATCTTACTGGTAACCTACCGAAAGATAAAAACACCTACAAAAATTAGTTATGAGAGATACATGTTTTTTTCGTGCAAATCATGAATTCAATTTAACACAAAGTAGTAAGTCATGTCAATCAGTGTGAGCATACTAAAGAATTTATGGAGTATTTAAAGTTGCGTATCCTATGAAAAAAAAAATTCACGTATTTACATAGTTGTGAGGATTATTATCGAGTTGAACAACATGATCAATTTACGTAAGCCTATTTCATGAACTTTAAAGAAATTTATGAGGTTAAATACATTAATGTTTTTCAACCCTGAGATCAGTGCTCGGCATAATTAAAGAAAACATATGGTGATTATGAGTTTTTTTGGCATGGCTTAGTTCTCAGTTCCATGCAACTAAGTCTCATTCTCTCCAGCACAAAGCTAACCTCGCTAGTAGAGGTATTTAACAGATTTATTCACACAAACACATACAAAACCTAGTTCACTCGTTGGTCACACGCTTAAGTCAATCTCAACTTATGTAAGTGACAGAGGAGGAGGTCGAGGAAATGACAGGGGAATTTGCGTGTTTTCACTACAATAAGCATGGTCATACCATACACATGTGTCCTAAGTTATGTTCTCTAGTGTACTCTATCCATGTTGCTAATACATCTAATCCCTCTACATATTAAAAATTCACTTCATATGTTGTAGATTATGTTTAATTCTGGCAGTATCGAGACACGCTAATACACTCGTCTCATTCTATCACTTATGTTACATGCCATGTAATCCATATGCATATTCATTTCATTAAAATATTCTTCCCATTATGTCTTTGATTTTGGTGCCACATGCCATGTAACTCTAAATTACTCAACACTTACAAATCACATGACTCTCCATTTTTCGTTATTTTACCTGATGATTTAGAATGTCATGTTCTTGCTCTAGGGCATTCAATCTTAAAACAACAATTTTATTCTATTGTGTCTTAAGTTTATTTAGATATTCTTTCAATTTAAAGTCAGCCGGTAAAATCACATGTGAGCATAGTTGTGTTTTCTCATTTTATCCCAATTATTATCATGTCATAATCTTATGACGAACAAAATTATTAGTAAAGAGCATGAAACAAGGGGGGCTCTACATTATGGATACTCAAAAACATGTATCATGATCATTTGCTTGTTCAACCTCCCCAACCATATTTGAAGCTCATTGTCGTTTCGGGCACCAACGTTTGTATCCCAGTTTCATAAGGTATAATCTTTTGATTGTGAAGTTTTTCATCTCTAGCGAGTCTTCCTGCCTAAAACAAATCATCATCGGGGGTCTTCAGCCGCTCTATTTGCTCCGCCTTCAGTTACTTTCCATTGAGTCACTCGCAGTCGCTTTAGTTTTCTGTCTGTACAATTTTTTAACTAAATTATGTCTTTTATTTCTGACTTTCAGATTCTCAGTGCTTCACTTCAGGGGAAAACAAGTCTTTTTGTCACACGCTAATAAAGAATATCACAAAATCTAAAAGAAAATTTGGGAGAGAAAAATTGAGATCTAGGGAAGCCATGCCGGAAAAAAAACTAAAATAATTACATGATAAAAGCTAATTCTAAAGCATCTATGAGCCCGAAACGGAAGTCGTATGAGAGAGTTATTAAATTTGAAAGTTTCAATGTAATATTAATTATTATAAACATCATGGGCATTTTGGTTTTTTCACATCCCAAATTGGTTAGATTTAACATATTAATTACTTATCTGCAACTAATTAAACTTGGAGTATCGACAAAAAAAATTTCAAACTTAAAATACTAATTTATAAATGAGACAAAGTTGAGATACTGACGTAAAATTACCCATTTTAAAAACAAACAATCGTGCACTAGAGGGGCAAACAATGTGTCCTTCCGTTCATGCAATTATGCAAACACAATTTCAACACACACACTGTTTGCAGTTTTCTTAGTATCCGGAAAGCTATATTTCAGACAACTAATTGGGCCCAAAGTGAAAAGCCCAGAAAACGAGGAAACCCATAATTCCCGTGAATCAACAACCACCGTCCCGACAACAAGACCAAAGTCCAGCTAGCCACTCTGAAAATCGGGTCCCACCCATCACTAAAAATTCCCCTCCTCGCGCGTCCACTGAATATTCGCATTTCCGCCGATCAAATAGCACCGCGTGTCACCATCCAGATCGAAAGGCCAGAAACCTCCCAATCATATTCATCTCCACCGCAGGATCAGAATACCCAGAAATCGACCATCACCAACACTAAAGAAGAAGCATCCAAAAACAAAAGGCACCACTAACCCTCAAAAGCTAAAGCAGAGCACATTACTCTCTCTGAACATCAAATTGTGAAAATGGCGGTCTCCGTCACCGTTCTGGCCATCGTGACCTCCCTCCACCTCATCGCCTTCGTCTTCGCCGTCGGCGCCGAACGACGCCGTAGCACGGTAACCCATTTCAATTTTATTTCATTTTTGAAGTGGGTTTTGGTGTGTTGAGTGTTGTGGGTTTGTACAGGCTCAGGTGGTTCCGGACCAGTACGACGAGAAGACCTACTGCGTCTACGGATCGGACGCGTCGACGGTGTACGGACTGTCGGCTTTTGGGCTTCTCTTGATTAGCCAGACGGTCATCAACGGCGTCACCAAGTGCCTCTGCCTCGGGAGAGGCCTCGTCACCGGCAGGAACACCGTCTGCGCCATCTTCTTCTTCATCTTTTCATGGTATCACTTTACTCTTCTTCTTTTTCTTCAAGATTTTTCTCTGTACAAATCCAAAATATCCTTGGACCCACTGTGGTGTAGTGCCAAAAAATATAATTTTTGTGTATTGGGTTGGTGGGTCTGAACTGATGTGATCAGAATTGAAATGGTTAATAATGTCCCACTAGAGGACTGGTGGCTCCTAATTTCATACAAGTTGGTTTTTGTATCAGCAATAATTTGGGAGTTTCTTACCATTTTGGCCCAACTTGTGTTAGTGATTTTATAGGGCTTGTTAATTTTGTTGCTATCATTGCTTACCTGCATATGTTGATATATTATTGGATAGGATGAGACTGTTAATTCAGTAGCCCCCCTCCATAATTACCTTATCCACTTTGGTTTATTTATTTATTTTAGACACATTAGCTATTGGGTTTGTATCGTGTTTAATTGTTGAGCCTAGTGTTTCGTTAAATATGATTGGAAGCAAACTATTATCCATGGAATTGGGTGTCATGCAGTCTTTACAACATTCATGAATGTTATTTTGTCCCTTTTTAATTGGATTTTGTAGAGGAAATCCAAACCTTTCTACTTAGTGTTTGGTATCTACTAATTTGAGGGGTTAGTAGCTTATGAAGTATAAACTGTTCCTTTCTTTATTGATGATGACTCATAGCTAATATGAGGTGTTTGTAATCCAGTGCTTGTATGGCATTGTTGAGGTCTTATAAGCTCATTTTGCTTGTAAGCTCAAAAACCATCTGAAAGTGGCTTAGTAAAATAAGCAATACCTTATAGTTGTCTATGTTTTGGAGACCTGAAGATATATTTGTTTAGATGTTGTCTTCTCATGGAAGCATCTAATACTTAAAAGCAATTCCAAACTGCCAAAATTGATGGAGAGAGATTGTGTGAATTTGCTCCCAAACCAAAGTGCTTTTTTTATTGGCAAATTGTATCAAGATTTGGGCTCGACTATGCTATGATTGTGACGGTGTTTTTTCCAAGTTGGCCACTTTGCTTTGCTAATGTATTTTTCTTTTGAAAATTGAAATAGGGTAACCTTCCTAGGAGCGGAGGCGTGCTTGCTAGCAGGGTCGGCAAAAAATGCGTACCACACAAAATACAGAGGAGTGTTTAAAGTAGAGCACATATCATGTGCCACCCTACGCAAGGGAGTGTTTGCAGCCGGAGGAGCACTAACGTTGCTGTCACTGATTGGTTCAATCGTCTACTATTGGGCTCACTGCAGAGCTGATACCGGTGGATGGGAGAAGCACCACAACGAAGGTATTGGCATGACGGCTCCTAATTCTACTCAGCAACAACAGCAACAGGGTAGTGAGTTTGACAAGGTTTAGTCACAGATTGCTTGCCATGGTTTTGTCTACGCTTCGAAGGGACAGAGTTTGAAGTTCCTTCAAAAAACTAGTTTGGTTATATCAGTGAGTAATGTTTATAGACATTATATCTTTAAATAGATTGTAACATGATTGGGTGTGGTAAACAGGCTATTGTTGATGTTGCTGCTGTTACTGTTGAGAACCCGTCATATGTAAATGTCAGAACCTTATTGTTAAAGATTGCCGAGGATTGACATATGGTGTTTTGTTTTCATTGGGGAGATTAGAGATGTATTTATTGAATTGAGCTTGTGTGGCTCGTTAACTATTCACCTCCAATCATTTTGATCTGAATATAGAATTGCATTTGCATGTTTGCAACCTTTTAATTGTAAATGCATTCGTCGACCAAGATCCCCTGAAAGGCTCTTAAATGTTCCTCCCAACATCGAGGCTCCGACAACCGCGGTTGCTAATACTCGGGATAGCGCCGCTCAAGCTTGAAAATTTTGCAAATTCATGGGGTTTGCACGTGACGTGCCCGATGAGGAGATGATCCAAGCCTTTGAAGCTAGAGAGATTAGCAATAATAATTTAATTCTCTCCATCGACTCGATTTTTTATGGCAATCTTATGTCTTGCCTTTCAATTTGTATCATTTTTCTCTCTTTTCTTCTAGTTTTCTCCTTTTAGTTTTTGTTACTTGTTTTGCGACTGAAACTTATCCTATGATGTATTTGATGTACTTGGCTAAATCTTTGATGCAGCGTGCGTGGTTAGGAAAAATTATTTATCAAAATTCGTTGATCCTTGCGAATACCGAAGATGATAGATTTAAAGAAAATCTCGATTTTTTTATTAAACTTCAAAAACTCAATAATAAGAAACATATAAGAGTGCTTAAATAAGCAAAACCTAGTCAAACCCTAATTGTAGAAAAAGAAATCATAAACTTATTGGAAAATGAAACAAATTATTAAAATTTCAAAAACTGGCTGAAACTTAAAAAACTGCGATTTTGACCCTCTAGATGATCTCCGATGGCCAAAATTCGTTGTACAACATGGCAAAGCCATGAGTTTGACTTAGACAATCGTTTCTGCCCGGAAAACACTAGTCTTTTGTTCAAATCTGACACTTTCGCAATAACTACAGGTGTTCTAGCTTCTGTGTACTGACTTTTTCGACCGCACCGCATCATTCTTGTTCTATTCTTGGGACCTTTTTCTAGTTTCATCAATAATATCTACATTCGCTGAGCAAAAAAAAAAAGTGATAGAATATAGGATTAATTGCACAAAATTACCCATATACACAAGTTGAGTAATGTTACATGCCACGAGATTGACCAAGAGATTGAATTGTTTTAATTGCAGCTTAAATGATGCATTTTTATAGGGACTAATATTAGACTAAATATGAAATACGGTACTAATGAGAAAAGATTCTAATAACAATAATAAACTAATAATAGTTCTTAACTAACATTAGGGTTTTAGTTGAGAGAAGGGGAGAGAAAGGTATTGTCTTTGGCTGAAACATGCAATTAAGAATCATGGATATTGCATCTTTGATTCTGCATATACCCAACCCAATATTCAAATACACAATAATGAATTAAATGAGGAAGCCTACAAAGCCATTCCAAAGTCATACCTTTCTTTACTTGTACAAAGTTTCTTAGCTGCAAAGCTTAGAACAAAAAGACCCATCACAAATCCCATATTTATTTCCATCCATACTCAATACCAACACTACAGTACACTGCTCATAACAACATAGAAAAGGTCTCAATTACATTAGCATCAAATCAAACACAATCATGCCCATCTATTCATCTGATTCCGATGATTATTCACAACTTGATCATCATCATCATCAAAGATTGTTTGGTCATGACAAGCCTCTGCATTCCCTCCTAGGTGGAGGAAAAGGTCTCACCAACAAGCTTCACATCTTGTCTCCAAGCTCTCTTGATAAGTTAATCTAATCACTTGTATGATTACATATTGCAGTTGCTGACATCATGTTATGGAAGAAAAAATATGTATCAGCAGCAATCTTGGCTGGATTCACAACCATATGGCTTCTTTTCGAAGTCGTCGAGTACCATCTTGTGCCTCTGCTTTGTCACCTGATCATACTATCCATGCTCGTCGTTTTCGTTTGGACTAACGTGGCTAGGCTCTTAAAACGGTGATATCCGCCCATTCCTATGTTAAGTACTTTGGATTTGTGTAGGATTCAGAGAGGGTTCATTGCTAACTTAATTCGTATTCAGGAGTCCCCCGGACATCCGTCAGATTATGATCTCAGAATACACCTACAGATCTTTGTACAAAAGAATCAACTGGTTGTTGCACAAATTATGTGACTTCTGTTGTGGGGATGACCTCAAAGGGTTCTTTCTGGTACCAAAATCTCTACCTTGCAATTTTCAAGTTTTCCATACAAAAAATGTAATAACAATGACAATAAAGGGTCTGCAATTTGTTTTTTCAGACAATCACTTGTCTTTGGATGCTTTCTGTTGCTGGGAATTACATGAGCTCCTTGAACCTTGTATACATAGGTAGAATCTCTGACGAGATTGTTCTGTACTAGATTTATGGGTGTGAGCCTAACAATTGCTTTCTGCCGAATTTTGTGAAGTGTTCCTGAAAGCAATGATAATACCAGTCCTGTACGAGAGGTACGAGAAGGAGGTGGACTATATCGCGACCAGGGGGAGCCGAGACATGAAGAAAGCGTACAAGAAACTCGAGACCAGAGTTCTCAACAAGATACCGAGAGCTCCCGTCAAAGAAAGGAAAAGAATGTGATATCATTATCTGTTGTTCAGACCAGTGTTTGTCTATACCAAACATCTTTCCTACGTTGTAACTTGTAATTCGAGTTGAAGCTCTCACACAGTTAACATTTCAGATTAATGGCCAATTTCAGCAAGTGTTTAGATGTGATTTATATGTTTATGTTATGGAATCATCAATTCATGCATGTAAAATTGGTGCATAATGAATCTTTCAACAGGAGAAGTTTCAGATAGAAAAAACTAGCACTCCAGTTATAAAAGCAGGGGGACACTGATATATTCAAATACGCTGCCATAAATGAGAAACATTCAGTTTACATGATCCTACTCTCTCAAAGGGAAGGGAAGAGTCCCTCGCCCGCGTCTGAATTGTGAGGAATAGAAGGGGAGAGAGCGGATACTTTCATCTGGATCCACCAAAAACCATTCCTCCCAAATCAGACGATAAAAATCGAGAAAGTGGACACATTTACTTGTGACTTCCGCACTACAGCTAAGAACACCATTTACTATAATTCTAAGTAACTGCTAACATTTGTTGAAGAATATGGGATACCAGCAGGTCACAGTATATAGGGGCATTTCTTGGCCAAGAAATGTTGATACAACTTGTAACAGAGCTGCTGCATTTGAGTTTTTCTTCTTCTAGTAACCTGTGATCATGAGACACAGCTAATCAGATATCATTTATTCAACGTGGAAACTCAACATTTCAATCAGAACGACAAACTGAAGGGGAAGTGAAAATTTTAATTACCATAACCATTTGTCAGTGTGGTTGTTGAGCTCTCGTTCGGATCACCTCTATACATTCTTACTGAGGGAAGTAGGGGTGGCTCTGTGACTCATTGGTGATGGAGGCCTTGGTGATACACAACTCTACAGACGTTTGAAGATACACAGAATAAAAAAAAAATTAAATGCCTTATAGGCAGCTAATTATATGGCACCTTTTGAATTTCCATGAAAGAAGGAAAGGATGAATCGAACCTGAGGTACAATAGGCACTTGCTGTGAATCTGTCGTTATACTTGGTATGCTTATAGAGGTAGACTCTCCTTGATTTGGATGGCAGAATGCTGGGTTGATTATCGGTTGCATAACAGGCATGGAAGTGGTTGTGTGCAATGGTTGTGAAGGGAAATATGGGACTTGAAACTGGGGGGTTGAAGGATCTCCACAGCTGGACATTACAGACACTCCTGAAGAAGCTGGTGGTGATGGATGGAGACTGGCCGAGGGAACAGACATCATAGGAAAGGTTGGGTTGTAGCACATTCCCGTCATTCCCATCCCAACTCCCACTCCAAATCCTAGCCCTGGCCTCATTTGAACAAGTGGGGAGAAATTAGGTACCTGTATTGTATGGATCGAAGTTGGTGACATATATGGAACTTGGCAGAGAGCAGATCCACCCATGGACATCATCTAATACACGTGAAATTAAATAGTAAGTTATTAGCAACTTAAACAATATTTATTATGGTTACAGGCACATAATGTTTGGACAAAAATGAATAAATTACATGAACTTGGTGTTTTAGAGCTTTGAGATATTCAATGGCGTCATCCAACATTGAAGCTCTGTCTGACTGCATTAACACATTTATGATGAGTATCAGTATTATAAATAAATGAAAACTACACCGCATATCAGCCTACGTCATTTCCTATACCTTTAACACCCTTATGGTTTGATGCTCTCAAATTTACATCAATTCTACTACTAATAGAGAACTGTAGAATACAGCATAATAGAAGGGAAAGTTGCATCACCTTGTTACAGTTGGGAATCAATTCTTGCAAAGCTCGCATCTTTCCCTTGATCCGGTCCCTACGCATCTATTAAAATTCAAGGCAAGATTAAGAACAAAGGAGTAACATAATTTAAAATGAAAGGATAAACTTTTCTTAATCATTCTCACCCGCTCAGACTTGTTATGCACTTCAGCGGAACGTACTCTTTTATTTTGTACATATGTTTGCTTTCCTTTCAATTCTCTACATGTCCCGGCATATCCCTATCAGTAAAAGAACTTAGTAGAGGCAAAAGGTAAAATAGGCAACTCTGATCTCATAAAACAGCATCAGTAATGAACCTCCTATACCAATACCACGTCAGATAGTTAGTTACATACATGACTTTGACACTTTTGGGTTGGGCTATCCTTTTCATCCACCTTTGTTTCTCCCTCCTCTGGTTCACATAGAAACTTCATCATACTTTCCACGCCAGAATTCCCCCGTGTTGGTAGCTGGACATCTGATAAGACATTAAAAATGTCCTGAACATTGTCACCTTCGGATGTACCCGAGTACGAGGAAACTGATGTCTGAAACCAAGAATTTGGTACACCCGTGACTCCAGAATCAGGAAATAAAGAGATATCTCCATGATTTACAGATGACTTCCCCATATCATTAGCTTTAGAATCGGCCATGCTACCCCAACTTGGCAATGAGTTGTTCATGTCAATGGAAGCAAGGAGCTATATATAACAAGTGAGTTTCTGTTTTGAGGGCGGTGCACATGATTAATTTATATGCTCAGCAGTGACCAGCAGCTTTTTTTTTCTTGTCTGAATAGATGAAATGTGGGAACCAACTAAATAGCAACAATTGGACAATTCAAACTGGGAAATGATGAAAAAATATAAATATAAAAGACCCATTTGCCTGTTTTTGGCTGGTTGTGTTGAGTGATTCAGTTTTTGGGTATTCAGACTTGGGGACTAGGAATCAATGTCTTATATCTTACTGTATATATGTGGTAGCCTTATCGGAACAATAAAGGATACCTAATCAGATTCTGTCAGGTTGCGAACTAGTGTATCTTAAATTCTGAGCATCCCACGTGAAATAAAATCCTAGCAATCCTTATCAGCTTAGGCTGCTGCTGGCATTCAAGAGGGAAAAAAAATCCACCAAGTGATTCCAGATTGATCCGAGAGTAATATACCGGTTTTGCTGCAGTAATCTGAAGTATGGACTAGTGTAGTAAACATCCCCAAATTGTCAGATTAATCTCTGACTAGTCCCCAATTAGTCTCTGATTAATCCTCTGTTAATTTTTTATTAATAATTTAATCCTCCAAGCCATGCTCAAATGGTTCCAAAAATTGCTGGACTCCTCCAAATCATGCTGAAACGGTCCCAATCATAGTTGGATTATGGTTCTTGGAAAAACCGCACATCAGCAGACAGCCTGAAACTCTGCAAATAATTCCAGAGCTCCCAAATCAATTAAACAAAGACTATTTTTTTCAGGACATGCTCAAATATGGTACAAGAATTTAGTTTTGAGTCTCTTTTAAATGGACACTGTTCCCTGGCCTATGGGCTCTCTCTCAATACTTCCAAAGTTCTGAGTTTAAAGGATTTGACCATTTCTATAGTTCCAACCAATTCCACATGGTTGTTGCAGACAAAGCACAATTAGTGCAGCAATCTTCTTGTTTTTCTCTGTTCTCGTGGCCGATCCTCATCTTCGCATTATTACTTGTGGCTTGCTTCTTTCCGCGTTACAAACCCAACCGAAGTGGTTTCCTTTATAACTAACCACCATAGTTCTCAGAATCAGACAAAAGCTGCAGTACCCATAGAGACAGCTTATTAGGACAGAAGTTGTGGTGTATGACCACTACATGATAAACCTAGCAACCAACAACCTTGTCAGCAAGCCCAGAATGTCATGAGCCGCCATTTGAACTTGGCCCTCATCTACCCAGTTTAAACAGAATGTTTTCTATAAAACTTCGAGGATGGGTTGGTGGTAGGATTTGGCTTGTTTGGTAACAGCTCAGCAGGCCAACACAACTAATTAGTGGTATTAGGACATGAATTATTAAAGCCTAAATCTATCAATAAAATACCCATTAAAAATGTCAGAATACCAGGCAGTTCACATTAGAGCGAACTTAGTCCCTCCCGCCAAATATATATTAGTTTTCTGATATGAATTTTTCAAGAAAATGTTCAATGTTTTTTTCCTAGTAAACGTTTACGTGACGTAAAATTGTGAAACATATATTTTTCATGTTATAACTATTAAGGTGGATTTATATATACATTTATTTTAATGTTATATACTTAAATTACTAATTATTGACTAACGATCATGTTGACTTTAATATGAATAATTCATAGTTTGAATTAGTGATATTATAATAGTAGATGGAACAAATTGATTATTTTACCTTTTAATTAAGTATCTTCTTTTAAGTCAAGAAAACTGCAAAGCTAGTGTAATTCCCAAAGGATACTCTCCCCCACATGTGGTGATTCCACCACATGTCAATAGTTGACCTTCAAACGCTATAAAGTAAGCCAAATTGGTATGGCTAGCTGATATGCATCATTACCATCACCAGGCTCTCGCATTAGTCTAGTTTTGGCCCTCCACAAAACTGAAACACTAATAGCTTTGCCTTCTAGTCCACTAGACAGAAACAAGTGGAGGAGATGATAAGGGAACTGACAGTTTTGGCAGGAGGGAGCGGCCGCGAAGGCTCGAGCAGTGTGGTTTTCCTCTTCTGGGCAGCTCTAGTCACTGTATCTGTCATCGCAGCTATTGTCTTTGCTTGTGCAGATGGGGCGTCCAAAGACAAGTCCACCCATGCTTCTGATGCCCAGGCTTCCAAGTGTGGAGCTGGGTGTGGCGCTGCCTGCGGAGGTTGAATTCAATTTCCAATTGTATATACATATATCTGTTTGCAGTAATACAAGAACAAAGCATTCTTTAGCTACAGCCTTCATGCTCTAGGATATCGCAAATAAGCAATGGGTATGCATGATAAGTTATTTGGTAACTAGGCAGTCTTAATTGAATTCAACACTGTTTATATCTTGTATTGATGTGTAATTGCATTAGTCATGATGATGAGAAAGATAATCAAGAGTGCACAACCTACCCATCTTATCAGCTTTCTATATTTTAAGTGGCTTACATAGACTTCATTTTAGCAATACATGCTCAAGCATCGACTCTGGGGGGGGGACCATGATAAAAGACCTAGAGATGCTAACCTTGTCAATATACACTGAAGTTGACTTCTGTAGATGCGATTAGTAAGATGCTCCAGCTGGTAGGCCCTGTTCATAACCCACCTTAACATTTCTCTTGCTTCCAAGTTGAATTAAAATAGATATTCAGATCAGTCATTGCTCCTAAGAAAACTCTAAACCACATCTATCTCTCTAAAATATGCATGAGCTGACACATAAAGAAAGCAGATGAAATGGCCAAATATATCTTTTCTAGTTCTTTGTACCTGTGTTTCTACTCGGTTCATCTATTCATGTGTATTAACAAAATGTTGGCATGATTAAGTATAATTTCTAGCTTTTCCAGCATTAAGAAACCATGTCAGGTCAAAACATTTCTAGGTAACACGAACTTGACATTCCACTTCTTTTCCTTATAACAGTGAAGGATATATCCATGCAGTACCTCCCTGCAGGTATTGAAATAAACACATCCCTTATGTCCTCTGGAATGCCAAAATCTTCAAGAACTTTATGAAAACTAGGAATCCCAAATCATCAGATTTGCATAAGATGTGAAGAGAAAGATGGGCAAGTGACTTCCATCACTGGGGCGCACCATGACAACACCATCCACACGAGGATCACCCAAAAGGAAGGTGCATCCTACACTGTTGCATCCAATAAGTATCTTGAGCATACTTTGACAGTCCCTATCATAGTATTTGGGCTGCAAAAGTAACAGTGGTGATTGGTGTCAGTGTCTCACATAAAAAAGACGTGATTCCAAGAGACCAGTTTAAATAACAAGTATGAACCTCCTCCTATAAGTTTGAGCGTTTAGGTGAATAAGAGTTTAACACGTGCATACAACTACCATCTTGTTGCACCCTCAACTCAAGACATAGATATAGAGCCATCAAGAACCTTATTTGGACATGGAACTCCACCCAATTCAACCACCCTCAATTGATTTTTAAGATGGTATCAGAAATTGTTGCTAGATTCTTACAGTCTGCTGTTGACTTCCCTGTAATTCACAGAGATAACTCAAAACAAGATGTCGCTTAAAGAATGAAAAATGAAAATTAAGGAGATGCAGTTTGTTCTTAATCAGAAAAAATCACAAGAAAATGAAAGTGACAAGAGACAGAGACCAAGAATTGAACCTTTCCGTAGGGAACCACAGCTTCAAAGACTATATTAGAAACTCCAGGCAGTGACATTAATGTTCCAAGTGCCTGATAAAAAGAATCCGGCACTGAATCGTTGATCACTAAAATGGATAACCTGAAAATAGTGTATAGAGAGAAACCTGAGTGTAGCTACTAATGCGAGCCTCCGTCGTTCTCTCTCCTCAGTGCCTTCTCTCAGTGATCACCAGATTCTCTCACACTTGATGATGATGATGATGGTGGTGGAGGATATGAACGGTTAGATCATTCAACTCGTATTATAATTTACTGTTTAATTGTCGGGTAAAGTACATTTAGTCACACTCAATTATACCAAAAAGATATTTAGCTACATCCAACTTTAAAAATGAACATCGAGCCCACTGAAGTATCGAAAACAGACAGATAGCAACTAACGTTAAAAATTATGTTAGTTTTAAAAGTTAAAAGACAAAAATGCCCTTGGTTTGGTTTCAAATTTTCAAAACCATATCCTTCGTCTCTCTTCTTTGTCTCTGCAACACCGAGCAATCCAACATCGATTTTCCGACCGCCTTTGCCGGCCCACCTCTTCCTTCTCGCCGCTGCCCAATGCTCACTGGAAACTCGCCGGAGATCGCTATCGTCATGTACGGGAATTTGAAGCAAGTCATCACCATCGTCGCTGCACCTCTCCACCCATTTCTTTGCTGGACATTCTTTGCTCAAACTACATTTGTAATATCGCCTGCAATTAACAACATTATTAATTTATTAATTAATTAATATTAATCGATTAATAAGCAAACATGTATATGTATAGTAACGACTCGACGAGGCTGCGGTGGCCAGCGACGAAGATCTTCGCAGACTTGTCGGACAGGAAGGAGCCTACACCATCTGCAGATACAAATCGAAGTGAGATATGAGTTTATTAGCTGGGGTTTTGATTGCTAACAAAATGTCGGCAGAGGAAACGGGAAATCGAGATCTTTGAATTACGTTTCCGGTTATATTATCTCACAGAATTTTCTTGGTAACTAAACAGAGGGAGAGTGGGATGTGAGATTTAACATAGTTGGGGCCTCCCATGATTCGGAGGCGAGCAGAGAGAGATGGCCGCTGACTCAAAGGAGCGAGCAAGAGAAAGTTGTGTCTGGTTCGAGTGTTCAATGTTACAGCCAATCCCCCCCAATTTGCTAACCAGTCACACGCTACTTCACTGTACTGACATATAAGCGGGTCGGTATGTAATGGAATGGATTCCCGTACATGATGATGGCGAGCTCTAGCAAGCTTTCGGCGAGCATCAGGCAGGGGCGAGGAGAGAGAGGTGGGCTGACGAAGTCGGTCGGAGGGCGGTGTTGGATTGCTCGTGTTACAAAGGAGAGAGAGATCAATGGCACAGTTTTGAAAGTTTGAAACCAAACCATGGGCATTTTCGTCTTTTAACTTCAAAAACTAATAAATTTTTTATCGTTTTTTGCTATATGTCTATTTTCAATACTTCGGTGGGATTGATGTGCACCTTTATAGCTGAGCTAGGTGTCTTTTTGCTAAGTTAAGTGTGGTCAGGTATACTTTACCCTTAATTCTTTCAAGAAAAACAAGAGTGTAAAATGAGATGATTAGTTTGATTTTTTTAAATTAAGGATAATTAGACTTTGACGCACCTTATGAAACTTTTTACAATTAATACACTTATTATGAAAAAAATTACTTTCATATTAGTTAATTATGTTTTTTACACGTTACTCATTTTTCGTTATATTTTGAACGGAATTCGTTTATAAAATTATAAAAAATTGAAAATCTCCCAACTTAATAATGAAAAATCAACAACGCCAACACTATTAAATTTTTAAATGAATGTCATTCAATATAATTTTTATTTTCTCTCCCCAATATTAAACTTTTTTGTTATCTAATTTTTAAGTTCTAATTTTTAAAGTTCCTAATTATTACATGGACTAGAGAAAGATGATGAAGTGATGAACTCCAAAAACTAAAATCAAGCAACAAAAATTAAGCATGACCGAAAATATACCAAACAGACCAGAAGTTGCAGGCAAAAAAATTAAGCTTTGACTAGAAATTTTAAATAGAAGATCAATCAACAAAATTTAAGCCCAACAAACAACACAATCAAAAACCTAGAAAACTATGAATCCCAAAATCTTAGAATCCTAAATTTGACGGTAGTGTTAGATATGGGGTTAGTCCATAAACGCAAATCGAGCAATTAATACATTCATTCAAGCATGCATGCATGCAATAATTTAAATAAATTGAAAAGGACGAACACAATGAGTAATACTTTATTATTATTGAATATCACCGTCACAATACAATAAGATTTACTTGACCTGTGAATCGGTATTGGACAGATGAAGAAGGAAGAAACGATTATCGACGAGGCACGGTAATCCACTTTCCTTGAGACGAATTTTGCCCCCGTATGGACAAATCGCTCCTAGGATACAACGTCGATCGTAGGCGAACTCTGAACCGTGATGTAGAGAGAATCAAGCAAGATGAACTAGAGAGATAAGTGGTCGGGTAGGGTATTTTTCAATGTGTTTTCGTCTCTAGCGAAGCTATCTATTTATAGGCTCATGAAAAAGTTGAAACCCAAAAGGAAAGGGAAAGAAATAATTACAATTTTCTTTCTTAGTGAGAAAAACAATATCTCGAAATATTCTTTTAATTTCCAATTAAGATATTTTTCCTTTTTAATGGCATAATATGACCACACTATTTCTCAATTTATAATTTAGAGAATATTATTTCATTTTCATGATTTTGGAAAAAATATTCATTCCCAAATTTGCTAATTTGGAAAATACTTATTTTTGAACCACATATTGGAATTCCCTATTTACAAATTGAAAATATTGATGGAAATTCGTCTTTTTGCTTTAGCGAAAATGTGGCATACTTTCGGCTCCCAAATTTTCAGCACAACTCATTTCAAGTGGTCATTTTTGAGGTTCAATTTCTCATTCACCTCTTGTCCGTTTAGAGCTAGTAATATACCGTTGGAAAAATCTCATATCCTAAATTATGTAAACGTGCTTCACATCATTCTAGGCCGAGTCGAAGCGTTCCAAAATCACGGCTCAAGTTGACCCATTCACTAGTTAACACGTATGTCAACTTTTGCCATTTTCATCAATTTTGTCCAACATGTAGTAACCACTGTATCTAATTTTTATTTGAAAAAGAAGATTGATTTTTATTCGAAGACTAAACAGCGGCGATGGGCTCCAGCCACTATTTAGCGGTAATAGGCTTTGTTTCTAACATGAAGAATTCGTTGAATTCATAAATTAATTTCAATTTGAAATGGAGGATATACTTATGAACATGCTTATCATGCAACATAAATCAAATCAGAATTTTCAAAACATAAAAAGGTTTGAGACAGTAAGATATAGAATGAGTTGTATATGAGGAGTATGATTTGCATAGAAAAGAGAAGTTGCAAAGGATGGAGATTGAGACGAGGGCATTTTGGTAATTTTTAGAAATTAACGTGAAAAAATTTAAAATTGAACGGAGTTAAAGTATTATGTAGAAATTTTGTAACTAACTGAGTTTAGGATAAACTTTTCATAATAAATATAGTAAGTTGTAAAATGTGTACTCAATCATGATTTTAATGGATTTAATAAATATTTTCAAGTGTTGTGATATTCAATCATGATTTTAAAAATACTTTTAAAGTCTTGTGGTATTAAATCATGACTTTAAAAATACTTTTAAAATCTAAAAGTATTCTAAAAGTCAATGACTTTGAATGACTTTGAGAAATTAATGACTTTGAATGATTTTGAAAATTGTTGTAGGCATAAAAACTTTTTTAGAAGTATCATCTCAAATTATGAGTGCAACGTCATTCTATTAAAATCATAAAGACTCTTTATAGACTTGAAAATGTCTCGTGAATTTTAAGAATTCATGAACTTTTAAAAATTATTCAAAATTCTAATTGAATACACTATAGTCAAATGTAATTATTCCTTCAAAATATGTGCATTCAATTATTCACAAATTTTATTTGATTATATTTTTAATTAGAATGGCCAGACATAAAACTTGTATTTTCTTTAGTAAATACAACACAACGCTTTTCCTATCCTACTAAAAAATCCTCTTCACTTAATGAGGTGTCCCGTTAAAAAGTCGTTGAGGTGTCCCATTAAAAAATACACTAAAGTTTTTATGAATAGAAATTTGATCACCAGTAACGTCAACTTGCAAACTTAAATCATGTTTAATATTAGGTTTTGTATCATATCTTAATTGATGAGTAAATGAGCATTTATAAGGCAACGTCATTTAGTATATAGTTTAGTACCTTAAACAATCACAAAGATCAAGCTTAAGTAAGAAAAATGTAGAATATAAATTTTGTACGACAAACAAATTTTTTGTTGTAAATAATAGAAGAGGTTAGAGAACAAAATCATGTAACTGAATATTATTATTAATCTTCATCAAACAAAATTAGCTACATATATATAGGCACATCAATACATTAACATAATCCTATACTGAATCTATAATCGCAATCATTTAGAGATATGTAATAGTCTTCCAATACAATTTTAGAGATATGTAATAGTCTTCCAATACAATTTCTACTGTTAGAGTCATTCTAGGACATACAATAATAAAGGGCGTATTTTCACAACACTGCCCTTAGACACCACTATTCACAAACAATATATTTTACTTTACTAAGTATATCCAATGCGATAAAAATCTAATAAATAAACATATCGTGTGTGGTGCTTTGATGTGCTTACTAGTTGCTTTATCAAAAACCTTTATTAATAAAACTCAATGGGACATAACCTGAATAAGGAAAAAAGAGTGCAACACACATAACTCCAAAAGAAAATTATCTTCCTATTGTTTCTCCTCTTGATTATTGCTCCACTTGATATCTGATAGAGTTACTTCAATTTCTTGCCAAGTCGATGCATGCTAATTCTGTACACTAACTTCGACAACATTTTGTATGTTACTTCAGGAGCAAACATGTATTCATTTATTTTATCAAAAATATAGGTATCCCTCTTTGGATCCGGAGACTGAGGAAACATTGGGGTACTGGGGGAATACACATCATCTATGATCAAACATTTAAGAAGTTTCTTAGTATATGAATACTAATTAATCATAATTTCATTGAAAATATACTTGATCTGCAAGTCAATATAATATTTCATCGTCCTAAGGTCGTAGTTCCGTATTTTTCCGCGTTGTGAAGAGTAGACTTAAACCTTTTCCAGTACAACTTTATGTTCAAATTGGGAGTGTGATGTTCAATACTGAGAGTTTAATGTTCAACATTGTGGGTAGAATGTTCAAATTGAGAGTAGAATGTTCAAAATTGAAAATAGAATGTTCAATATTCATAGTATAATGTTAAGTGTTTGAAGTATAATGTCTAACATTGGGAGCAGAATATTTCAAAACTCATTAAACACTATCGCAAAAACGAAAATAACAAAATTGTTCTACTAAAAAATGTAAAAGGTCTAATGAAAATGAAAAGGTTAATTCTAGGTAATTGAAATGATAATAAAAAAACATTCATCTCGAAACTCATTAAACATTATCACAAAAACGAAAATAACAAAATTGCTCTAATAAAAATGCAAACATTACACTGAAAATCTACTACAAACGTTTAAGTACACAGATTGAGATTCCACTTTGATTTACATGTATCCCTTTTTCCTAAAATCTTTTTCCAATAGCTTGCAATCATGTTGTTCTTCAATGGTTTTTGAACTTTTTATTTCTTTCCAATCCTATCAACAACTTTATTCCCAACCATTATAGTTGGATGTTTTCGAGGAGCAACAAAACTGAATGGGATGGTCTCCACTAGAGAGTAGAGAACATAGACGTGTTTGATGTCAGAGGAGAGAGGTATTTTAGAAAGCAATCATAGATCGTACCTTCCCGACCGTCTGCACTTGGAAAATTTGCAATCCAACGCCTCTCCAATGTCGCGACGTGCTTGATCATATCCTTCATTTTCTCTTCTCGCCAAATCGGCAACTAAATCTTTTGTTTTTTAGAACTCTTCCAACAATTCAATGTGTAGATCATACTGGTTGGAAGCAAAATCCATACGCAAGCTTGAATAAATCAAACACACACTATCAGGCTTTTTGTGGATCATTTAATTTGTTTTTTATATCTACATTTATTGTGTATTCCTTAGTTACCGTTATTAGCGCCCCAAGAAATTAATTTTATATTCCTCAAAAATATTACTTATTAAAAATAACTTAAGGACAATGTTATGGATATCGGATCGCGAGGATATATCAGCCCCTTGACAAAAAGGGAGATCTAACAAATTCGGAGGGATCGCGGGAAGATAACGGCAAATCGCGTTTTATAATATATAATTAATTAAATATATATAAATTCATATTTATTATTTATTAAAAAAAATGAATACTATTTAATTATTTTTAAATGTGTTGGACCGGAGCCATAACCTAAATGAATAATATTTAATTTATAATTTATGTGGAAAATGAATGATATTTATTCTTTATAATTTATAATCTAAATAACAAACCGGATTAAGTGTGTCGGAACGAAACCGATCGAATTAGACCAAGATTAATTAAATTAGATTAGAATTAATTGATTTAAATTGAATTAAACCGGAATTAATTGATTTAAATTGAATTAAACCGGAATTAATTGATTTAAATTGAATTAAGCTGGAATTAATTGATTTAAATTGAATTAAGCCGGAATTAATTGATTTAAATTGAATTAAACCGGAATTAATTGATTTGAATCGGATTAAACCAGAATTAATTTGAAATTGTCCGGTTTGACCGACGTTGACTGGTATTTGGGGCGATTTTTGTGATATCGTCGCGAATATGTGGAAATTTCCGCGATTTCGTCGAGATCTCCCGCGATCCATAACACTGCTTAGGGATCCATAACACTGCTTAGGGATAATGACACTTTGTCACACTTAACTATAGCAAAATGACACTTTCATACTCTAACTATTTTTGTCTCTTTTTTAGTACCCTAACAAACTTTTTGTGACAAACTATGCTAAAATGCCCCTGATTTAAGAAATCAAAATAATACTAGTCCAATATGATTTATCAAACTATATTTGAAATGGTTCAAATTTAATTTTACATTTTCAGGTATAATTGTATTTGCATCTTAAGTACAAATCAAATTGAATCAGATATAAAAAAATTGAACCAATTCAATTTATAGTTTCTTACACTAAGGGTAGTTTAGGTATTTTAGACATTTTAGAGGTAGGTTGTCACAAAAAAATTGTTAGGGTACAAAAAAAAGAGAAAAATAGTTAGGGTAAGTGTCAATTCATTATAGTTAGGTGTATCATGGTGTCATTATCCCAATAATTTATTAATCATTATGATTCATTAGTTATCATTATTGAGTATTTCTGTAATTTTTTTATTCCAACAATCATTACTGAAGATTTTATCCAAGCCGACAAGACATTGAAACGTCTCGCCGGGAAAGTTATGACCTTCTCGGTGGGACGTTGGTCTCGCCGGCTAGGTTTGACTTTCCCGGCGAGACATGTGTTTATATTCTTACAATTTTGAAATTTGTATCATTCAATTCATGTTATAAATTCAAATTCTAACCCTCACCAATGAAAAATGTGAATGTCTCATATTATAAATTAAATGCATGTTATAAACGAAAATTGGTTGAAAGTTGTAGCTTAAGGTTGATAGGTGAAAGTTTAGGGTTAAGGGTTAAATTAAATTCATGTTATAAACCGTAATAAACCTAATTCTAGATCCTAAACACTCAACCCTCAATCCAAAAGTAATCTTGTTTATAATATACATTTAATTTCTAACCCAAACCCCTAATTCTAAACCCAAACCCTAACCTAAATCCCTAAACCTTAAACCCAAATCCCTAAACCCCGAATCCCTAATCCTCATCCCATTAACCCTGATTTCTAGAACCTTTTAATTTAATTCTAATATTTTAAATTTATATCTAAAATTTAATTATAAAAATATAAACTCTTTCCCGACGAGACATTACCAATGTCTTGCTGAATAGGTGTTTATATTCTTACAATTTTGGAATTTATATAATTAAATTCATGTTATAAACCCTAAATCTAACTCTAATCCACAACAATGAAAAAATGTGAATGCCTCGTGTTATAAACAAATTTGGTTGAGAGTTTTAGCTTAAGGTTGAGAGTCTAGGGTTAGGAGTTATGGTTTAAATCAAATTATGTTATAAACCGTAATAGACCTAATTCTAGATCCTAAATACTCAACCTTCAATCCTAAAACAATATCGTTTGTAATATAAATTTAATTTCTAATCATAACCCCTAATTCTAAACCCCAAACCTAAACCCACCCAAATCCCTAAATCCTAATCCCTAATCCCTAATTTATAAAAACATAATTTAATTCTAAAATTTTAAATTTTAATTATAAAATATAAAATTTTAAAATACTCTTTACCGACGAGACATTGCCAATGTCTCGCCGACTAGGTGTTTTTATTTTTAAAATTTTGGAATTTATATAATTAAATTCATGTTATAAACCTTAGATCCTAATCTCAACCCTCAAGAATGAAAAAATGTGAATGCCACATATTATAAATTAAATTCATGTTATAAACGAAATTAGTGGAGGGCTTTAGCTTAAGATTGAGGGTCTATGGTTAGGCTTAGGGTTTAAATTAAATTTATGTTATACACAGTAACAGACCTAAACATGGATACTAAACAATGAACCTTCAATTCTAAAATAATATATTTTATAACATAAATTTAATTTTAACTCTTAACCCGTAATTCTAAACCCCAAATCCTTAATCACCATCCCCCGGATCTCTAATCTCCAATCCCTGAGATTTAATAATTTAATTATAAAATTGAAAATTTAATTCTAAAATCACAAATTTATATCTAAAATTCTAAAATGAAATTCATGTTCTATCTAGGCCCTCAACCTTAACCATAAATCATAAACCGTAATTACCCGACGAAATGATGAGAATCGAGGATACAAAATGAAAAGAACAATTTTATTCAACATTTTTATTTTTCTCAATGTTGTAAATAATTTTATCCTAATTTTAAAAATATAAAATTATAAGGATATTAAAATTTAAACACTTACCATCGGTAATATGTTATTATATCCGACACATAATTTTATTTTCTTATAAGATGCTCAACGGTACAAGAATTAGGGATAGTGACACTTTCTTACACCTAATTATTATGAAATGACATTTTCATAGCTTAACTAAATTCCTATCTTCTTAAGTAAGCATCAATTTTTTTGTGACATCGTACCTCTAAAATGTCTAAATTACATAAACTACCACTTTTTAAAAAATCATAATTGAACCGATTCAATTTAGTTTTTATTTAAGATGCAATTACAATTATACCCCTAAATATAAAATTAAAATTAAAGAAATAATAGTCATTTCAAAACAATGGCGAAATGACCATTTTGCCCTCATTCTTCAACCTATTTTCTTACCCTATCTATCTCTTTAACCTCACAGTGGCCGAGATTCACTCTCTGCTCCACCGCACAACCACCACCACCATCCTTAGAAACCCACTAAACCCTAACCAATTTCATCACCTCTCAGGCCTTTCTATTGGCCAAGATGACTCTCCCACTCTCCTCTCTGCGTCCACCCTTGCTTTCGCCGCCGCCTTGCCCATCGATTCCTCGAAACCTTAGCAGCGGTGACGAGCGCCGCAACATATCTCAAATCGATCACAATCTTGCTGAAGAATTAGAGGCTAAGGTTGGAGCATGAGGCGCCGAATCCGAGGCACAAGCGGTGGGAGACGGAGGGGAAGCGAAGGCGTGTAACACGATCTCCGAGAAGGGTTCTCTCTGGGAAGACGAATCACCACCATAACTTGTCCCATTTCAATTTGAACCCAAGTTTACTAGTTCATAAGACTTTTTGAAAATTCAAAAGTTATTGATGGGTATTATAGATAATTTTTAATTTGAACCAGTTTAACTGTGAGTTTTAATTTGAATCAGTTCAATTTTAAGTTTTAATTTGAATCAGTTCAATTTTAAGTTTTAATTTGAGTCAAATTAATTTTGGACTTAAATTTGAATTGATTCGCCGTTCTTGACCATTTTAAAAATTTAAAAGCTACCGAAGACTATTTCAATTATTTTACGGTGTGACAAAATATTGTTGGTATTAAAATATAGAGGAAATCTAATTTATATATAAAAAGAGTAAGAATTTTTGACAAGTGGCGACTGTTTCTTCAGATAATTTTTACGATTGTTCCGTTTTCTTGTGTTTGGTTTTTGAAATATAACTGTCATTTTCAGTTATTTTGTAGTCTATGAATAGTACACTGAATTGTGTTCTTTGTCTGTGTTCAGTGTATGTGTTGTGTCGTGTCTTTTGATATATTTCTTTGTATAGTTGCGTTTCTTGGTGTGTACCTGTTCATCTGGTATATATACACGTGATGTTAGTGGTATTATTTATGGTGTCTTTAGTTTGCATTTTTCGGTCATGCATAGCCCGCGGCTCGTTCTCGTGAAGGATATCTCTAGCTGTTGTGGTCCTCTGGCCTTGAGTCTGCGTTAGTGGTTGCACTGGCGTTTGGGAAATTTTCGATTGAACGATCTCGCGATAGGCGTTGACTCCGGATATGCTTGCCTCTGTCGTGTAATTTCTATGAACCCATCACCCCGTTTGTTTCTATGAATCTATCATCCCGCTTGTTTATTTGGTGTCCTGGAGTTGTGAGATCGTGGTGTTGTTGATGTCACACTTCTTGATTCGAGTTCGTTTATGTTTATGTTTCTGGTACCGGTTTGTTTTTTTTATGTTGTGTTTTGGTATATTTTATCTTTTTTGTGGTTTGTTGTTGTTATTTCCTTTTCTTAAATATTGGTACTTGTTTTTATCGTAGGTGTGTTCTTCGATTGGTCGGAGTGTCTGCTGGTGGGTAAGGGTTATTGGTGGTCGAGGGCGATTTGGTCGTTCTTTGGATTTTTCGAATCGTTACGTTTGTGTTTGGGACGTTCTTCGTGTTGTTGTTGTTGTTGTTGGTGTATTTGTTGTCATTCTATTTTGTTTCTGTGTTGTTCTTGTGTTCTTACCGTGCATGTTGTTCTGTTTATGTTATTTTTATTTGAATTATTAATTGTGTGTGTATTGTGTCGGTTTGTTCTTTTATGTGGTTAATTGTTTTCTTGTTTCAATTCTTTATGTTTTTTTTTGTGTATGTTTCCTGCGTTTAATTGTATTGCATTTTTCAAATTTTTTTGATATTTATTATTCATGTTTCAGTTATTTGGTTGAATGTTGTTGTTCATGTTTCTATACTTGTGTTACTATTGCGATGAAATGTTCTTGGGATATTTGTTTCACTGTACACGAGGTCTGTGTGTGATTCCATTCCTTTCCTTTTTTCTTGTATTGTTATTTTATTTATTTTTTGTTTCAGTTATACAAAGAGTGCTGCATACGAGATTTGTGTGTACGAGGCCATTTATTTATTGGAGAGTCATTTAAAAGAGTCGGTGCATCTGTTTTGTTTGGTAAAAGGAGAGTTATTAATACGACAAGAATTTGGTTTTGAGATTGGATGGTGTATTGATGTACGAGGTATTAGGGTATACAGTGTTTATTATTTGTTTTTGTTCGTTATATTTATTGAAATATTTAATTAACATATGTGTTCATTTGTGTTTTTAATTATGATTTTTATGTGTATATTCTTTGTTGTTTTCTTTTATGATGTTTTTATGTTTCTTGATGATAATTATTTTTTGTTGCTCCACAATTTCTTTTTGAATTGACATTGGATTAGTAATAGTTTTCTATGTCGCGTCTTCTTTATTTGCTTTTGTAAATTCATCGTGTTTGTGCGTTGCAATGAGTTTTGTCCATTGTAGTGTGGTATATTAATCGTATTGGGTTGAATATTTTTCTTGTGGCATTAGTAAGGTTTTAGTTTCCTATGTTGGTGTGTTGCGATGATGTTATATTCCGTTTTTGGTACCTTAATTATTCATCATTTTGGGTTTAGTGTTATTCTTGCTGGTTATTGTATCCATGTTTTTCTTGATGGTTGTTGGTTTATATTTCTTGATGGTTAATCATCAATCTTTTCGTTGGTGGAATAAACTTATATATAACATTAAAGTGTTGGCTTTGAGTTTGAGATATGATAATATATAGCTGTTTGAGGCAAGAAGTCGTAGGTTTTCAAGAAAAGATCATGCTCAATGTTGGTAAGTTACTTGCAACATGTTCATTTAAATTTATTGTTATATTGACATAAACATGAACTTTACTGATAGTTATAGATGGTGACAATGGTAACAGATTCAATCCAAAAATTTGTCTTATGCTTTTTTTTTCCAGTCAACCATATCAGGATACATAAGTTTGAACTATGTATATTTCAAGATGATTCCCTTGTACGAAGTTTCTTTGATATTGTGGTGTTAACACACATCTCTCTTCTCTCACACACCTTCATCTTAGCGCCTCACATGTTCAACTTTTGCTCTCTTCTGGAAATGCCTCCATACCTTTTCCCCTAATTTTTTGAGGATTTGATTCGTTTTGAGCGAGTATGAAAGAGAATATGGGGACCAATTTATGGTGGGAGACTTGTAATCAGTATTCTTGAATTGGACCTAGAAAGTCTAATCTTATAAGTGTTATGTTCACTTTCTACATCTAAGTGCATCAAACTCTTAAATTGGAACCTCAAAAGTCTAATTTTATGTGTTATGACCCACTTTATATACATCTAATCGTATCATTCTCCACATTTTTCAATGTGCGATATTCAACAAGAACTTTAATGGTTAGAGGTTTGCGTGTCATGGGTTGGTTATGAAATTTGTCTTCATTTTCGAGTTCAATATCATATAGTGGTATGATATGATTTTTTCTGTATTTTCAAGTTCAGTATTGTAAACTCGTTGTTGATTCAATTATGTTTTTCAGAATGCGATGAGCACCCTATTTCACTTGCTGACAAGTTTCATCATTCTCTAAAATAAATAAATGTACGGAAATCATAATAAATTTTCTATAATTCTAATAGAAAAGTTGGTGCTGAAATTTATATATCACATGATTTATAGTTTTTTTTGCTCACCTTCATAATTTATAGTTAGCATTAAGTGTATTGTATATGTTTGAAGTATTGAACATAACACATTTTTGAATAAGAAAAAGTTATTTGTTGTTACCCAAAATTTATGATAATTTTGTCTATTATGGTTATTGACATTTTATGTGAGAAATAAAAAGATACTCATTTTAACTTATTTTCATTCTTTTGCAGTCAATTACAACCATTAATTAGAACGGATGAAGCCTAGAATATTAGAAATGATGGTTGCATGCATATATTGAGTAATTTCATATGATAGAATCTTCACTCTTAATGAATGTACAATAATTAAATCTTATGATTCTTACATGAAAATTATGCACGCAAAATACTGCTATGATCTTGTAAAGCTATTTGTGATAATACTGCATTTAATAAGTATTACATTTTAACAATACATATTTGAGTTTCATCATCTTTATGGTTAAAGGTTGATGTCGTCACTTTTTTTGTTGTTATTGGGGTACATTATACTGTGTTGTAATTAAAAAATCTTATTATTTGTATATTTTAAAGCACATTTTTACAAATAAAAAAATTGATGGTAGTAATATGGTGAGTATTAATTTCATTAGCCACGGGTGTTGAGAGTGAAGGTTGTATGGAAGCATTAGATTGCATGATTAGTTGAAAATTTTAACAGTATGCAAAATTCAAAATTTTATGGATAAAATTTTTAAGTTGTTGGTTATTATAATTGTTGTGACCTTTCAGTTGTATGCAAATTAAAAAAACTTAAGATTGTTTTGTGATGTTAATAAGTGTGTTTGGTCAAGAGATAATTTTACCGTAATGATGTATGATGTTCATTGTGGGTGACTGAAAAGATGATTTAAAATTTGTGTTGCGAGTACACTATATCATATCAATGCGAATTCACTATGCATCAGCGTGTGGGAAAAGTGGGTCGTGTGTTTGGTCTGGATTTTGTGACGAATTTGCCACACGATATTTAGCCAAAATTTTGTCTGGTGTTGACTGTGACTCGATTACCGATCTTGCAAATGCGTAAATATGTTGTAAAGTTTTCAATATTGCATCCCTTGACAAAACTGTTTCTGATAATAAATATATGAAGAATTTAATTGATTGTCCTTTAAATGTAAGTTTTCGGGCTGCTGACTTTTCAAGAAGTGTATCGAAGTTCAAATTGCAATGCATTGTATATTTAGGGAATGTATGAGTATTTTATTGTTTTTTAACCACCAACAAGGTTTTCGGTAGTTCAAGGTTGTTTAGATTATCTAATTTTCAGTCGGGTGATTGTGGTCTTGATAAAATAATGAAGTCGGCACAGGGTGGGAATGTTGAAGCGCCGTATGTTGTTATATTA
Organism: Geranium rotundifolium; assembly: GCA_963920655.1. NCBI lineage: Eukaryota > Viridiplantae > Streptophyta > Magnoliopsida > Geraniales > Geraniaceae > Geranium > Geranium rotundifolium. The sequence goes on along the minus strand of OY987316.1, from coordinate 31,700,586 downwards.
ATTTTTTGTGTAAAGGATGTTCTTTTAAAAATACGATTTGAATTTTTTGATTTCCATCAAATATTGTAGTAATGGCATGTACATGACAAGACATTGTTATGCAATTTTGAGTGCTCTTGTAGATGGAAGAGGGAAGAGTTAAAATTTATAAGAGTTTTGTTAGACAATTATAATGTTGTAGTGATATCGGTTGACGTTTACATTAGATAATACATAATTATGTTTATGCATTATTACAATGCTTATATGTAAATTAAATTAATGATAATAAAATATTTTTTATTGTAACATTGTTGTGGTCTTTGTTTTTGTGTTCAAAGTTGCATTGTTATGGTTTTTGTTTTTGTGTTTGGTTATTGTATCCAAAAGTTGTGCTTATGGCTTAGTGAGATGAAGACCTTTTATCTTGCTTTCGAAATTTATTTTAAATTTGAGATTTTTAACTGAATTGCTTTTGTGAAACTGTTTATGCCTAATAGAAAAAAAGTTAAGTGTCTTATCCTGTTTTGGTTGACGAATGTTGTATTTATTTGGAATATAATTTCATATTGTTTGTCGGGTACGATGTTTCAGTTTTTTGATTTTTCTCATTTTCTCATATTGTCATACTCAATGTTTGTTTTTGTTTTACTCGCGTCAAGTTTAATCAAATAGTAAATTTATTTAAATATTCAGTGTGTACTTTTAAATAAATTACGTTCGATTTGGTACGTGTATGTTCCATTTGTTATTAAAATTATTTAATATTGTTTTAGAGTTCTATTGAAAAAAGGTCAAAATAATATAAATAATGATATTAGATAAAGTACTGAAATGGGAATCCGGAAGTTTTATGTTTGTATAAACGTTACGTTTAATTTCTGGATTCGTATGAGTTTGAGTATTTGTATAGTGCGTTGAGAATTGGGCCAACTCTGATTGATATTTGTTTAGAAAATATTGATACATTGAGTTTTCACAAAAAACACTGCGTATCGCACGATTCTCTCAATAAATTTAACTTAACATGATTATACTAGTAACATTACACTAGTTAATTAGAATACGAAATTGTGATTTCAGAATAGTTCTGTAAGAAATGTCAGTCCCAAGAGTTAGCTCTCTCACTTTCTTCTCGACCCTTTCCTCTGTATGAACTCAGATCTCCGATTTCGTGATTTGGTGAAGAAGGTCCAGAGCCGTCGTCGAGCCTCTCCTCTGGTCACAGAGCCGTCATCGAGAACGGAGACTTGGTCCCCGCCGCCGCGAGGAGCTTCAGGAGGTGTGGTCTGCGCGCGGTGCCAGAAATCAGCAACATATTGGTATTTTAACCCTTCTTCTTCTTCTTCTTCACTTCTCTGTCTTCTTCTTCTCCGTTATTACAGTCCCAGTTTGGGTCAGTTTTGGGGTTTCGGGATTTAGCAACTTCAGTTTCCGTTCCACTGCTTATAAATAGTGTTTCCGTTCGGACCTAACCTATGTTTTCTTGTCCTCGCAGATATGTCTCGAGCAGAAGATTTGTGGGAACGATTGGTTCGGGCTGCATTACGGAGGGATAGAATTGGGAGTGATGCACTTGGTCAGCCTGCTGGTGGGATTGCTGGAAATATTCCATCTTCTCTGGCAAATAACAGGGATATAGATCCAATTCTCAGAGCTGCAGATGAAATTCAAGATGAAGATCCCAATGTCTCTAGAATTTGTGTGTTTGCACTTCCAATTATCTTTTTTTCTACAAACTGTTTGGTAGTCTAAGTGAATGTGCTTTTTTCGGAATTTATTCATGGAGTTTTGTGCCACTAGAACCTTAATAGATGCTGCCAACACCACCTGTTGTTACATTTCACTGCCAACTCCACTTGTAGTGATACTCAAGGTTTTTCTAGGAAATTTGATATGCATGTTGGCTATGAGGAAATTACTTAAGTTGTACCAATTTGGCGGTTGAAGTTTCCTTTTTGGAATGTGGAATAATATGATATGCTCAAACCTCTTTCATGTGTTTGACGTAGCTGATATTTTTTATTCCTACCTGTAGTGTGTGAACATGCTTATTCCCTTGCTCAAAATCTTGATCCTAATAGTGAAGGAAGAGGTGTTTTGCAATTCAAGACGGGTTTGATGTCGGTCATCAAGGTATGTGTTAGTCTATCAAGTGGTATACAACTATATTATACATTGTTTTTAATCGTTAACTTCCACTATGCACAATGAAAATGGAACATCTACATGTTGTGGTTTATATTCGCTGGACACTTTTTTGAGCACGAGGAGATAATACAATCTTGATGCTCTAAGTTCTATTGTCTGCAATTTGGTATTATTAGGGTTTAATGTAAATGAAAAACTGTCAAGACTCGACTCGAGCTTGGCTCTAGAAAGAAATGGCAAATCCCGAAATTGGTTTGACTGTGCTTGGGTCAGCTTGATTCATTTAATTTTAGTTCAAAATTTCATAATTTTTTAATTGATATAATATGAGATGCATAATTGAATGAAATCTTAACGAGTCAGCTCACAAGCACATCGAGCATAACAAGGCTAGGCTTGAGCTCTACTCGTTTACTGAACGTGCCTAACTTGATTATATCAAGCTTGAGCCGAGTATTAATGAATCGAGCTCGAGCGACTCCATGATATCATGCATATGTGAGTTTATTTTATATCCTAATTTTGCAATACAATGCATTTGTCCAATTGAGTACTTTTTCAGCAAAAGCTTGCAAAGAGAGATGGTGCGACGATAGATAGAAGCCAAGACATTGCCCGCTTACAGGAGTTTTACAAACTATACAGAGAGAAGAATGATGTAGACAAGCTAAGAGAAGAAGAAATGAAGTTAAGAGAGTCTGGTCTTTTTAGTGGAAACCTTGGCGAGTAAGCTATTCAATTAGAGATATGATATCAATTATTGGAACTAGCTTTTCTTTTGAACAATCGTTATGGACTGAAAATATAAAGGCTTACTAATTTCCCATACTTTTTGTACTTGATTTTTGGCCTACTGTCAAATATAGGTTGGAGCGGAAGACAGTAAAGCGCAAGAGAGTTTTTGCTACTCTAAAGGTTTTAGGATCAGTACTGGAGCAGCTTACTCAAGAAATTCCTGAAGAGGTTGGATTTATAGTCCTTTCAAAGTTATTTTTTACGGTACCATATAAATTTAACTGTACTTTTGGTACCATATAAGGAAAAACCTGAGACTTGTACACCATTTTTACTATGCTCCATATGCTTATTTATGGACCACTGAATAATATGAAGCAACAGGAAATTCAATGTGATGAATGGATTCGGTACAATATACTTTGGAGTTAGGATTATGTGGCAACATTCATTTACACTTCTATTTCTGGGACGAGTCTATCTTTTCAATTTAATCGATTGATTATTAATTTGCAAATCAACACTAGTGAGCCAACCAGCGCAATACATGCACCTAAATGGTCCTTGCAATGAAGTGTTAATTGTTTCAGCAACTAAAGAAAATGAAAGTAAATGTTCCTATAGTGGAGAGAATTGGATAAAATAGGTTTAACGTATAGATTGATGCAAGTAATAGTTGTTGCTGTATGCATGTGAACTAAACCTTGTAGTGCAACAACTAGTCCAGCCAATGTGAATATTTACTGCACATGAAGTAAATGCAAACATAGTTGAAGAACAAGGATCAGTCAAAACATACAACATTATACAAATAGAATGATATGTTGTGAATAGAAGATATTCGTATTTACATAAATGTTTGGGTTATAAGTAATAGTAAATAAAAGAGGTTGTAGCAATGAAGTATTAAATTATAGAAACTTCTAATCGAGGTAGTAGAACAAAAACAGATATAATATACAAAAAAACTTAGAATAAGAGTACAATATTTTTTCAACTAATAATAAAACCTAAGGTAAATGAGATTCAATTGGAAATAATTAAAATACAGAATATCAAAATACAATTAGTAATGCCAGTGGATGTGTAATGTAACAACTGAGTTTGTTGGGAAACTAGTCAATCCTTGTAAGCAGTTCTTTCCTATGGTTGTATTACTTCTGATTAGCTGCAAGTGTAATTGAACCACACCTTAAATTTTTATATGATTTACTCTCAACTTTGTGAGCCATTCTCCTTACATCTCTTGTTGTATGCTCATATATTGTTCTTGCACCCATAAGTTTTATGACATTGGATCTTTCAACGGGTTTCAAGCTTTCAACCTCAAAAAATGTCGTATGAAGGTCCATAAAATGTTTGTTTGGTCACTCTAAATCATGTGCTCTATGTAGTAAGTGTACCCTCACTTAAGATTTATCAAAGTTGGGAATGCCATTCTTGAACTCATCGTATGAGCAAAGAAAAGGTCCGTGAGCAGCTTTTAGTGTCTCCCTGGTAGTAATATCATAGTCCATGACTTTTTTGTGCAACCTTCATTAGCTCGAGCCAGCCCTTTCCTCTTCATTTCCATTCTCTGTTGTTGTTTCTTTTCATTTTTCATTTTTATGCTTGCTGCCCATTGCGCTCCCTCATTTGTATTGCCTCTTTGGCCGAGAGGCTTGTTGATCCCATTTTGGAATCTCTTCCTCTCTTTTATATTTTTAATGTTCTTATTGCCGATACAAAACAGAAATCTTGCTGTCATGGCTTGTTTTACTGATGAAGCGTGGCACCTTTGTGAATAGATTGTTGACACATTTTTATCATCTTTCTTTTAATTAACTTACTCTGCTGTGTTGTATCATCTGTTTTCAACGATTGCTCTATTTTGCAGCTCAAGAGAGTTATGGATTCAGATGCAGCTATGACAGAGGACCTAGTTGCCTATAACATTATTCCACTTGATGCTTCTACCATCACAAATGCCATTGTGACTTTTCCTGAGGTTTCTTCTTCTTCTTCTGGTCTGAAGCATCTATAAGTAATGTTTAATTGTGAGCGCCTTTCTTGATCTAATGTAGTTATGGCCAGGTTCAAGCAGCAGTATCTTCTTTGAAGTACTTCAGGGGCCTTCCAAAATTACCGGTGGACTTTTCTGTTCCTGCTACAAGGGACCCTGACCTGCTGGATTTTCTGCACTATATCTTCGGATTTCAGGTTTGTACATGTTCTGTGGCATAACTTATGGTGCAGTTGAATCTGTGCTGCTTAATTTGGAGTTCACACCTTATTTGATCTGTTTTTAACTATTAAATAAATGGTCAAACAAGGCTGAATCTGTGACTGTTGTATAGTTCATGGCTTGTAAGATGCATTGAATACAACAAGTGTGTTAAACCAGCTCAGAGGATGGAACTTTGAGTACACTTCTGGGCTTAATTCCTTCAAAACGTTCAACCTAGATTAATAAAACGTTTCACACGGGACTGGTAAAATGTCCATTAGGGTGGGTTAGTTAAATCTTGAGAAAATTTCACATTGATGCATATGTGGTTGCCTTTCTAGAGAATAATTCATATATTTGGCTTTTTGGATAGAATTGAAACTACCACAGTTTTGAACAGTTCTTCATGATGATGTATTTCATCTGCTTAGTGGACTTTGTAATAACTGGCTTGGAGCTGAAAGAGTGGTAGGATAAAATCAGAAAAGATCGAAGGAGAGAAGTATTTAGGATTTAAATTTGTTGCTTTGAGTGCTAGGAACTAATTACGTTGCTCACTTCCATTTCTTCCTGTACTTGCTAGCCTTAGTTCTGCTCTTTTTTTCAATTGGGGATGCTCTCCATGTTTTCCTCCTAGAATTTTTTAGAATATTTATTTCTACTTTGGGATTTCATTTTAAATAAACTGAAATTGTAAATATCTGTGATAATAATACTATGTGACTAAAACTTTCTTCAACATTGTGTACTACGTATAATCTTCTGGTGTAGAACTATTGTTGACAATATCTGACATAAAAGCATAGTTTCATGTTTTCTTTTCTTGCCTAATGCTAAATCTTCTCGTCTTCCAGAAAGATAATGTTTCTAATCAACGTGAACATATAGTGCACCTTCTTGCAAATGAGCAATCTCGACTTGGCATTCCTGAAGAAATAGAGCCTGTAAGTCTCATAGATCATTCCATTAATGGTATTCATGATGATATGATATAGGGATAATGACACTTTGATACACCTAACTATAGCGAAATGACACTTTCATACCCTAACTATTTTTCTCTCTTTTTTAGTACCCTAACAATTTTTTTTGTGACAACCTACCTCTAAAATGTCTAAAATACCTAAACTACCCTTGGTGTAAGAAACTATAAATTGAATTGGTTCAATTTTTTTTATCTCTGATTCAATTTGATTTGTACTTACGATGCAAATACAATTATGCCCGAAAATGTAAAATTAAATTTGAACCATTTCAAATATGGTTTGATAAATCATATTGGACTAGTTTTATTTTGATTTCTTAAATCAGGGGTATTTTAGTCATTTTTAGCATAGTTTGTCACAAAAAATTTGTTAGGGTACTAAAAAAGAGACAAAAATAGTTAGAGTATGAAAGTGTCATTTCGCTATAGTTGAGTGTAACAAAGTGTCATTATCTCTATGATATACTACCTTTTATCAAATTACTTGTGACTAACACGAAATGTTCTTTGAATCTGTTTTCATTTGTCTGGTATCTTCACTGATTATTCTGCAGAAATTGGACAATGCTGCTTTGCAGAGGGTATTCTTGAAGTCCCTGGATAACTACATTAAATGGTGCAACTACTTGTGCATCCAACCCATTTGGAGCAAGTATGAATGCTCAAGTCCTTTTGGATATTTTTTGCTGTTCCATAATGGTTCTTACCTTTTCATTTATATATTTCTGTAATGACTAAGATAAACTTTGATTTTCTTGACAGTTTGGAGTCTCTTAGCAAGGAAAAGAGATTACTTTATGTTTGTTTGTACTTTCTAATATGGGGTGAAGCTTCCAACATTAGATTTCTTCCGGAGTGTTTGTGCTACATATTTCATCACGTAAGTTCAATTTCCCATTCATGAGTATAAATTTATTGCTGATAAAAAATGAGTACTATATCTAGTTTTAAATGTTCAATGAAGAGATACTGTTTCATGATTTATATGCCTTATTTTGTTATATAGAGCTATATTTTCAGTACCTATGTTGAAATAGTAGATTATTGACAATTGACATACACTAAAATACTAATCCAATCCAACTATAAATAGGAAAGACATAGGCAATGTTAGGATCCCAAACAACAGATGTAGATAAGGTTGAGTTAGATAATTCTAATTTTCGATTCTTAGATTTGGGTTAATTTGAATTCGTAGTTATCATTTCATGTGTACGTATATGATCTTTTGGTTGAGTTTAGTAGCCTCAAAGTATTATATATACCTAAGAGGTATTCAATAAAGGATATTAATGAATTAAAGAAAACATAGTGTTACTGTGAAATCAGTGCTCTCTAAATGATCCCAGAGTTTGGTATTTTCTCTGACGAATTCACCTATCAACACAAGACCATAACCTGATCTAGTTCGCCGTTTGGGACCCTATCAATTTGGTATCAGAGCATACGATTATGGCTGGCGGACTAGCAACAAGATTTGAGGAATTTATGAGGGCGTCGGTAGCACTATAGAAGGCCTTTGAGCAGTGTTCCAAAAAAGGCCTAGGCCCTCCTAGGCGCTGTTTTTCAGCTCACCCCCGTTTTTAGTTAATCGACCGGTGGCGAAACGTCTTGGTTCATCAGGAGGCTGGTCAGTTGGAACAAAATTAAAAAAAAATCAATACATAGAAGGAGATATAGGAGATCGGTGGAAATAAATTAGAGAAGGAGATGAGGGCTAAGGTTAGCATAATAGATAATAGAGAAAAGAAGAAGAGAGGAGGCGGCAAGAGAAAGAAATAGGGTTAGACGTAGTTATGCCTTCTCAGAAAAGAAGCTTCTAATTATGATTAGTTAAATTAAATATTATAATAGTAAAACATGAGGACTAAAAAACTCTGTTGGGCTAACCTATATTGGGCCAGTAAAATATGATGGGCTAAAATGCCTTGTGGTTGTTGATATTTATTTATATTATAAATAAATTAAAATAATAAAATACAAACAATCTTGAAGGATCGGGGGGGGGGGTGACGCGGAGAAGGGAGCGTGCACGAACACGTGCATCTAGTGGTATTAAAAAACCAAGAGGCCCCGTATGGTGAGGAGGAATGCGATCGTCGTAGATGGATTTCCGAGGTTTGATGGCAACTGTTAAATTTCTAAAATATAATTGTATTATTGAGAATGACTTGATTATGAATTACAATAGGAGGATCCTTTATATAAGGAACAATAGGAAATAAACAAACTAGGAAACATAATACGAATAGGAAACCCTAATTTAATTAACAATTCTAACACTCCCCCTCACGTGCAAACCGTGTAACACAAGTCATGCACGTGAAGCAAAAATAATAGGAAAGCTAACATCTCCGTCGAACATCGACAGCTTCAATCATACCGATTATACGGACATGAGAACAAGTGATTTTTAAAAAGAATCACTAAAACTTTTCAAGCAACTATGTCATATAATGACGGTGCGGCAACTCGTCGCATAACAACGGTGCAAGGTGATTTTAAGATTAATCACCAAACTTTTCAAGCAACTACGTCATATAATGACGGTGCGGCAACTACGTCGCATAACGACGGTGCAAAGGTGATTTTTAAGAAGAATCACTTTGTCAAGCAACTACGTCGGTGCAAACTCAGCAAAATTAGTGGAGCAGAAAACTTGGCGAACGAGCATCCAAGGTGTGTGTTGGCGCGTGGGACTCACACACGGTTGACAGAGACGGGATGTCAATCAAATCGGCTGGGCTTGAGCTACATAAGCATCACTTGCCGGCGGCGAGTACAGAAATCTCCTCAAACTGCTTGAAAGAAACTTGTTGAAGGCCTACGAGCCTTACCAGAGTGGAGGTGACTAAAAACGGTCACCGGAGAATGCTTGACCAAGAAACAGATCTGGAAAATTCGGGATGAACAGTGCATGTGAACGGTAATTTGTGAATAGTGCGCGATCAACAGTAATTCAGAAACTTTTTTTGCCTTGCCCTGCCTTGTTTTTGCCTTGCCCACTCGCTAAATCATAATTAGCGAGTGGGCAAAGCCACATGGCTCGAATCTAACCTAACCTGGCTCTGATACCATGTTGAATTTCTAAAATATAATTATATCATTGAGAATGACTTGATTATGAATTACAATAGGAGGATCCTTTATATAAGGAACAATAGGAAATAAACAAACTAGGAAACATAATACGAATAGGAAACCCTAATTTAATTAACTATTCTAACAACAACAAAGATCCGGTGGTGCGGCTGAGCTGATGCGAGGGATTCTTTTCCACCAATGAATTTCCATGGATGAGCGGTTCACGTTTGCCGCGGTTCACTTGGAAGCCGATACACAGTTGATGTTTAGGAAGCTACAAGTGTACAACAGGAGCACCTGCAAATTCCATTTGGTATGTTTAATCACTTCAACAACGGCCGATTCAAATATCAGCTTTGGGGAATCATTTGAGGGAGTTGACGATTTTCATTTGTGGGCTCAAAGACGACCTCCTTGATGTGGATGTCTACGATCCCAAAATTTGGCGCTCGTGGTCTAGCGCCGTTTGAAAGGAGGGAGTAGTGTTAGGATCCCAACCAACATATTTGGATAAGATTGGGTTAGATTATTATAAGTTAGATAATTATAATTTTCAATTCGTAGTTATAAGATTGGATTTGCATATATGATATTTTGGTTGAGTTTAGTAGCCTTAGAGTATTATATATACATGATAGGTATTCAATAAAGGATATCAATGAATTAAAGAAAACAAAGTGTCACTGTGAGATCATTGTTCCCTCTCATCAAACCCAAAGATCAGTGTTCTCTTTGACGAACCCACCTATCAACACAAGAGCATAACCCGATCCAATTCGGGATCGTATCAGGCTTACTTGGAAAATATGTGTCTATTTTTGCGGTAACTAGTCTGACGACCTAGAATTTTCAAAAACAAAAACTTAAATGTATGGTTTTTATGCATCTCCATTGTGAAGTTTCAGATTTTCTTGCTTTCATCATGAACTGTTGTTCTGTTCATATCTCTTCACCATTTTTCTGCTACTTGAATTTGTGAAATAGTTGCCAATCTTCCCCAAAAATTAGATTCTTGTCCTGCATTTTACTTGCTGACTTGTTATGCTAGTTTTCTCCTTTTGTTAACCTCATATGTCATGGTACGTGTTACATAGGTTTTCTAAACATCAATTTTTTTGTTACACCCTCCTTTTTTATTTGGATTTCGTTTTGATTACTGTTTTGGTCGATATATTTGATGTTCAGATGGTAAGAGAAATGGATGAGATATTAAGGCAGCAGGATGCACATCCAGCAGATAGTTGCAGTTCGAAGGATGGTGTGTCATTCCTCGATCAAGTTATTGCTCCTTTGTATGACGTTGTTGCTGCAGTATGTTTCTTGCCCCTGTGATATTGTCTATAATCTTGAAAGTTTATCTTTTTTCTAGAACATTGAGCTTCATGTCAAATATGAAGTTTGATTAGAATCTCATTTGCCAACATTAGTTTTCCTGCTAATTCAATACTGCGTAGTTGGAAAATTCTCATGACCGAAAACAGAGAAATATAATTTTTTACATTACTAGTCGTTGGATGTGAAAGAGTAGTAATGATGTGCACTATAGAATTTGCAAATAAGGTTAGTCGGGCTACACAACTAAAATGGCAACCTTCATAGTTGATTTTGACCCTCCCCTTTGTATGTATCTGTTTCTTTTTCTTTCTATTTTTATTCATGTGGGATTTTATACATCAACATCCACAAACCAAAACATTCTTATCAACATATGATTTTTTATTCATCAACACTTCTTCTCTTGTCTATAGGGCTTGATACCTTTGTTGTTGTTGTTGTTGTTGAAATCTGATATCTATTCACAATGGGTGTCATTTGATGTTTGTGCTAAATGATATTTGCTTATGTTAGGAGGGCCATGGTACTTCTTGGTGCAACTGTAAAGTGGCTGCCGTGTAACCTCTTCTATTTTTATTTGTCGTGGGACTTTATACTTCAACATACACAAAACCAAATAATTCATATAGACAAATACCAATACCAATACCAATTTTATTTATTTATGATTTTTATGCATCAGCAGTTATTCCCTTGTTTATAGGGAATGATACATTTTTGTTGAAACCTGTTATCTAAGCTCAATTAGTGTCATTTGATGTTTGTGCATATTGGTGATTTTTTTTCCGGAAACCCATGAAGTAATGCCTTGGTCCGTGCAACTGTAAAGTTGCTGCCTTATAACCTTGATGTTGCAGGTTCAAGTAGGGGAAACCATTTGTCTGCATATGTATGTTTATGACTTTGTACTTAAATAAATTTCCCTAGATCTCATAATGGTCGAAGCATTTTGCACTTGACCACCCTCTTTTTCTTTCATTATTTTTCCTTCTGATTTGAGAACCATCTCAGTATTACTTACCATGTATATATGGAGTTTGAGATTGTTGGAAGGCAAGGTATATTAGTGTGGTCTTCCAGTTTATGGCTTAAGGATTTAGGTTGGAGTAAAGTTCAACATGGTATCTGAGTTGGTTTGGTGTTTGAGCCCTTTCGGCGTATGTGTTGCTACCTTGTGTGGACCTGAGGAATGTTGAATTACCCGCATTGAAATCATGCAGAGTTTGTAACCTCTCGATGAACTAGATGACACCACCCTCCACTTAACACACACACACACACACACACACACATATATGCATGCATATTTCATTCTTCTTTATTTTTCTTATTATGCATTATGAGTTGGAATATGTCACGGTTTGTTTGGAACAAATATGCATGCAGGGTTTGTAACCTCTCGATGAACTAGCTGACACCACCCTCCACTTAACATATATATGCATGCATATTTCATTCTTCTTTATTTTAGCATTATGAGTTGGAATATGTCATGATTTGCTTGGAACAACTTGAAGGAAGCTGGGAACAATAATAATGGGCGAGCACCACATTCTGCATGGAGAAACTATGATGATTTTAACGAGTACTTTTGGTATGATTTCTTGAAATTTCGTGTTTCATTTTCCATTTTCCATTCAAGTTTATATGTTCTTATGCCTTGCATTTTCATTTTCAGGTCACTTCATTGCTTTGAGCTCAGTTGGCCACTGCGCAAGAACTCCTCCTTTTTTCTAAAGCCAACACCAAAATCCAAGGTAGTAACTTTTTAAATGGTACATACTGTTATCTTAATATATTCAGAGTTCAGTAAGTTCTATATCTGATTAAAATATGTTATAGAGCTATTTCTAAGGACTAGTGATCATAATAGATTGGTTTTGCCTTCGTTATTCTTCATTCCCTGCAACCTTAATAAACCATTATCTAGATGATCTCTCATAATTTATAAACTAACTGGTTATATCTAGAGTTGGCAATTTGGATCACGTGTCTTGTTCATTTCCAATATTGCAGCACAACCATTAAGTTTGTCGTCATGCGGTTCTTATATCACATAATTAACTTCAAAAACAACACGGGATAGTAAATAGAAGTGAACAGAAATAGGACACACTAGAAATAGTAAATAAACTGAAAATAAGTAAGATATGGGTACCTAACTTCTAAGTTTACTTGGACTACTCTGTAGAAAGCTAAAGTTGGTTTTGCTTCAATTAAAGATCAGATAAGGCAAAAGACCTGAGCTAGTTTGAGAATGTACATCACAGGGAGATGAATGGCCCCGAAGGGTGAGAGTCAACTAAGTGAATCTAAAGGATTAGAGGAGGACCTAAATTAACATGGGAAAAGATAAGAAGAAGAAAACAAAATGGTAGAAAAAAAAAGAATATAGCACTAGGCAAAATGAAGTGGAAGAGAGTACGGATAGAGAATGTCTAGGACTTTGCTCATTGTTCATGTAGCAGATCCTATCCTAGTTTTGGTTAAGGCTTACTCACTGTTTTGTGAACACACCCGTATGTGTTTCCATTTTGCATTTTTATACAAATTTATCTAATGTTTGCCAAGTATTGTATCCGATTATAGACTTGAGTATTATAGACTCCTTATATTATTATAAATGTGAATCTAGTAACTGCTTGATATACATCTTGTTATCCTTACCAGCTAAGCTTTTGGATGTACTGAGTAATAACATGATATCAAATTTTTTATTTGTCTTAGGTTTGTACCCCCTACACTGTTTCTATATTCTAGGAAGATTGACTGTTTATCACTTGATATAATCTAAGGACCTCCACTTATTAGCCTAAACTTTTGGGTTGGATCTAGTTCTCAAATATAAATTACTAGTTCTAACAATTATACATTACTAGATTGACTGTTTACCATTTGATATACATCTTATGACCTCCACTTAATAGCCTAAACTTTTGGGTTGGATCGAATTCTCAAATATAAATTACTACTTCTAACAATTATACATTACTAGTTTTCCCAACCTGTAGGTTTTAGTATTTTACTATCTATATACTGTACATTTTCATCTTGAATTCTCTTTGAACCATTATTTTTATGAATAACTTATGGTCTGTCTGCAATGTTTTCATTGCTAACCAACACTTATGTATACTCTCTTATGCTCCCATCTTGCTATTTTATACTGAACAGGTTATTAAGGATACTGATGCTTACCGTTGCAGTTTTTAATGGGTTATTTTATATTTCTTAGTCAATAGCTCTGATAAATTTTGTCTGCATTATCCTTACAGAGTATGCTCAAATTGGGTGGAGGTCAGCATCGGGGGAAAACTTCATTTGTTGAGCATAGGACATTCCTTCATCTTTACCACAGTTTCCATCGCCTCTGGATTTTTCTTTTTATGATGTTTCAGGTTTGCAATATTGAAATCTTTCTTTTCAACATTCAGCTCTTCGTTATGCTCTAAATTTTGTCTCCTTTCATTTATTTGCCTATCTCGATTTTCTATTCATTTCTTCAAGTTACTCATTTGTCTCTTATTGCTAGAGTTATTTTCTATTTGCAGTTATTTTCTTATTACTAGTTTGTTCTTATTAGAATTGTTACCCATTAGTTGTCTTAACTATTCCCAGTTGTTTCCTATATAGTATTGCACTATTTCCCTGTATAAAGGGTTCTTTTCATTATATTGAACAACATAAAATACCCTTGAAATGATTATTTTCTTTAGTACCCCAACATGGTATTAGAGCCTAGTTCGATCCAGTGACCTGAAGATATCGTCCACATGATGTAGTTGTCTGAAGTCATATTTCACTGTCACTCACCTGACATAGTTACTTGAAGCTATTTTACACTGTATATCAAACGTAGGTGTCTAAAGTTTTTTACACTGTCGTGGTAAAATTATGATATGAGCCAATAGCTTGAAGAACATTTTTCCTAACTGGTATTGGGCTTTTACCTGCTTTTGTCTATTACATATTAATTCTCGGTCTAGGTGCAAGATTTGTTGTTTTATCTGACTTGCACGTGAGGAGTAGTCTATTAAAATTGTTTCTTATTTAGTACTATAATATTCTCTATATAAAGGGTTCTGTCATTGTATTGAACAGTCAACCATCAATAAAATAATCATTTTCTCTACTATCTGAACACTTATCTTAACCAAGAAGCAAGACTAAAAATATGAGTTAGCAGGTCATTCTGGCTGCTCGTTATTATCTTCATTTGATTGCTTTGACCGTGTTAGTCAAATGAGCTCATTTGTATATAGATATGGAACACGTAAAGGTTTGGGTGTATCACGTTCTAGAAATTTTTGTTGTTGCTTCTTTTCATCGGTAGAATATTGCCGCCCATGAATCAACAGAAAAAGGAAAGGGGGGAGATTAAGGAATAACGTGCATTTTACATATCTTGTTGTCTCTTTTATCTGGGAGTCCAACTTTGGAAGGTTCAAGAAGCATCTTCTGAGAGTTCTCGAGCTGTTTGTTGATGGAAATGTTCAAAGATTGTTAATTTTGTATTAGTTTTTTACTTCATCTTATTATGACATTTTATCTTATTCTGTATAAACCTTGTTTCCAATCTCCAGGGACTCACAATCATTGCATTCAATGATGGACGCTTAGATGACAAGGCTATTCGGGAAGTTCTGAGTCTTGGTCCAACATTTGTTTTGATGAAGTTTTTTGAGAGTACGTTCCTAAACTGGGATGATTTGATACATCAATTGATTAGTTGTTAACTTATAAATTATTAGTTTTCTTAGAGTATGTTCCTAACCTGATTGCAGTTAGCTGTTAACTTAGAAATTAATTACTAACCCATTTGCATTCATTTTACTATTTGTTGTTGTAGGTGTTCTGGACATTCTCATGATGTACGGTGCATATTCTACATCACGGCGCATGGCTGTGTCTCGAATATTTTTTCGTTTCATTTGGTTTAGTGCTGCTTCAGTTTTCATATGTTTCCTCTATGTGTACGTATTCTGTCATTCTGTTTAACATTTTTCACTTTTCTCTATTCATGTCTTTCACTTTCTGCTACACTATCTAAATTTATATATATGCTGGTAAACCTCTTTTTTGGGTTGTCCGTGCCAAATTTCAGGAAAGCTCTTGAGGAACAAAGTAAAGCAAATGCAAATGCTGTTATATACAGATTGTATGTGATCGTTATTGGCATATATGCTGGCATACAAGTTTTTCTTAGTTTCTTGATGCGAATACCTGCTTGCCACCGTCTGACCGATAAATGCGACCGCTGGCCTTTAATTCGCCTTGTCAAGTGGATGCGCCAGGTTTTAATTTTCATTAGTTTCCACCATTCTTGTTTCTTGATTTTCAGTTTCCATTCCATCCGCTGAATAATATGCTTCCGTAGATATTTATTTTTGTTTAAGAGTGGAGTTGGGTGGTCAAGTCGATGCGTCCAGTTTTAATTTTCATTAGTTTCTACAGTTCTTGTTTTCTTATTTTTAGTTTCCATTCCATCCACTGAATAATAGGCTTGTGTAGTTATTTATTTTTGTTAAAGAGTGGAATTTGGGTGGTTATATGTCCAAAATCAGGTTCAAGGTTGCCTACATAATGACCCTCTTGTCAAGTTTCTTTTTTGATTTGTTGTTTGTCATGAAGGAGCGTTACTATGTTGGGCGTGGAATGTATGAGAGGACCTCTGACTTTATCAAGTAATTCTTTAGTCATCACTTATTTTATTTCTGTCTTTATATATATGCTGTGGTACTGGTACATTACATTTTTTTCTTTTCATTTATGTCCCTTTTTGAATTTTTCTTCTTCTGTGGGTGGGTGGAAAGAGGAAGGATGAAGTTCCTTCAAAGTTAACAATGCTAATACTAAGTAGCATTGATAGTTTTGTATCAAACACAATTTCTAAAATATTGAACACCTAAGTTCCTGTTTATACACTCTCTTGTTCTGATACAAGAAGGCAGTTGTTTCTTATCTCCATAAGATTGGTGACTGACCTTCAATGGAAATATTGTTAGATCCTTTGCATGTGTTGGAATATTTAGCTTTGTTTTGTCATATCTAATGCAGGTACATGATTTTTTGGCTGGTTGTTTTGGGTGCAAAGTTTTCGTTCGCCTATTTTCTTCAGGTTAGGGACGTTTAATGTGAATCTTGGCGTTGATGTTTACGTGCCTATGATCATTATATTTTCTCTCTTCCAGAAAAAAACCCTTGGAAGTTAAGAGGAATAATGTTCCTGCCTTCATTTCTGAATTTTTTTGTCTGTTGCAGATCAAGCCTTTGGTAAAACCAACAAGGGTTATATTGACACTGAATAGTATACAGTACTCTTGGCATGATTTTGTATCGAAAAGTGAGCTACCAACTTTTTTGCTAGATTTTAATTTGAAAGTTTCTTTTACTTATCTGTTATGTGTTAAGTGCAGATTAGTGTTACTGGGGTAACTGTTTATGCCTTTTTGTTCTATATTTCTATTTGGTCTTGTTCATCAATATCTTTAGAAAAGTATTGCTTTGATATGCATACTTCACTCCTAAAGTTCTTTCATACCGATTGGAGGTATAATGATCTCCATTGTTTTTTAATGTAGCATTTAGATTATACTTACCTCATTCCCTTTCCATCACATGAACCCATTTGTATTGCTTCTAAACAAAAAGGAATATATTTTCATTCGAAACTCCTCAGATATGCATCTAAGTAGTTAGAAGAAGGGCAATAATAACCTCATTCCCATTGACGTAATCCGAACACATAATTTTTTGATTTCAGTAGTTATGTGATGTGAAAATATTGTGTAATTTCATTATTCTCCCTCTTCTGGATCAATAATTTTGTTGATTATTTTATCTTCTTGCAGATAACCATAATGCTCTTACAGTTGCATGCTTATGGGCTCCTGTAATTTGTGTGAGTTCAAAAACTTTTATTTTAATAGTTTTTAGTCTATATATTGCGTGTTAGTATACACATTACACATATATGAACTCATTTATATGATTTTCTTTAATGTCCCATTTTGTTAAGTTTTACAACTCAAAACTGAAGTTTAATGTAGATCCTTCATTCGTCTTAACTTTTGTATTAGATGTCACTGTCAAGGGTCACCTACTTAAAGTAGAGTTTAAGTTTGTACACATAAGTTAAATGAGGGATGCACTCCAGTGAGAACTATGAGAACCGATATGGGAGCGCCATGTGGCAGGGGGGGTTCCATACTAAAACCTAGAGGGGAAAGTGTTACCCTGTCGGCAAGTGGTGTAATGAGGGATTGTGAAATTTTTTAGCGCCTGCCAGCTCAGTGCTGAGCTATCCACACATGCCAGTTCAGCGCCAGCTGCCACGTGGCACTCCCTCACAGGTTCTCACGGTGTGGTGAGGTTCTCACCGGGTTACGCCCCAGTAAAATGAAGTATTACTTTCTTTTCCTTTTCATCCGTTAAATTAATTAATGTTATTTAGCCATTTTATCATTCTCCGGTAAAATTTGTTCCAATGGATATAAATTATTAATGTCTTTGGACTTCTGCTTTGTCTTATCCTCATTTTTTCACCAACTTTCGGCTACAGATCTATCTCTTAGATATCCAAGTGTTTTACACTCTTATATCTGCTGTTTGGGGATTCTTGCTTGGTGCAAGAGATCGTCTTGGAGAGGTGAGTCATTTTGACTAGATACTCATGGATTATTTTGTATTTTAGATTGTTCTCGTCAAATTCCATGCCTTTGCCTTTGTTAGTGGTATTTGGGTTCAAGAGTTTACTTTTCTGTCTCTATATCCAGATACGGTCATTAGAGGCTCTTCACAAGTTGTTTGAGCATTTTCCTGGCGCTTTCATGGATACTCTGCATGTTCCACTTCCCGGCAGGTTTAGTGTTTACTGTCATCATGTTACCCTTTTTCATCTTATGAAATTCAATGTCACGATGATCTGATTCCAAATACTTGTCTGCAGGAGTTCCCACCATTATTCTAGTCAGGTCAGAATTTTGAAAGCCTTATTTGCTTCTATAATTCCCTTCTGTGACAATATGTTATTTTAATCTCAATATTCTTAAAAGATACGTAGAATCTTGTGGGTTTCCTTTTGCTATGCTGATTGTCAAGTATCATTAACTCAAAACTTTGCATTGATCTACGAATGTTAAATGTTTTAGTTTGCGAATTGTATATATATGCTAACTCTCTATATGCCTACTCGTTATTTTTCCCATTGTATTGTTTGGTTTGCCATATGTCCTCAAGTAAAATTTTATTTCCTATCTAGTTGTTAGGGCTTTGCCTAAAAGATGTGGATCCCGTCACCTCTTTTTAAATATCTTGGGGATTCCACCTATTTGTTCGAGTTTATAGGTGAGTTGGGGTTTAACATGATATCATAGCTTGGTACTTCTATGGCCATGCACCCACATGCCAAAGGCCTTGATCCATGTGCACAGTATGGATCCTTCAAATTCGCCCTGCATGTGAAAGGGGGGGGGGTTAGAGTCCTATGTCTAACAGATGTGAATCCCGTCAGTGCTTTATAAACATCTTGGGGCCTTTGCCTTTTATTCTGAGCCTATATAGGTAGATTAGGTTGTAACAAAGTTCGATTACCATCATGGCTTTTAGCTTTGTCTTATCTGTTTCACTACTGGTTAGCCGAATATAGTTTCTTCTTGGTCATGTTTGAGACACTATTCTTATAAAGGTTGTTTATTTGAAGGCTTTGGATAAGAACAAGGTTGATGCTTCTCTCTTCTCTCCCTATTGGAATGAAATTATCAGAAATTTAAGGGAAGAAGATTACATCACTAACTTGTGAGTACATGTATTTCTTCTTCTTCATCCTGTTGCAATATTTTAAGGCAGTGATTTCTTTTGGGCTTATTAAATGTTTGCAACTTGTAACTGATGCCGTTCTTATTTTAATGAACTTATTGCTACAAATATTATGATTGATTCTTCATACCTCATTCCAGGGAAATGGAATTGCTTCAAATGCCAAAAAATTCGGTGAATCTGCCCTTGATACAATGGCCACTTTTTCTTCTTGCCAGCAAGGTACAGGCTCCCATGAACAAATTTTCCTTCAAATTTTTGCTTTAGTGCAGTTGATAATGTTAAATGTGTGCCCAAACTTTTTCATTCAAAGTTTTGAACTACACCTGCAGATATTTCTGGCTAAAGATATTGCTGTTGAGAATAGAGATTCACAAGATGAGCTTTTCGAAAGGGTTGCAAGAGATGATTACATGAAATTTGCAGTTGAGGAGTGTTACTACTCCGTTAAACTTATTCTCACTGAATTACTTGATGATGAGGGAAGGATGTGGTCAGTATATCTTAGTAGTAAATATTCATTTTTCTAAATTTCTCATTCAATTATTTGATTTATGAAGTGAAATGGTGGAAAGTAGGTATGGTAAGTTAACTTATTTTATTGTCATCCAATATGCCAGGGTGGAGCGGGTCTATGAAGATATTGAAAAAAGTTTAAAGAATAGGAGTATTCAAGTTGATTTTCAATTGAATAAGCTTCCACTTGTGATTTCAAGACTAACTGCACTTATGGGAATGCTGGTTTGTGATTCTTCTGTTTACCCTGGGTATATTTGGAGGAATTTGTTGTGGATACTCCTTGTTCATTTCATATTTATCTTCTTCTGGGTGGCATTGGTTTCCCTTGTCTTTTGTCCTTGCGTTTTGATGATTACTTTTGCTTGTTTCTATTGTTTCTTGGACCACACCTTATCTTTGATATGTTTAATACAGATTACTGTTGCCCCTGTATTATCTTTGACATTGGGTGAAGCTGTGTTATACTTGTGGAATTTTTTTAAATCAGGCTACATATATAGGGTCGGTTTCTACTACTAAAAAGTCAACCTTATTAGCTGTGTTATATTTTTATTTTTATTCTATGTGGGACTTGATAATTCTTCACTCCCCTCACGTATAGGAGGGGATATCTACACATGGCAATAGCAGAAATTCCATATGCCTACGAACCCCAAAAGGCAACAATAAACAGGCCACATGGCCAAATACCCACAATGCCAAGTGACCCAGATACCTTGCAGAGTTTTTAATCAGGCTATGTGTATCAGGGAGAGCTCCACAACGAAAAGTTCAACCCTTTTAGTTTGGTGTGGCTCCTCCATATGTATATAACATATTTATATTTTTTATTTTTATTCGATGTGATAGTTTATACTCAAAATAAATCTAATTTAGCAACTGCCGTGTTGATCTTCAAATTAATTTGCATGTCATATGTGTGTTAGCTATAAACCCTTATACTTTTAAGAAGTACTTGTTTTTCTCTAGTGACTTAAAACTTTGGCATACCTATTGTACAGAAAGAGGTTGAAAAACCAGAGCTGGAGAAAGGTGCTATTAAGGCTGTTCAAGATCTGTATGATGTTGTGCGCCATGATGTTCTTTCATATAACATGAGGTTTGCTATAAAAGTTAATAGTATCTCAAGCTTGATGTTATATTTGGATATCCATATTTTATTTCTCTAAGTATATGTATATCATTGTGCTATAATTCTTTTTCTTAGGGAACACTATGAAACATGGAACATATTGTCAAAAGCTAGGACAGAAGGTCGTTTGTTTTCAAAGTTGAAGTGGCCTAAAGATGCTGTTTCGGTATGTTTAGACAGTAGTTCTCACCCCTGCCCATACTGTTAGCATCTCATGTCATTTTTATGAGACCTATTATTTTTGAAATCTGCAGAGAACACAAGTCAAAAGGTTGTATTCACTATTAACCATCAAGGATTCAGCTTCAAATATACCCAAAAATCTGGAGGCCAGGCGGAGGCTGCAATTTTTTACTAATTCTCTGTTCATGGAGATGCCTGTAGCAAAGCCAGTACGTGAAATGTTGTCTTTCTGGTGAGAGCTTCTTGATAATGTTTGATTTATATTTAACATTTGCTAAACAAGAAATGCTGCATCCAATGTTCCTCGTCTCATCTTTTTTTTCCTTGGTAAATGCAGTGTCTTCACTCCATACTACTCTGAAGTTGTACTATACAGTATGCCTGAACTCTTAAAGAAAAATGAGGATGGAATATCAGTTTTGTTTTACCTCCAGAAGATATTTCCTGGTACACTCCACATGATTGATTATCCCTGTTTGCTCATATTGTTGTTTTTTACATATTTTTCTTGAGCTTGCCTATAATGTGTTGCCCTGTAAATTCCGTAATCAGTATCTTTCTTGCTCTCACGATCAAATTAGGTGTTCTGTAATGCTTAATCCTTTTGCATTGAAGACAATAAGTGGTTGAAGAGTTTTCTTATTTGAGCACTAAATGGGGTGTAAAGGAGCCGAATCAAGCTCAAAATATGGTCTGTTTCAGTTAAAAAAAATGCACTGGCTCGAGTTCGAAAATAATATTTTTTTAACAAAACCATTAATTTATAGTGTAAAGCTGACAAATGGCATGTTGTAAAATTTCATATATAATGAAATTGATATCAGTAATAGTTTCTTATAATTAATATGATATAACCATTATCATTTATGTTTTTTTGTTGGCAACATGTATTAAGAATCTTCTTATTACAATAAACCATCAAACTTAATTTAGAAGATTTTTGGTTAAACATAGTGAGAGACTGATAAAAAAGCTGGTTCATAAGCTGATTGAGCCTTACATGTTTGAGATCGAGCTCAGCTTTGATTTAACTTGTTCAGGCTCGATTTTACCATGCCCCTACCATGTATCTAACAAATAAAGCGTGAGCTGACTCGTCTAGACATTGTTAAAATTGACAAACTTTTTTTAATCATGATTTTATATCTACAGTATGCTGTACATATGTGCACTCTGGTTCCTGGAATGCTGCATACATAATATGTCCATGCAGGAGAAAACTGAACATTTTGACGATTCATTGAGCACATCTGTTTCTGCAGATGAATGGAAGAACTTTCTTGCTCGTATCGGCCGTGATGAAAATTCATTGGATTCTGAACTTTTTGATAGTCCTACAGATATCCTTGAACTTAGGTTCTGGGCTTCGTACCGTGGACAGACATTGGCTAGAACTGGTAATCTCTTGGTGTTGACTATTACTTGGTTTATTTTTAAAGTCTCTACTTTATTATCATTAATTTTGTGTACATGAATTGGCACTCACTATAGAGTCGTATGATTAAGGGAATGATTCCAAACTAGAAAAGTCAGCGGAATCCGTATTGGTACTGGATCCATGAGATCTTTTCCATGCCTCCCTACTAGAGAGCTTTGTCATCCACCCGAAGATTATGTATACTGAATTTCCTTTTTCTGGCCCACGTAAAATCTATTACTTCTTCAAATTTGTTGCACTTGTCTATAATTTAAAATTCGACAATGTTCTTTTGTAGCCAGGAATAGTATAGCTTCGTTACCCAAATGAAAGATGTATTAGGATAAGGCTTTGCTGTAGTTGCTCATGCCTCTCCTTGCCTATTTTTTCTCATTTGTTTTGGCTGCTCTTATCTGTCTATCTGCTATTATTTTAATAAATGGATTGATCTCCTGTGGCGGTCACTTGTGAAATTCTCTCACCAGATGCTTCTGTGAGGGTTTTGTATTGATGTTTATAGCTTTAGTATTCATCATCATGATTGCTGATTGGCAACTAAAGTGAATGTTATTATATATGCACATTATTGGGTTTAGTAAATTGGTTATGAACTAATACAAATAAGTTTGGGTGAGTGTGGAGTGTGAGGTAATTTGGAGAAGCAGGTTATTACATCTCATGCTAACATCATGTATTTCTCATGGCTTCTATGAATTGCACATTCTAGACACCCTACTATAGAAACACATATTCTAAGTTCCTTAGTTTTGTTGATGCTAATAGTGGATTTGTGATTGATGAACATGTTCATGGACAATCATTTAATTTATTAAGTTCTGTCATGAATTTGCAGTTCGTGGAATGATGTACTACAGAAAGGCTCTGATGCTTCAGAGCTATTTGGAAAGGCTAAGTGCTGGAGGTTAGTTCTTGCTTATGGTTAATGTTGTAGTTGTGTTGTGAATGATCTGATTATATATGTGTATGCCAGGTGTGGAGGCAACAATACCTAGTAATGATGCAACAAACATTCAAGGTTTTGAGTTATCCCCCGAAGCAAGAGCTCAGGCAGATTTGAAGTTTACTTATGTTGTTACATGTCAGATATATGGTAAACAAAAAGAGGAGCAAAAACCTCAGGCTGCTGATATTGCATTGCTAATGCAGAGGTAGATTATAGGCCCACCTTTATCTTGTTAATCGGATCTCCTTAATTGGTTAACAAATGTTTAACAGTTAAGCATTCTTAGATACCTGTCTAATATTCTTCCTTCTCTTTTATCGTCAGAAATGAAGCTCTTCGTGTTGCCTTTATTGATGAGGTTGAAACTCTGAAGGAGGATGGCAAAGTGCTTAAAGAGTATTACTCAAAGCTAGTGAAAGGTGACATCAATGGGAAAGATAAGGTTCAGATCATTTGCCTTCTTTCTTAAACTTGTTATGTAAGCCAGATTTGAAGTATATATATCTATTGCCTATGTGATCTTGGGTTGGAAAAATTGAGTGTTAAGGGTTTGGGATAAAAATCGAGGAAGCTTTTCCAAGCCTTTGAGGGTGCTTTTTCTGAAGGCTTCTCATTTCTGCCCATTTTGAGAATTCTCTCTTCTTTTGTCTAATTTTCTTCCTCTCCTTTGCCTTTAAAGGCCCCCTTGTATCACCAATTCATTTTGGCTTTGTGTGCGTGGTTCCCTTTTCGAGATCCTGGGATCCTGCTCACTTTCTTTAATAAATGGTTTTGCTTGTAAAAAATGTTTGATTCCTTAAGACGACTTTAAGATATAGGATTTTGATAACAAGAAGTAGAAAGTGTAGATAAGTCTAGGGCTGGTAAGGGGCTGAGGATACTAAATAGTATGCTGGCTAGTGTTGCCTCTAAGATCATGAAATCAAAAAGCTGCACTCTTTAGAGATTAGCAAAATAGCCATAACAAGTAAATTAATAGTTTTTAGTCTGTCGGGACTTTAAGAGGACATTGGAGTATAATCCATCGGATTTGAAGAGCAAGTTATAAGAGGAACAACCTGGCTAAAAGTTCAAGCTAATACTTATAGATTATAGTTTATTCTATAAAGCATCACATAACTTCTAACCTCCTGTCGAGATTTGTAACAAATTCACCTTAATCCGTTTGTTTTCAAATTCATTAAATGTTGTGATTTTCATTGGTCATTTGATGTTTGTGGCATGCAAACCAACTTGGCAGTTATGTGGGCTTCCAGATCTTGTATATATGTTTCATTACCTGCTATCTATTGGATAAGTAGCATTGTTATGTCTAATAGGGATTTCCTTGTAATCTAACTATATTAAGTATAATTGTCTATTTGAAATAACCCTGATTATCCGTGCTAACTTGCAGGAAGTCTACTCCATAAAATTGGCTGGAAATCCAAAACTTGGCGAAGGAAAACCTGAAAATCAAAACCACGCAATCGTGTTTACTCGAGGAAATGCAATTCAGACTATTGATATGAATCAGGTGATTGATTAGCTGATATAACTATCATACCATCAACTGATATAACTAACTATAAGACCAACAACTAACAACTAACAACTAACAACTAACGGATATAACTATAAGACCAACAACTAAATGATGTTGTGCTTAATATTATTTACATAATTGAACTAAATACATGATTTTATTTTTTTTCTAACAGGCTACAGTTTGATGTTTTAGAGGTTTTGTACAGTACATATTTGTTAGTGTAGAATTTGAATTACACACACACACACACACACACACATATATGGCCCGGACTCACAACTAAAAGGTCAACCTTGATAGTTTGGCGTGACTCGGACCTTTATATGTACTTTTTTTCCTATTTTTATTCACTCCGTACAACTTCATATTTCAAAACTTTCCTCGGAGGTATAATTTTTTTTTCTAGTTTACATTGTAGAGTCTCTTCGATTAAAACCTTTTATATTTGGCTAGCCGGTTTCATCATTCAATGAGCCTTCTGATAATGCTGTCTTGCTCACTTTTACTGAAAATAAAGTGTTTTGTACACAACATTAACTTGTATATCTGTCGTCTTCCTCCTATCATTTTAGTGAATTTGGTACAATATAGTGACATAGTTTACAAAATCTCTGCTAAATAATAATTTTTCTTTAGGATAATTATTTTGAGGAAGCCTTGAAGATGAGAAATTTACTTGAAGAATTTCATTGTGACCACGGTATTCGCCCTCCTACTATTCTTGGTGTCAGGGAGCATGTATTTACAGGAAGGTATGCTTTTATTGAACGTTTGCATATTTAAACCTTGCAGCCTATCTGCAATATGCTGCCACTTATTTAATCGTCTTCATCGTATGCAGTGTCTCTTCTTTAGCATCATTCATGTCCAGCCAAGAAACTAGTTTTGTTACTCTTGGTCAGCGTGTACTGGCAAATCCTTTGAAGTAAGCACATGCTTTCAATGTAAGCCGTTTGATGCCCTGAATTTGTGGCTAATTTAAATGACATTCTATGTTTTATTCAGAGTTCGTATGCATTATGGCCATCCAGATGTTTTTGATAGAATTTTTCATATAACACGAGGGGGTATCAGCAAGGCCTCTCGTGTTATCAACATCAGTGAGGATATCTATGCAGGTATGACCTCCATGAAACTTTATTTGTAACTCTCATCTCTTTACTTGGTATGATGATTGTGTTATGTAGGTTATTTCATTACTCTAATGCTCATTTCCAATCATTTTTGTCTAACTAAATTATAGAATTAATGTTAGGAGAGAGGTCGTTGCCTTAGTGTGTTAGCGTCTAGTTATCATGAAAAGTACTGTTTTGTTTTGTAATGTAATCAAGAAATACCATACCACCTAATTGAACCTTAAAAGAACTGTTTTATTTCATAGTGTAATCAGTGATGTAGAAAACGCTGGCCGCTAGTTGGTTGGGGAGTGCCTTTTGGGGATTAATCAGATTAAAGGATTACTTGAGAATTATAGAAGACTAATTGGGGATTGATCGGGGACTAATCGAATAAGTTGGGGATTTTTACAACATTGAGTGTAATCAAGAAACACTATCTAATTGAACGAATTAAAATCTCTCAGCTCGTCTCTCTCGTTTTTCTCTCAAATTCTCTCTCTCATTTCTCTCTTACCTGAACCCTAGAGTCGCCGGCGGCGCCGCCAGTCTCTCGCAACAGCGCGCTGGCGACTATCCTTACCTTATATCGGAGCACCGGCGGTGGTGCGGAGCTGGGACGCTCGACGAAGGAGGGAGGAACTCAGTTCTTCGAGTGGCAGAACCCAGATCTGGTTTTATGGCTGCCTATGGTGGAGCTCTTGGAGGACTGGAGGGCTTCTACAAGTGGCGGGGGTTCCTTTTGGCAATTTTCAGTGCGCAAGTGGGTTCCCTTCCACATATCTACTCTCTCGGATTGAGGAAGCTCGGCGCCGGCGGCGTGTCTTCTGTGGACGCCGAGAGGGGAGGTGTGGAGGGTTTGGGTGGTGCGCTACGGTGGAGCGGGGAAGGCGAAGCTCAGGATAGGGGCGGTCGCGACGAAGGAGAATGGCGCCGGTGGCGAATTCCAAACTCGCCGGTGACACATAGGCCACAAAGCTTCTGCTTGTGGCGGGCTTCATCGAAGGAAAGAAAGCTCTCGGAGCAGTTGAGGCTGACCGGAGATGCGCTGGAGGCGACAGGTTCTTGATGGGTTCTGTTCTGTGCATGCCGGAGTTCGCGTCGGGGCTGTGAACCGGCAACGTCGCAGCTAGCGCAGCTGAAGCCCGTTTCTCACCCACATTGTTGTTGCGACGTTCGGTCTCTTCTGGACCGATTTTCTTGGTTCATATCGGCTAGGCACAATTTCAATCTTGGACCGGCTCAATTGCGGTTTCTATCATTTCAAGACTGGGTCTACTTTGGACCGTTTTTTCGGGTTCTCCCGTTTTGATGCCTTTTTCGTTGTATTTCATTCCTGCCCTATCGTGCTTGCATTGTACTTCTTTTATGTCTTTATAAAATTTTCTTGCTGATAAAAAAAACTATCTAATTGAACCTTAAACTCTATGAGAAGGTTCAATTTGTAGACATCTGTCCTCAAACATCTATCTTAGATATGGAACTTGAATTTTACAAACTTTCTCCTTTCGCTTAGCTCTGCCAAAATATTGCAGATTCCTTGAGTATTTGTTTGATATCCGTAACTTCCTAATCAAAATGCAGGATTCAATTCAACTTTGCGCCAAGGAAATATCACTCATCATGAATATATTCAGGTAATAAGGGTGCTCATTTTTTTATTGAATATGAGCATTACTTATTTTCTAATGAAAATAAAACTTACAGGTTGGGAAAGGAAGAGATGTTGGGCTCAACCAGATTGCCCTTTTTGAAGGAAAGGTTGCTGGTGGTAATGGGGAACAAGTTCTTAGTCGGGACATATATAGGCTTGGGCAACTTTTTGATTTCTTCCGAATGATGTCGTTCTACTTCACCACTGTTGGATTCTACTTCTGCACCATGGTATGCTAGTTATAAATTATGATATATTGAAGTTCTGTGTAAACTGCAAGGGTTCTTATTAGATATTTCTGTATATTTGCTATTGGCTGTCTCTGATTGTCATATTGTGCTGTTTGGCAGTTAACTGTATTGACGGTATACGTTTTCCTTTATGGAAAGGCTTATCTGGTAAGCTCAACATCCACTAATTTTATAGTCTTAACTTATGTACTTATAATCGTTTTTAATTTGTAGAGAATCTATGTGCTATTCTTCAAATTTTGCTACTTTTAAAGTTAGTCATTTTGTTAGGTGGACTTAATCCGGGGTTCTCTGACTGGCTTCGTTTTGTACTCTTGTTATAGCGTTATGGCTCTCTGTTTTTGTTTTTTCTTTTCTTTCATTGTCCTTCTTTATTATCTTTGTTATTGTTTCTTTTAGTGCAATAATATGTCTCAGGTTATCAAAAAAAAAAGATCACTTCCATCTGCATATGTTTTGTATGATTTATGCAAAAAGTATTGCGTGAATGCCAACTTAATAATATCATGTTATTATGCATTCCAATTAAATTCATTGGTGTTACAAAGAGTGTAGAAAAACCTTGATTTTCCAACTTTATATCCTTCTGACTTGTGTCAGTAAGTAAAAGCACTAGATCAGTAAGTTAATCTTTATTTCTTTTCTCATCCCACTCATGCTTAAGTAGGCGTATTATATAATAATATGTGTCTACTATAGGAATCAACTAGAGTGGTGTTTATTTTCTTAATTTTTTCTGAGACATGATGGTGATGCAGGCGCTATCTGGAGTTGGAGAAAGGATTGATGAAGTAGCTCACATAACATCAAACACTGCCCTTAGTGCTGCTTTGAATACACAATTTCTTTTTCAAATTGGTGTGTTTACAGCAGTACCAATGGTGTTGGGTGCCATCCTGGAGCAGGGTTTTCTAAAGGTAACTACTCCTATACATCTCTTTGCGTGTCATTGTTTTGTTATATATTAATACAGGCTGAATATAGTAGTGAAGATGTTAGCGTGGTGCTGAGTCGATGACTATTATCATATTATGAAGTTAGCTGTTAGTCTTTATGTAGAAGTTCTCTACAATTTTATAACTAATGTCAAGCACTGAATATGTCTGAAGTTACATTGATACCCCTTGCTCTTATAATTTATATACTAACTATTTACTCCGAAAGATGTTTGAATTATGATGGGAAATAGGGGTGTGCGGTATCCAATTGTAATTGAAAACTTAATCGAACTCTAATCAAAAATTTTTAATTGGTATTATTATCTGGTTAGTTTGAATATTTTTTTAAATTTGGTTTGACTTTAACTAGTAACGTTGTATAATTGAAATATAGTTATACTAGTTGTATAACTGGCGTGGTGCTGAGTCGATGACTATTTTGACACTATGAAGTTAGCTGTTAGTCGTTATGTGTAGAACTTCTCTGCAATTTATAACTAGTGTAGAGCACTGAATATGTTTGAAGTTACATTGACACCGCTTGCTCTTATAATTTACATGCTAACTATTTACTCCGAAACATATTTAAAATCATGATGGGAACTCAAATCAATATTTTCTAATTGGTTTTATTATTTTTTAAAGTTTGAGTTGACTTTGACTAGTGACATTGTATAATTGAAATATAATTATATACCAATTTTATTATACATACATTCTCAAAATTTTCATTCCATCCCTAACTTTTATTCCCTTGTATTTTCATCTCTAAGTAATTCATAACTTCAATATATTATATCAAGTATGAATATTTATTATGTGAATAACAAATGCATGAAGTATTGTAGTGTGTTTACTAATCGTTTTAAAATTTGATTTATAGTCGAATCTAATCAAAATAATTCTGATTAAATTGATTAGTTTGATAAAATGAAAGAAATTGATTAGGTAGTAAATTTGATGGTCGGTAATTTCGATTAGGTTACAAAAATCACAAATAGTTGATCACCTAGTCGAACACACACCCCATTGGGAAATATCCTCTTCAATGCGAAGGACAATTGTACCCTTTAATTACATATATTAAGGTACTCTGGATTTAAAGAAATTATTTTCCAGTGATTTTCATATCCAAATGTATGTATCATCTCAGTACTTCAACAAATTTGTGCTTACTTAGACAGTGATTCCTTTTCTGTAATGGCTGCAGGCTGTTGTCAGTTTTGTCACCATGCAGTTTCAGCTATGTTCTGTCTTTTTCACATTTTCGTTGGGCACTAGAACTCATTACTTTGGTCGGACTATTCTTCATGGCGGTGCAAGGGTTTGTTCTGCTGTTTTCTTTGAATTATCTATCACAGTTTTGGATATATTGAATTAATACTAATATTTATTTCTTATCTCAACAGTATCAAGCAACTGGTAGGGGATTTGTCGTCCGTCATATTAAATTTACTGAGAATTACAGGCTGTATTCCCGCAGTCATTTTGTGAAAGGGTTGGGCATTCTCTCTCTTTCCCAAATGCATACTCTTTTTTCATCAGTAATGCCAAAGTATCAAGTGTACATACTGACTGGAGTGCTTTATATTTTCCTTGTGTTGTCCACAGATTAGAAGTTGCCCTGTTGTTGGTAGTATATCTTGCATATGGATTTTACGATGGTGGAGCACTATCCTACATCCTTCTAACAGTTAGCAGTTGGTTTATGGCTCTTTCTTGGCTTTTTGCCCCTTACTTGTTCAATCCAGCTGGATTTGAGTGGCAGAAGTAAGCACAGAATTATTATATGATTAGGTTTTGAGTATCATTGAGCTTTTTTTTGACCCTTCATATTGTTTCTGTTAGGACTGTTGAAGACTTCAAAGATTGGACAAATTGGCTTCTCTACCGAGGTGGAATTGGAGTTAAAGGAGAAGAAAGTTGGGAGGCGTGGTGGGATGAAGAAATGGTATTTCATTTTGTTCCTGGTCAATTTACTATCTATGCCTATTTTTAATATATAAACTAATGCGTGTGTATATGATTTTTATAACTCTTGTTTGCAACTGTTATTTATTTTACTATTTATATTTTCAAAATTGTCTGGCAGGCTCATATTCGGACCTTCGAAGGGAGGATAGTGGAGACCGTTTTAAGCTTAAGATTTTTCATCTTTCAGTATGGCATTGTCTACAAGCTAAATGTTCAAGGATCAAATACATCATTAACGGTAACAAATTTTATCATTGACCTATGCAGTTGAAATAGTCCTTAAAATTTATGTCACACTATCAGGTTGCATAGTTGCTACACCACACAATGCTATTATAATATTGTTATTCTTGTTTCCTGTTCTTTATAGAAGAGTTGATTTACCCTCCTGTTAGGTGTTCTCTTGTAATTCTAAATACACAAGTGTAAAAGGTGGGTCCAACATGCATTGGTTCAAAGGAAAAATTACCATTATCTTTATCCTTTAAATGTGAGACTTTCTTAGGAGTCACGGTCTTTCTCTTTTCTCGTACTTTCTTAGTGTGTTAAAGTTAATGGTTAATGGTCTATTTACTTGTTTCCTTTTAGCTTTAGAGTTTGTCATAGTCAATTAGTGGGTTAGCACATGGTAAATATTTTTATCATGTGAGGAAAGTCACACTCCTTAGTTTTTCTTTTTGGAAGTTGTGTCTGTTTTTGTTCCATAATTTGCAGATTTTTCATAGTTGCAAAGTCGAGCACAAAACAGTGGTACATTAGACCTTCTGGGCACTTACTAACCAAAGTATTTGTTACAAGAGTAAAAGCCCGTAGAGAAATTGAGCTTATCCAAATATTTCTATCCTTTTCCTTGATATTTTTCCATCATTTTACAACATCTTGAACCGATACTTGGTCTTAATCTTTGTTAGAATAGTTAATTAATTAGGGTTTCCTATTCGTATTATGTTTCCTAGTTTGGTTTATTTCCTATTGTTCCTTATATAAAGGAACCTCCTACTGTAATTCATAATCAAGTCTTTCATCAATAATACTATTCTATTTTAGAAATTCAACAATCTTAAATTTTATACCTTTTGGAATGAAATATCAGTACTGAAAAGCTGAGACTGCCTACATTTTTCACTTGTTAATTGGAGCAATGGACTTTCAGTTGCTGTTGAGTGCTTGACTGGGGACTTATAGGTTATAATTAGGGTGCAATGTAACTAAATTAATTTATTTACTCTGTAAATAAGTCATAGATCCTTTATATTTGTTTGGAACTACATCATTATTACATATTCCTTCACTGGATTATATTCATAAATATGTACCAGCCAAATATCATATTAGAGGTGAATGCAATATTTCACTCTGCTATGCAGGTGTATGGCTTCTCATGGATTGCACTAGCTGTGCTTATATTCCTTTTCAAGGTGCATAACTCCATTTTAAAATTTGATACATTAATGCCCAAAAGTATCAGGTTTTAGTCTTGATCAACTTGGTTTTTAGTTTGATCAACTTTTGCATCCTTGTTTAATAGGTTTTTACCTTCAGCCAAAAAGTATCAGTCAATTTCCAGCTTATATTGCGCTTCATTCAAGGGGTCTTCTTCATGTTGGCGCTGGCTGGTATTGCCGCCGCAGTTATTCTTACAGATTTGTCCATCACTGACATATTTGCTTCCATATTAGCCTTTGTGCCCACGGGATGGGGAATTCTTTCTGTAAGTTACCCTCTTCTACAATTGGCCTCTTTCTTTCAGTTGTTTTACTACTTTCCTACAAGTACTGTTAGTGCCCAAATGTGTTAGCCGAGCATATAAAAATATCAAATAAATCACTTTAATCAACAAAACCCCCTTGCTGTTGTAGTGAATAAAGAATAGATTGTATTATTCGTGCTAACTATAACTAAATCCATTTCTATAAATCGACTTGGATAGTGTAGGACTAAATAATTTGACAGTGTTGATTTAAAATACTAATCAAGTTATAATATAATCAACAACAACCAAGTCCATTTCGGTTGTTTGTGATGCCTCTTAATGTACCCTAATAAAATTCAGTTACTTGGTGAACAAAAGTTAAGGTGTGTGCTCTCTACATAGATCAAGCCTATGGAACTTCTAGACCTCTAACATCTCAATAAATATCTCAAATCAATCTATGGGAACATATGCAAGCCAAAGCTATCATATGTGCACTAGTACAAGAATGCAATTATTTGAAATGAACATGTATATATGTCAATCAAGATATTTCTGTTTATTATTTCCTAGATTAAAGGTTTCCTCTTGTTAGTTTTTGGGTTATTTCCTATTAGTTTTATAGTATCAGTTAGCTTCCTAATTAGTATGAAGGGATGTTCTCCTTGTATTAACAACAAGTAGAATTAATATAGTATTTTATATTCTGTTATTGTATCAAAGGGTTAGGTTTGATCCTTGTTCAACTTTTCTGCGACTGTTGCTTTGCCAACTCGTTACTTATGTTTTAGAGGGTGGGTGGGGAACTATAGTTCTGTTTCCCCCCTTATTATTATTTATTTTTTCGGCAACCAATCAGTTCTCCGACAAGTCCATTTCCCCCCTTATCACGTGTATTATTCATCTGTTGCTCTTCACTCTCTGATGGTTCGGCCCAACTAGTTTTTCATCTTTTTTCTGAGTGTCTTGACTTCACTCGTTTCAGTGGTTTTCTCAAACTCAACTTCGTTAGGTTTTGGTGATGTCCCTATAGTCAAAATCATTTCCTCGTTGGGTTTTGTGATGTTCCGGGTATTAAAATTACTCATTCGAGGTTTTTTTCTCGGTGTGTTGATCAATGGCAATGGATACTTGTTTATTTTGGAACAATTTTGGTTGATTACTCATCCAATGATGCCGTCTTGAATAGTTGTGTGAAGAGGATGCAATGATCTCTTTCTTCTGAGCCGTCAGTTCATAGTTGCAAATTGATGCTTCTCACTTGACACATCAATTTTAGGGGGATGCCAATCATGATATTTCCTAGATTAGTATTTAGGATATTTCTTATTAGCTTTATAGTATTAGTTAGCTTCCTAATTAGTATAGATCTACACCATATATGAAGGATGCTCTCATTGTATTAACAAGTTGAATCAATAAACTATTTTATATTATGTCAGTATAGCCTCCAGATCCTATACATTTTTGGTTCTTCCAGACTTTTTATTTGTTTGGCCATTCTGTCAGCCAGCCTGTTACTAACCGGCATGACACTTGTTTTTATTTAAAAATCCAATTAATTTGCGAACGAGTCAGCACACTTGTTTATGGCAAGTATCCAAAACTGAACACTACACTTGGGATAGTAGATTTGGACAAAGAAAAACTTGTTGAGTTTGTGGTTTAATTACGAATAATCTGTTTCTGAAAGTGTCATTAGTTATACATACATACTAACTAACTTGTGTTGGTTAAGGCTAGCTTTTTTTATGATATGCTGGGATGGGATATGAATATTTTTGTTTTGGTTTCCAGATAGCTGCAGCATGGAAGCCTGTGATTAAGAAGTTGGGGATGTGGAAATCAATACGTTCACTGGCCCGTCTCTACGATGCTGGGATGGGGATGATTATCTTTGTTCCGATTGCATTCTTTTCATGGTTCCCATTCGTATCAACTTTCCAAACTCGGCTTATGTTCAACCAAGCTTTCAGCAGGGGTTTGGAAATCTCTCTCATCCTTGCTGGCAACAACCCCAATTCTGGGCTATGATCACTTGCTTTGCTTTGACCCTGTAGGTATTTTTGTAAATGAATATTGCTTGAGATGGTCCAAATAGTATGAAATTTGTGTTTGTAGAGGACTAACTAGTGGAGCGCATTTGAAATAGCCAGGTAATGTAGCATAGATTGTATTATAAGTTTAATTATGTCATTTGATGATTTGCAGTTTAAATAACGTGTACATACATTTGATGATCGGGTTTCAACAATTGGCGGTGGATTTGGCCGTCTTTGGAGGTGTGCTCTAATAGGGTCAGATTTGAGAGATGAGGCATCGAAGCGGTTGGGGTTTGAAGTTTTTGTCCAAAATGTCATCCAATGACAACAAATTTCATACTCTTAAAAAATTCGTCCAAAATTTAATAGTGTTAGAGAAAAATGCAAAAAAAAACGTTATAAATAATTAATAATTTTTGTAATATATATTTACCAAGTAAGAGTAAATCAATAATTAATAATATATAGACCAATATATTTTTTTAAAATTGTTGTTTATCGATTCTCTTCGATTTGATATACTATGAGCCCAAAACGAAACTTGCATTATTATTAATAATTTTATTTTTATTTTTATTATTAATAATCAATAACTAAATTGATTTACTTTTAATTTTTATTAAATAATTATTAATAACAATAATATTTATTAAACAATAATAAATTTTTTTGTTCGTAAATATTATTAATATAAATTATGTATTATTAATAAGTATTATAATTTGATGAATTATGAATAATTTGATGAATAATGGCATCAATTTGAAAATTTGAGAGCAATTTTGACTTTTTACACAAAAATAAATTTTAGGGAAAATTCCACTTAGCACCTCTTAAGTTTGGCCGAGTTTCACTTAAATCCTCTTAAATTCAAAATCAACTTGTGAAGTTTCTTAAGTTTAAAAAAGTTTCACTTCACCCTTTTATGTTAGTTTCTTAAGTTTAAAAAAGTTTCACTTCACCCTTTTATGTTAACTTTTTTTAAAATTCTGTTAACTTTTTTGCAAAATGACGAAAATACTCTTTTATTGAAAAATTATAATTAATTAATAAAAATGATTTTTGAACTTTTTTATATAATGTTTTCATTGTATAAAATAAAGAATAAAATTCAGTTAGTATTAAAATAATTTTTAAAAATTTTATAAGGAAATTTTTTTAATTTTTTTTAAAATGATTTGTAAACATCGTTTTTTTATTTTTAAATTTTTTACGAATTTTATTTTAAAAAAAATTAATACTCAAATATTTTTTATTCTTTGTTTTTGTAAAAAAAAATAAGACAACAAAAAGTTCAAAATCATTTTTATTTATTACTTTTAATTTTTTTAATGAAAGGGTATTTTCGTCATTTCACAAAAAGTTAACAGAATTTTCAAAAAAGTTAACAGAAAATGGGTAAAGTGAAACTTTTGCAAACTTAAGGGACTCCACAAGTAGATTTTGAACTTAAGAGGAGTTAAGTGAAACTCGGCCAAACTTAGGAGTGGTTATGTGAAATTTTCCCTAAATTTTATTCATCGAAATCTAACGTTGTTAGTGCAAAGTGTAAAAAAACTCAATTAGCTTACCTTACTGTAAACTTTTTTCTTTAGTCGTAGTAAAGTGTAAAATGGGTCATTTTAGTATGCGAAAAGTGTAATTAACCATTTATTCATCCATTAACAGTGTTAGTTTTTTGTTGTTGTAAAAGACTAAACAACCCTTAATTTTTAAAGTTTTCAATTTTTTGTCCCCAAATTCCAGAAAAATAGGGATGATAATGGGTCATGTTTGGGGCGGGTTAGACCAAACCTGCACCCGCTCCCGAAAAATTTGAACGGGCACTCGACCTGGAAAAACCCACTCAAAGTGAGCAGTTACCCGCCCTGCTAAAAACCCGCCGCGTACAAGTTTTATCCAAAACCCAAAACTTGACCTGAATACTATCTAAAATACAATTCTTTTTTGAAAATGTCCAGAATTTATAATAAATAATAATATATGCAATTTTTATGTATATTATATATTTATAATATATAATTATATACATAATTGTTTTAGTGTTTTTTGTTTAAAAATAATTATATATGTACCCGAGTTTTACCTGTTTCGATCGGGCCGGGTCAATCGAGTACCCGTCGAGTTTGGGTTTGTTTGCCATCCAAGCAGTAAAGTCAATGTAGTTGATTGATTCTCTCATATTCCACCAATTTGAATCCTCTCATGTGATGCAATAATCTCTATAGTCAGACCTAATTTTCAATTTTGTTTCTTTATCGTTCCTTCTCTAGTAATGATGTTGTGGAATTGAGGAAGTGCAGCCCGAAAATTATGAATCGGCCTATGTCGGCGGAAAATCGTCCCACTTTCAACTAATTCATATTAAAATTATGGGGAAAGAATCAGTAGAAAACCATGGGTATAAACAAGTACCAAGGGACCAATCTCAGTCATACGATTTTATGACCAACGGTGAAGATGGACGCGGTGGCATTGAGTCGTAAATAAGTCGAAGTTGCAATGTCTATTCGTCATTTCGCATTTTCGCCAACATGTGCAGGGGTATGATCGTCATTTCAATTAATTTTCTGTTCTGTGCTGAGTCGAGTTGCGAGAGGAGGCGATTTGCGATCGATCAAGTGATTTGCGATTTTGGGAAGGCGAATTGCCATAGGAGGTGATTTTGGGAAGGCGATTTGCGAGTGATTTGCAATTTGGGGAATGCGATTTGGGGAAGTAGTCGATTTCGAGCTTTGCGAGGTGTTGCGATTTTGGAAAACCTAGATCTCTGTATCGTGCCGTTGATTCTGTTGCAGTGATGGCCAAATTATCGCAGAAGAGGAAGTTGAAGGAGGCTCGTAGCATTGAGAAGAAGAAGACAAGTAATTATTGCTTAATTTGTTTGAACGGTGTTCATATTGTGTAAATGGGTCATTATGTCTTGTTTTGATAGGATTTTTAGTCATATAATAGCCTTTCATATGTTTGGAACTCGCTTGATTTATGTAAATGGGTCGCTGTAAACTATTTTTGATATATAAATATGAAATGTGTTTACAGAAAACCTGTTTCAGTGTCATCATGGCTTGGCTTGATAGGTTTTTTAGTTATATGAAAGCCTTTCATATGTTTGGAACTCCCTTGATTTTTTTTAAATGTGTCTCTGTGAATTGGTTTTTTGTATATAAACATGAAATGTGTTTACATGAAACATTTTTCACTGTCATTATGGCTTGGTTTGATAGGTTTTTGCGTTATATGAAAGCCTTTCATATGTTTGAAATTTGTGTGTATATGTCCCTGTTAAATATTTGTTAAGATATAATGAAATGACTTTCATATTTGTTAATGATATTTTGTGTAGGTGAAGTTGATTCTGATTCTGATGACAACCAAACTATTAATTTTGTTATGAAGAAGAGGAGAAAGGTTGGAGCATATGTTCGTTTTCCTTTTCCGATTTCTACAGAAGAATGTAATGTTGATGACTTACCCCCCAAAGAGACAACAAACAAGTGTAGAACAAAGAAGCCTAGAACAGAGAAGCCTATTTTGAAACCCAAATAGAGCATGAAGAAGACTTGTGCTATAAAAGAAAAACCAATTGTTGAGTGTATAGACACTCATTCGTCTCCGAGAGGTCTTTTCTGCAGCATGAAGGTTTTTAGTGATAAGCAGAGGAGTGA
This sequence comes from Geranium rotundifolium, assembly GCA_963920655.1. Lineage (NCBI taxonomy): Eukaryota > Viridiplantae > Streptophyta > Magnoliopsida > Geraniales > Geraniaceae > Geranium > Geranium rotundifolium. The sequence continues at coordinate 31,662,216 of OY987316.1, read as the reverse complement.
TATTAAGGAGATGGGGTTTGAAGGGATTTTACAGCTTGGATTAAGTCGTACTCAAGGTGCTCTTGGGTACTGGATTGTGGAGAATCTCAATCCTCAGTTTGCAACAATTAGACTGAATGGTTACCGTGATTTAGTAATTGAAGAAGAAGATATTCAGTGTACCCTTGGTATACCTCGTGGTCATCGCCCTATTTTGGGTCATAAGGAAGGTGATGTTCTTCAGTTGTGGAGGTCACAATTCAGCAAAACTGGTGAAAAAATTCATAGTTCATATGTGTATGATGCCATGGAAAGGCAAAAGGAAGGGGGTATTTTTTTTAAGCAGAACTTTCTCGTCATGTTTTGCACAAGTTTTATAGTTTTTGGGTCAAGTAGTTATCCCAACCTGTCATACTTTGGAGCTATAGCAGATGTTGAAGTCGTTAAGGACTTCAATTGGTGTTCTCCTATACTAGAAAGTTTGAGAAGAAATAGCTACATTTGGAACTCTCAATTAAGTAATGTTAAATGCAGATACTATGGGCCACTCATATTTTTGACGGTAAGTCTTTCTTTTTTCTTTTGATATGTTTTTGTGTATATGAAAGGTTTTCATATTTATAAAATGAATGTGATTGACATAGTATTATCTGTTTTGTCTCAGCTTTTTTACTTGGATCGAGTTGATTTTGTGGGGAATGTTTCTGTACCACGTATATTTCCAACAATTACTGAATGGACTGACGCGTTTGCAAGGACTCGTGTGAGAGAGGAGCTGAAACAGGGGGGATTTGGAAAGGGTTCTTTGATATTGGAGAGGGTTGAGATCCCAGTGGACATGCAGAATTCACAAGCCAAAGATGCTGTAATGAACGTAAGGATTTTATTTTGTCTACTACAGTGTGAATTTTATATCCTTTATTGTTTCAGAAGAATTGTTTTAATGTTTTTCTTTATATATTGTTCAATTGTCGTATGAAAGGTCTTCATATTTTTAAATATGCCTGATTCGTGATACTGATGCATGGTCTTCCATTTGTTCATTTATTTTCCAGTTTTATGAGAGCCTTTCATATATAGCGTTAATGTTTTTATAAGTGTTTGATTGGATTTCAGTTATATGAAAGGTGTTCATATTATATTTCGATACATGTTTGTGTGTAGTTTCATTCAGTTTTCCATGCTCTGATTTGGTTATGATTTGAAGTGTGTTTGGTAGAACCAGTTGAATTCTACTTCACCATTTTTTGTGTGCCTTTCATACATAGCTTTCATGGTTTTATGAGTGTTTGTTGGATTTCAGTTATATGAAAGGTGTTCATATTATATTTCGATACATGTTTGTGTTGGGTTTCATTCAGTTTTCCATCTTTTCATATTTATTCATTTATGTATTAAGAATCTGATTGAAGAAATCAAATGTGTGAGGAAAAAAGTTGCGGAACATGTTCAAGAGCTTGTTGTACTGTTGTCCCGGGTTGATGTTTCGTTTTGTGGGCATAAATCACAACATCACGAGAACAGACCGACAGAGGACAAAAATCACAAGGACAGACGTGATGAAGGATTTTATAATGATGCTTATTTCAAGACACCCTCTGTTATTTCTGCATTGGCTGTTGCAAAAGAGACTCTTTCCTGTAATAGGAAGAAAAAGAGTTCTCCAAATTTTTCCTTGGGGGTTTTTGATGTGGAGGAAATATGTACTCCTCTGGAAACACCTCATAATGTCTTGAACGCCATAAGGAAGAATATGGGGATGTCACCAAAGGAATATCTGGAAGCATTGATTGCTGCGCAAGACTGTTTTGGAGATGGTAATTTGGAAAATTATGAACCTCCATTTCAGAGTGGAGTACCTGGAGATACTATTGTTAACTTTTTTGGTTTGAAAACTACTGCGAAGGAGTTGGACTTTAATTTACATGCTGGATGCTCCAGTGGAAGCCCAAGTGGTCATAGTATTCAAACTGAAATTGAAATGCACAGTGTAACTGATTCTGATTCAGATGTTGTGCAGAAGGATTGTGTTATATTTGAAGATTTATTGAAATTACAAAAACCTGAAGAAGAAGTAGAAGTTGTGTCATATGAGTTTGTGCTGTCAAAGTTTTGCAATCAAAGAACAAACTTTCATTCTGATTTGAGTTGTTGTGAAGAGAGGTTGTACTCGTGGGTTATGGAAATTGTGGATGAAAATGAGTTTTTAAAGGAAGAGATCTCAGGATGTTCTCTCTACTCTGAGGATTTCCAATCCCTCAAGTTCAATATGTGGGTTCATATTCCTATAATTGATGCTTGGTCTTCATACCTGAACGAGCAAGAAAGATACAGGGATAATGATGCACCTTCTCAATTATTTTTATACTGTAGTATGTCGGTAGGTGACTTACATTAACAATCCATGAAGTAGTTTATGATTTGTTATAATAAGTTTGATGTTTTAAGTAATGTTATTCGTTTTGCAGGATCCACTTGTTCGGGCAAGAAAGTTAACAACTACTTTAAGAAAAGAATGGATAGATGCTGCACAGAAGCAATTGAAAGATTTGTTTCTCCGAATTGATCAAATTGATTTGGTACTTGAACTTTCCCTTTTCCCCTAAATTTTGTATTTTGTTGTCAATTATATGAAAGACTTACAGATTTAACTTTTATAGGTATTTGTACCAATTTGGCAGTCTAACCACTATTATTTAACCTATTTTAATACTAAGAAGTTCACCTTTGAGGTTTTGGACAATCGCCAATTGCATTTGGATCACTATAAAAACGTTCCCAACTTTGTAGTATGTATATTAATACTGAATTGTATTTTAGATTGTGTGTACTAGATGTTGTCATGATTTATAACTAATTTGTTGTATGACAGCATGAGTGTTTCTGTGAACTGATGTCCAAGTACAACAAGACCATTGCTGTAGAAATGAGGCTAGTTGATTATGATATTGTAGAACTGCCATGGGCTTCAATATCAAATAGTAATGATTGTGGAATTTTCACTATGTGGCATGAAGAAAACTATATGGGTTGTAATCATTGGAAAGCGTTTTTGGAGAAGATAACGTAAATATATGTGAATTTTGGATTATGCTGTATGACTATTAACTTTTGTTGGATATATGAATTACTTACAACATTTTGTGTTGTGTTTCTGTAGATTGATCAATTAAAACGGCTTCGAGTCCGTTTTCTTTTCTAATTACTCACTTGGAAGAAGAATATAATGTGGCCAGAGATATATCAGAAATATCAGAGTTCTTCAAAAGTGAGGGGTAGTCAGTTCAAGATAGTTGAGGATATGAGGAAATAGGTTGTACAGTTTTGAGTTGTTTCTTTTATTGAAAAGATTCAAGTACACGTATTACACTTGAAAACTTTGTAAATACAAAATGTATATGAATTCATTGTTCTGTATATAATTAGTTTAATTTGACAATTTTTATGTTATATGAATGACCTTAAGATTTCGAAAATGAATTACAGAAATCATGTTGCAGTCAATAATTTGTTTATATGAAAGGCCTACAGATTTTACAAATTTGCCTTACTTGTCTGATTTTTGGATGGATACCTTATTCTTATTCTTTTGCTAATTATTACATTTGAGTTTCATATAATGTATCACAGAAAACCTGATGAAATGTTGTTGTCCCTCAATTTGACAATTTTTATGTTATATGAATGACCTTCAGATTTCGAAAATATATTACAGAAATCATGTTGCAGTATATAATTAGTTTATATGAAAGGCCTACAGATTTTACAAATTCGCCTTGTATGATTTTTGGATGGATACCTTGTTTTATATAATGTTTTGAACGAGTAGAATGTGAAAGGCTTTCATATGTTTCCTAAATTTGTAGTATGTGAAAGGCTTTCATATTTTGTGAACGAGTAGCCAGTGACATTGTTTTGTAATATTCTCCAACTTGTGGGACTATTATCTTTTTTTATCGTTGTTTTGGAAATGAGTTAGGTATTCGAGTTGTGCATATTGGCGTTCACTGTGATCTCTTAGTTGCGATTTCCAGAAACGACATTTAGAGCGAATTCAAACCAAATAATTCATCAGAGAATGAAGAATCGCGGAGGCTCTGATAACCTTGGAAAGAGTTCTGACAAGATGTTGGAAGTGCGCCGAAAGCGGAAAGCCGGTAAGGAATTGACAGCTAATAAATCAATTTCAGTGAACCCTAGTTCGTGATTTTGTAGGATTTGTGATTTTTAGTCTATTTCGAGCTTTATAGAACTATTTATTGATTTAATTTTAACAAGTACATTTGCATGTCATTGTTCGATTTAGCAAGTTGTAGTTCGATTTCATGAATTTACTTGATTCTATGTGTAGATTCAAGGCCTGTTGTGACTGAAGGATCGTCTGATTCTGACTACAATCTAGTAATCAGTGCAGTAATTAAAAAGGCAAGAATACAAAACATTGATGAACAGATTGAGAACGGGGAAGGTACTAGTGCCACGGCTGGTATTATTGTTACTGTACCTGATATTGTGGAACCAGAGAATATGGAGGTTGATGACAGTCAAAAGAGAAGTGGTGGTAGAGCCAAACAGATTAAGAAGAAGATTGTAAAGAAAGAGAAGGACAAAATCCCTCAACAGCGTTTGGACAGACTCGACACACGATCATCCCCGGATAAGTTGCATTATGCTATTTCAGTATTCAGTGAGAAGCAGAAGCAAGATGTGATTGACATGGGGTTTGGGGGTATACTTGAACTGGGGTTGGATCAGACTTTTGGCCCACTTAGATATTGGCTGGTTAATAATTACGATTCAAAACTGAAGGCGATTATTTTGGAAGATGGCAGAAAACTTGCAATAACAGAGGAAGACGTGGTTTCGACCCTAGGTATACCACGTGGTGAAGAAAAAATTCCCATGCTATTGAATGACCAAACAACTAATTCACTTATGGAATGGAGGGCTCAATTTTTGACGCATAAAGCATGTATAACTCCAAGTAAAGTTTTTCAACAAATGGAGACCTACACGGGTGGCGGCAAGTTATTCAAGCAGAATTTCTTGGTTGCCTTCTGTAGCTACGTGATTGATTTTTGTCCAAGTAGCTACATCAATCAATTATATTTTGAAGCAATAGCCGATGTTGAGTGCGTTAAAAAATTCAATTGGTGTGCTGCCGTGATAGAGAGTTTGAATAGAAACAAGGAAGATTGGGTTGCCCAGGCCACAAACAAGGGTAGTTGGTATTATGGTCCAATCAATTTCTTGACGATATGATATTTCAGATTCATTTGAATGTTTGGTTTTTACAGAATATTATGAATATTGAAATGTAGTTCTGGTTCTTACATACGTCAGTTTATTTTTTGTTAGCTGTTCTATCTTGATCGAGTCTATTCTGAGAACTATCAAGTCCCTCGTGTATTGCCAAGCATCACTGGATGGGAATATGAAATTGCCAAGAAAAGACTCAAGACAGAAGCTGAAAGTGGAGGATTTGGAAATGGCACTATTTTGCCTAGACTTGGTATGGACAAACTTGTTGAGGTTGAAGATGTTTCGCAAGAGAAGGTATTGACTGAGTTGTTTTGTTTGCATTTTCTCCTTGTTTGTATTGTCATGAAATGTATTTGGTGTATGTGAATGGTTGGTTCTTCAATGTGTTGACATGTTCTTTCGTTATATGAAAGGCTTTCAAACTTTGTAATGTTCAAACTTTCAAGCTCTCAAACTTTGTAATGTTGTCCTTCACTGCTTTGATAAGTTTGGTGTTATAGGACTGCCTTTCAGACTTTATAAATTTATCTGATTCGTGTGAGAATTTGATAAATAAATTGTTTTGATTTGTTTCAATTGAACTCTTGTTCTACTTATCTTTTTGACTCTAACTGATATATGCATTCAGAATGTCATAAGAGAAATGGAAGTAGTGAATTAGAAGATTACTCAAATCATGTCAGAAGCCAGATATGTAATGGTTCAGGGATGAGCTCATTTTAATGATTATAATTGGTTGGAGGGAATTGTGCAAACTAGGAAGAAAGATGGTTCTATAGATGTTGTTGAAGATGCAGTTCAACAAGCTTGTCATGTACTACTTTCTTCTCTGAAAGAAAGTACTCATCATTCTCTTATTTCAATTGCTGACCAAACTGATGAGGTCCATAGAACAGAATGTTCAACAAGTGTTTCAGATGTTGAAGAAAATGTGGACATCGATGCAGTAATTGATAGTGTTGTGAAGGATATTCAGACAACAAAAAATTTAAATGTGATGGATAGCTGTATGAGTGCAGGAGACATTGTCTGTTCACAACAAACATCAGAACCAGTTATCGATGAATATCATGACGTTGACGCTGACGCTGACCACTTTCATATATCTGATTTCCCGTCTTTTAGTCTTGGAATCACACAGGATGAAAATGAGCAAGATGCTGCAATTGGACTCAAGGAGCTTAATTCCGGAGCTAACATTTTTACACCTATTGAGAAATTATGCTTTGCATTAGGTGAGGACCTTATACCCGAAGAAGAAGATGATAATGGATAGAAATTACATGACAGTGTTACTACTTCAGCAGACGAATGTGCTGCCTCATACCCGAAGAATGTTTGCAGTGAGCAACCAATACTAGGGAAGAGAGTTACATCTCAAGCTGCTGTGTTTTTGTCTCCATATCGTGAACGCATCACCGACATCACCAGTGCACTGAAGCTCATAAGAAGCTACTGTATGAGTGGGTATTTAATCATAGTAGCAGTGAACATAACTTACAGTAAGTATATAAATAAAAAATATCTGTTTTATTACTTGTGTGTTAAATTGTTTAACAACAGTAATAATAAAACATGATATGTTGCAGGAAATCTGTTGTCGTTAATCATTTTAGTGAGAAACTGTCATTATCCAGTCTAAGAACTCTACAGTCAGGTGTTTGTGCTGATACAAATGTTTTACACATGTGGGCGAGGTTCTTGAACTATGATGAGCATTATGGAGACCCATATGCTCCAAAGAGATTTTTTCTTGGCCCAGACTGTACCGTAAGTACTACTGCACTAGCTATTGTTTGTTAAAATTTTGTTATATTGGGAATAAATATTAAATGTCTAACTTATTCGTTTTCTTTTGCAGAAAAATATTTGTAAAGATGCATGGGATCATGCACGGGGTGTAAGACGTGCATTGGCGTTCTTTAATTTCAATAAACAATTAATGAGCGCATCTTTGGTCAGTATCAAACTCTTTAATGTATATGTTTTTAATGATAATAATTTTAAATCACCCTGCACAATTTTTATCTACTTCTGATGTTTGTACGTTGTTGTACTTTGTTTCATATAGATTATGGTTCTAGTGTGTAACAATAACCATGTGTAGGTGTTATGCTTTGAATTGAAGAAACGTGTTATATGCATAATTGATAACATGTTTCAGAAGAGAGTGATTCTGGACGATACAAGGAAGCACCTTTAAGAATGGTAAATACATGAACAATTTATTTCTTTTTCACTTTAGTTTGTTTTATAACTAATGCTTTTTTTATTACATCATGCAGTGCAAAGTTATTGTGGAATATTTGAAAATGTATAGTCCAAAATTGTCTCAATCTTTTGAAGATATACAACCAGCGTTATTGAACATCCCTTGGGCGTTCTCAGAAAACTTCGACAATTCTGGAATATTCGCAATGTGGGTGATGGAGAACTACATGGGCAATTTAGAGTGGAAAGTATCATTGGCTACAAAAAAATTGGATGTATGTCTATTTATCAATTTATTTGCTCATATACACATTAAAATGGTTAAATGACAGTGGAAACTATTATTGATAACATGTATTTTTTTTCACAGAACGAAGCTCAGCTTAATATTCTCCGTGTGCGCTTTTCCTTCAAGCTGTTGACTTGGCAGCAAAATGTTGAACGCGAAAACATTTTAGAAAATGTTGAAACCTTCTACAATGGAATAGGCAAAAGTTTTAGCATCGACAAAAAGCTTTTGAGTTCTAGAAAAAAATATTTAACTTCATATGGTGGCCGATGAAGATAATGTGACACGAATATTGTAATTTTTCTACTGTGTCATTTCTATAATATCTAATTTTTATGGCATGAAACATGTTGTGATGATTAGCTGATGAACTCATTTTTTTCTAGTGTGTTTTAGAAATCTTGTTCTAATGTAAACATCCACTGTTTTGTTTTACTTCTAGTTATATGCAAGGCTTACAAATTTTGAAACATGTCTGATCTCTTGAATTCCTCTTAAATATTTCAGATTCTTCTGGTATATGAAAGGCCTTCAAATTTTCAACACACTGGGTCCTTTTATTTGTCTGGTCGTCTTGGATATGAAAGGCATTCAGATTTTGAACAGATCTGTTCACATTCTTTTGTTATATGAAAGACCTCCAAATTTTGAACAGATCTGTTCACATTCTTTTGTTGTATAAAAGGCATTCAGATTTTGAACAGATCTGTTCACGTTCTTCTGGTTTATGAAAGACCTTCACATTTTCAACACACTGGGTCTCTTATTTGTCTGGTCGACTTTGATCTGAAAGGCCTTCAGGTTTTGAACAGATATGTTCACATGACATTCTTATGGTATATGAAAGGACTCCACATTTTGAAAAAATATGTTCACGTTCTTTGTGTATATGAAAGGACTTCAGATTTTGAACACAGTGAGACCCTTATTTTTGTCTGGTCGACTTGGATATGAAAGGCCTTCAGATTTTGAACTGATATGTTCACATCACTCTTTTGTTATATGAAAGACCTTCAGATTTTGAACTGATATGTTCACGTTCTTCTGGTATATGAAAGGCCTTCACATTTTCAACACACTAACTCCCTTATTTGTCCGGTCGATGTGGATCTGAAAGGCTTTCACATTTTGAACGTATATGTTCACATGACATTCTTTTGTTTTATGAAAGGCCTTCAGATTTTGAGCACACTGGGCCCCTTATTTTTGTCTGGTCGACTTGGATATGAAAGGCCTTCAGATTTTGGAAATGTGTGAATCAAAGGTTGATCAGAAAACCTATCATATTTTGCACCGGGCCTACTTGTAAATATATTATGCTATGAAAGAAATAGACATCAAGCTCTTCATTTTCTTATATTGTAAATTTTGAAGAATATAACAGTTGGACATGATTTTCTTGCTCATACTGAATACCAATAACATCTCTAGTATCTAAAGTGTGAAACAGTTTATTACTCAAACTCCTAATTAAAAGTTTCTTGCAGCATTTGCATTCTGCTCATCCCTCTTACGTTTGCCACAGGTTGTTGAATTGTGTTCTCCAACTTCCTTACTGAAATTCTGATCACTTAGTCGTGCAAGATGCCACACACAAAGTTACACAGAATGTTATAACGTTGTGTCTGACTTCTTGCGTAGATAATGCAGGACAGTAAATATAAAGCTCTAAGTAATGACACAGTAGATTGTTTACCCAGTTCGGTGCAACATCACCTACGTCTGGGGGCTCTCAGCCTAGTGGAAAGATTTCACTTATCAGTAATCCGTTAGAACATACAAGTACCTGTGATCCCTCCTAGATCTATACTTTATGCTACATCTTACAGTGCAATCTATCTCAGGGTCTCCCCCTGAATCCAAGAACGTCTTGATTCCACTCTTCGAGCAATCGCCTTGCTCTGTCGTCTTCAAGTCTTCTTCAAGCTTGGTGGTTGTGTGCAGTCTTCAACTCACGACTTCAGTAAACCCTCAATCACCTAACTCTCTATAGTTATGTGATACACAATATCCTAAGCTCAATCTGCAATTTCTCAGCTCGCAAACCTTCACGTCTAAGAACCTTGCAAATTGTTGCTAGGAAACAAATAAAGAACCACACGATTGCTAAGGGGGTAGCCTAAGCTTTTATAGCAATCGTGGATGAGTACTAACCCTAAAGGGTTTCCTCTTAATCACCGTCTTTCTTCTTTTCAGATTAGGAGTCGTTCTGCACTTTCCTAATCGTTTTCTTGCTGCACTGCCGAATCTGCACTTTCCTGATTTCTGTCGATCAGGATGCTTGCCGAGATGCCGTCAACAATGTCACACAAGATGTCGTAGAAGATGCTTCGACATTCTTTGTAACATGTTTCTTCAGTTCCTTCAAAATCATCCAATCTCGAAAATCGTCGTAACTACAATCTCCCCCTTTGGCTATTTTTAAGGACAGCATTCTTCGTCGCATTCTGCGTCGCATTCTTCTTTATTGCTGAAGCTTGGTCTGTGATAATGCACAATGGTTGTTTACCTTTAACTGCTCTCTTGAAACAGTTGAACAACCATACAAATGAAGGAATATCTTCATGGGTTAGGAACCCGACACCAAATGTTATGCTCATCTCATGGTTGTCTATTCCCGTGATTGGACAGAAGACCAGTGAATACCTTGATAAAAAGAATCAGAATCACACATATTTGTCAAAGTGTGGAAGGCCTTTCATATAACTGAAAACCAACAAACCAGTGAAACAATAGAAATATTTTCAAAATTTGAAGAACTTTCAGATAATTGAAAACCTGTCAAAGCATTGAAGAACTAGATTGAGACAGTTTTTCTAGAAACCATTTCATGTGAATAAAGTATATAAATTTTCAGTCGATTCAGATCAAGGTATTGGCAAATCTGTTTCGCACAAATCAAGCATATTTTTAAAATGTGAAGACCTTTCATACAAGTAAAATCCAAACAAAAAAATGGAAGGACGGAGATGTGAGCATATAGACTCACCGGTTTGTCGAATAAGTAGAATCAAATGATACACAATCACCATATCACTGATAGTTTCTCTTCGAGACTCCATCTATCCAGAACAGCCGTGTAAGTCGATTGTTCTCATTTTGGTCAAATTCAAAATAAAAGTTATTGTCAATTTCTTTCTCCTTGTAAAAGTCATTGATGACCATCTGGACATCACTCCCATTAACATACACCTTCAGTTCTCACTGGAAATTAAGGAAGTCCCTAACAGTGGCACCCACATGCTCGGATCCACCTACCATGTTGGTAAACACAGAGTGCGCTTTTGTTGGTCCAACTGTCGCTTTACCACAAAAGAGAACAAATTCCTTGTGCTCTTTTGTCATATTTCTGTTTGACCGCAGATACTCATAGTGGACTTGTGAGTAGAGTGGATGATTATGATCTTCGTTGAATTTCGAAACCACATAATGCTTGTTGCTTGTTAATTTGAAAACTATGACAGCCTTGCATCCGGTTCTTGTTGTGACACATCTGCGTTTCTGTTTTCCAACGTGCTCTTCGTCCTGTTGATAATCTTTTTGAATAATATCTTCTTCTTTAGCACAGAAGACATACTTGAGCGAAATTCCATTACGCAATTTTTTTTTGTGTGCCACGATATGAAACAAAACCACAAGCTCTTGCATATTGTTCATAGAAATGAATTCCCGATTCCAGGTCCGGGAATACCATATCCTTTGCAGGTTTAAGAGAGTCTTGACAAACCGGTCGATGAGTTTTAGAGTCTCCATGCAACCAATCTGTCTTGTATGCATTATTGTCATCCAACTCTGAAACATGATCAAGTTAGAAGTATATGTTAGGGATCTGATACTAGTAGACAATAAAAACTAATTCCAACACCTACATTATTCATCATAAAAGTGAACATGTAAAAGGCCTCTCATATCGATGGAAACATGTCACATAAATCTGAAGACCTTTCATACAAGCAGAACCACTTGCAACATATATGTTATTCACCACAGAGGGAGGCAATACACATAAATCTGAATACCTTTCATATTAATAAAAACATGATCACATAAATCTGAAGGCCTCTCATATTGATGGAAACATAAATCTGAAGACCTTTTCATATATTTTGTAATTATGTGTACATGAATCAAAAAAATCCACTGACCAAAATTTCAAATTACTCAAGTTATATGTCAGGGATGTTGAGCTCACCGTTTTGATCGAAGATTATTTCCAGATTCAAGCTTGATGATGCTGCTTGATTTTGATTCGTAATCTATTCCTGTATTCGATCTCTGTGAGCTGAAATACTTTGATTGGTGATTGTTGACAGATTACTTTCACTAGTCGTTTGTGGAGATGAACTTGACATGATGGAGGAGATAAATTTGATCATTGTTGATCACCTCGATCTCTGTTGATGTATACCTAGAATGAACAACTGAATGATTTTGACTTCATAATTCAAATGTTGACATGGACTGTATTTATATTTACATATGGTTTAATCATGGCCACACGATCAAGACAGATCGAACGGTTTACATATAAGGTTTAATCATGTCCACACGATTTAGCGGTGGCATGAATTGTAATTATTTCTATTTTACATGGTTTTAAAGTAATTCTAATATTACTTCAAAATTGAGTCCAATATTGGTTCTAAAAGGCATGAATTCCCTTTTCCCCAAATCAGCTTCCCTCTCGTTGTTGATCTCATTCTCTTTTCTCTCTGACCATCAACAACCCTAAGTTGAAAATCATCAGCGAACAAGAATGAAGAAACAAGGATCATCAACGATCGGCCAAAGAAAGTGTGATATGTCGATGAACATTCCAAAAAAGAGGAAATCAGGTAAAAATTGAAGTTGTTTTGAGTTACTAAACCCTAGTTGATCGTCCTGTGTATTTAGTGTAATGTAGTTAATTTAACTGCAATTAAACAAGTTTGTGTCCACTATGACTTGTTTTAGATATTATTTAGGTCTTCGTTTAGGTGTTATCTGTTTCGAATTTTAGGTTTAACTTTCTGATTTAGTTTGAACCAACAGATCTACGTTTCATGAGTTTTTTGCCTGATTTCCTTTAATGTTTAACTTGATCTTTCAGTTGCTTGAATTTTGTCTCAACTATGAAAGCCATTCAGATTTTTGTTTGAGGTTTCCTGTTTTATGAAAGCCATTCAGATTTTTATTTGAGGTTTCCTGTTTTATGAAAGCCATTCAGAATCTTGTCTCAAATATGAAGTTTTGGTTTCTTGTGTAGATGAAGTTGATACAAGAAAATGTCTAGTAGATGAATCTTCAGATTCTGATGACAACCTAGTAATCAGTGAAGTAGTAAAAAAGGCAAAACTCCAGAATGATGCGAAACAGATTAGAGGTACAAGTGCAGATGATTTAACTCTAGCTACTGTAATAGAGACTGTTTATCCAGAGGACATGGAAGTTGATGATAGCCAGAAGAAAACTGGCTATAAGACAAAAAAAACTAGAAGAAAGAATGTCAAGCTAGTGAAGAAGAAAAAACCTGAAGTACAGTTGAAAAGGATTGACACTCGATCATCCCCATTTCAGTTATACACTGCTATTAGTGGTTTCAGTGAGGAGCAGAAGCATGCTGTCATAGATATTGGGTTTGGGGATATACTGAAACTTGGCTTGGATCGTACATATACTCCACTTGGATATTGGATTGTGGACAGTTACAATTCAAATTTAGGTTGGATTATGTTCAAAGATGGCCGGGAACTGCCAATAACCGAGGAAGATGTGGCTCTCACACTTGGTATACCACGTGGGGAACGAAAGATCCCTATAATACCTGCTGGCGGAGTAACTCCTTCTCTTTTGAAATGGAGGGAACAATTTATGACAAGTAATGGGGAGATAACTCCAAGTGTAGTTATCGAGCACATGAAGACCCAGAAGCGTGGCGGCAAAAGATTCAAGCAGAATTTCTTGGTTGCCTTCTGTACGCTGATGATTGATTTCGTCGCAGTAATTACTTGAACCAGTACTACTTTGAAGCAATAGCTGATGTGGATTGTGTGAAACAATTTAATTAGTGTGTTGTTGTTATTGAGAGTTTGAACAGAAATAAAAAGGATTGGGTCGCCCGAGCCAACAACAAGGGTAGTTGGTTCTACGGGCCGATTACTTTCTTGACGGTGTGTTATTTTAACTTTAGAAATCACTTCATTTTCTTGTAAACTCTTTTCCTTGTTTAAGAATATATGACATCCATGTATAACCTTTTTTGTGTGTTTGTTTGTTTGTTTGTTTCATAGTTGTTTTATCTTGATCGAGTCTCGTGTGAGGGAATTGATGTGCCACGTGCATTTCCAAGCATTATTAACTGGACCAAAGAAAAGGTGAAGCAAAGACTGAAGAAAGAAATCAAAGACGGAGGATTTGGCAATGGTGAAATTCTGCCAAGGTTTATTACAGGAACAATTGGTGCGGGTTCAACTGACCCTGAAGGAGAGGTATTAAATTGTTTCCATGTATATATTTTTATGAAAACTATTGAAGATTTTGTTAATTTTGATTCCCTGGATTTTTTGTCTGAATATAAAATTCCTTTTGCATTCAGAACATAACCAAACAAATGGAACAAGCGAAAGAACAGATGATTCAAATCATGTCAGAAGCAAAATATGTTTTGTTCCACGGACAAGAAGTTTTCGATAACTTTTCTTGGTTAGATCAAAATTTTAAAAGTAATAAGGAGGATGCTTCAGTGGACAATGTTATTGAAGATGCAGTCCACCAAGCATGTCAAGTTTGTTGGGATTTGTGCCCTAGCACAATGTATTTTCAATCTAATCTTGGAATAAAGATTATTCGTTGAATAAAAATCGACATTAATATTACTAAGTGTTGTAGTAATATCTTAAGTATGATTTGATTTGTATCATTGATGTGTCAACACATAATAGTAGATCTACAGATCAGATAAAATCTTACTTAAGCAGTCCCCGATCAGAACAGCTTCATGAGAAGTGATCGGTATGAGGCTAACTCTAAATGATCATGCTCTACTGATCATGGCCAATAGGGGGCCAGAGTTAGGTCATAATATCACCAGTCAGGGGTGATATAGGACGACCCGAATCATGAGTATGTTACATAGACACAGTCATGAACATACTCATATGTCGGATCATGAAATCACATCCTCAGACCGAAGGACCATTGAGGTCAATATGAAATGAGTGACGAGTTTGACTCAGTCTAACGTCTCCTGTAAAAGGGTTACAATAACGGCTGTGATTGGCTCGATCACAAGTTACATAAGTTGACTAGATGGATCGCTGAAGGATTTATCCCTTATACGGACGTGTGAGCAGATATCAGTTTAGGCCACTTGATGAGTACAACTGAAATACAATAGCATGGCCATGCAGACGATACGTAGTATCAGATATAATTCAGTTAACTCAGAATCAAGAAACAGGACAATAGAACGAGGATGACTTGTCTATGCCTCGTGGTTGTCAAAGATATCAAGAGGATAAAAGGATAGATTCATGAACGACAAGGTTAAGTCGAAATCTCGATAATCACAAGCGTTGGGTAATCATGATGTCTTGCTAGAGGCCACTCATGATGGAAAGGGTAAAATGGTAATTTTACCAGTCCGCCGACGTGTCGTGAGCCTAGAGGGTCACACACTTTAGGTTGAGTAAAACAGATTGAATCATATGGAGGAATCATGAGAGACACAAAATCCGGTTTTGGATTAAACCAGTTTAGACCGATTTCGGTTTAGGATTAAACCGGAATCAAGAACGGTTTAGCAAGACTAATTAATTATAATCTAATTAAATAGATTTAATTAATTTAGCTAAACTGGGCCTAGCCAGAATGGGCTTCTCTACACAATTAATTAAAAGCTTTGGGCTTTAAGCCCATTAAAGCCTTTAATTAATTAAAAGCCCAATTAAGGTCTATAAAAGGGAAATTTTCAGATCTGAAAATTACACAATTATATTTGACAAACCCTAGCCGTCTTCTCTCTCTCCCTGCCAAGTTTCGGCCGGCCCCCTCCCCTCCCCGTGCTCCGTCCGTTTTGCTTGCTTCGATCTTCTAGCAAGGTTCGTTGCAAGTATCCTTTGGATTGCTCTTCCTGTGTGGACGATCTTTAGAGGTTACTAAATCCTATTTAGTAACAAGGAGATTTTGATTCAAGGTAAAACTTAAATTTTAATCTAGTCTAGATCTCATGATCAATTCATGATCATGCAAGATCCGTATTTAATCATGGAACTTTGAGGTTAATTTCTTGTATGGGCATGAAATTAATTGTCTGGAACCCTCAAATAATTCCTTCAAAGTTATAGTCTCATCTTTAAAAAAATGCAGTTCATATGATCGACCATTACAGTTAAGGAAGAGCGGTAACGAAAAAGATGACGCTGTAATCGCAGACAATATAGAAATTACAGTTAAGAAGAATACTCCAACTATAACATATTTCCGACGAAGAAAATGAGTTAAGAAAAATGGTTGCCAAGTTCCACATGCACAATTGAGCAATTTTAGTGAAAACATTCTTCAACAAAAAGAAAATGTTGGAGATGAACAACAAGCTGTAATCATTGAATCGTTAGAGATTCAACAGAAAATTGATGAGCATGGACAACAAGATGAAAATGTTGTGGAAGGAGAAGAATATGAAGAGATTCAGCGGACAATTGATGACACTGAAAATGTGAAAGAGAATGAAGTACGAGAAGAAGCACAAGAAAGCCTTTCACACCATCACATAATAGAATATGCTGGTGTTTCTGACACCGATTCTGCCAAAGAGAAGGAAGCACAAGAAAGCCCTTCACATCATCAAATAATAGAGTCTGCTGGTGCTTCTGAAACTGAAAATGTGAAAGAGAATGAAGCACAAAAAGAAGCACAAGAAGAAGCACCAGAAAGCCCTTCACATCATCAAATCATAGTATCTGCTGGTGCTTCAAGTGATGCTGCAAACCGTGCAGATGTTTTTGACTGTAGTGACAAGCTTCCAAATTATATGAATCAGTTTTATATTTGGTTCATAAATCGTTATCACGGAGCAGGAAAAAGAAGACTAAAAAAAGATGAAGAAGAAGAAGAGTAAGTCATAAAATTGTTTTGCACAAATTATTTTTAAAATAGTCATACCTATTCCAATATTATGCTTCCGTGCTTTGACTGTTGGTCTTGGTTGATTTGATAGAATTTGTGTTATCTGAAAGGTACTCAGATTTACAAAATGTCTCACTGTGAACTGTGTTTTAGTTTATTCTTTCGAATTTCAATTATATGAAAGGTCTTCATATAACTGCAAATTTGCCTGGTTTATGTAAGATTGCAGAGTACCTTGACCTGTATAGTTTGTTAACTTACACATTTCAATCTGAAAATAGTGTACATGTCTTCACACAATAAAAGAGTAAATGTCTGTAGAGTTTTGTGTTTTTGCAGGGAAATTGTTTACGAAGATTCTCGTCTGTTTCTACTTCTTCCAGATGTGAAGATTTTCAAATTTGATACATATCTTGACAACAGTGTCATAGATGTCTGGTGCACTATGTTCAATTCGCTGAATTATTCGTTGAAAAGAAAAGGACCTTCAAAGTTTTGTTTCAGCACAACAAGTGCAGTATGTATTAATCATGATTTCATTAAATTAGCTAGCAATTATATGATATACCCTATCAGTTTGTAAATCATATTCATGTTTTGAAATAATTTTTTCTTTTCTTTTGCATAATGCTATTTATAATCTCGAAGATGATCATGATAAAAACATTGAAATTTACCAGGGATTGTTGGATCAAGAGTTTTCACGGTCCGAGTTGGCACTAGAGGAAATAGATTTGGTAAGCTTTTGTTTGTTGTGTACAATTTTTTTTGTAATAAATTTTACAAACAAACTTACGCCTGCTGTTTTTTTTTCTGTTCATAGATACTCTTGCCATTATACTTGAAGCATATAAGACACTTCATCACCATCTGTTTGAACACAAGAAACTTTGAGATTGAAGTATTAGATAACTTAGCTCTTGCTATGGTAACACATTATGATCGATATAAGGGTGTTCCTAAAATACTTGTAAGTAATGATTAAATTTTAGTGAGTTCCACTACTTTCACTTCATTTATTGTTTCTCATTTTGATTATATTTTGTTTGCAGGTAAAAGCTTTTTGTTCCTGGGCTGAGAAAAAAAATCGAAGAATTGCCAGAAGATTCTCACAATCTCCATTAAATTACATCACTATTGAGTGGACTACTCAAGAAAATAAGCTAGATTGTGGAATATTTACCATATGGCACATGTGGAATTGTGTTGGGGACAGTCAATTCAAATCATCCCTGATCAAAGATGATGTAAGCATATTATGTTTTTATATATTATTGAATGTAAAGTACATTTGGTTTTTAAGAACAAACTAACAATTAATTTGCACTTCTGATTATGCAGAGGAAGACACTAAGAAACTTACGTAGGTTTTACCTCTTCATGTTGCTGAGCAGGAGAAGAAACAGGAACTGGAAAGAGTTGGAGGCAAAAGCTAGAAATGACTATGGAAAGTTGAAAAGGAAGATTAACTTTGTAATTGATGAAAACATTAGGTTCTAACAGTATTTGTAAATATGGTGAGTATTTGTAAATTCTCCGAATTGTTAAATAAACATTTTCCTCAAACAAGTTGTCTCAGGAAGCCTGTTGCAATACAGTTGTCTCTATTTTGTTATAGTGATCAAAGGAAGCTTGTTATAATATAGCTGCACTTTTTTTCAGATGGTTTTGTGCTACATGAAAGCCTTTCAGGTTATGAGCATGGACATGAAAGCCTTTCAGGTTATGAATAGATTGAGTCCTCCTTACTTGTTCTGCGCTTCTTGAATATGAAAGCCCATCAGATTTCTCTGATGCCAGAATTTTGACTAAATTCTGACTGAAAAACCGAAAACCTTTCATATAACTGAAAACCATCTTCATACGAGGGGACCCCTCGTGTATTAGTGTTTTTCTATAGAAAAATACAAGAAACCCTCGTCGCACGAGGGGACCCCTCGTGTATTTGAAAACCTTTCATATAATTGAAAACCATCTTCATACGAGGGGACCCCTCGTGTATCTGAAAGCCTTTTAGATTATGAACAAGGACTTGAAAGCCTTTCAAATTTAAAATTAAAGGGGACCCCTCGTCGCACGACTCCCCCAACGGATATTAGTGTTTTCCTATAGAAAAATACAAGAAACCCTCGTCGCAGGAGGGGACCCCTCGTCGCACGAGGGGACCTCTCCTGTATCTGAAAGCCTTTCATATAATTGAAAACCATCTTCAAACGAGGGGATCCCTTCTGTATCTGAAAGCCTTTCAGATTCTGAACAAGAACTTGAAAGCCTTTCAGATTTAGAATTAAAGGGGACCCCTCGTCGCACGACTTTCTCGACGGGTATTAGTGTTTTCCTATAGAAAAATATAAGAAACCCTCGTCGCACGAGGGGACCCCTCCTGTATCTGAAAGCCTTTCATATAATTGAAAACCATCTTCATACGAGGGGACCCTTCATGTATCTGAAAGCCTTTCAGATTCTGAACAAGGACTTGAAAGCCTTTCAGATTTAGAATTAAATGGGACCCCTCGTCGCACGACTCCCCCGATGGGTATTAGTGTTTTCCTATAGAAAATACAAGAAACCCTCGTCGCACGAGGGGACCCCTCGTGTATCTGAAAGCCTTTCAGATTCTGAACAAGGACTTGAAAGCCTTTCAGATTTCGAATTAAAGGGGACCCCTCGTCGCACAACTCCCCCGACGGGCATTAGTGTTTTCCTATAGAAAAATACAAGAAACCATCGTTGCACGAGGGGACCCCTCGTATATGTGAAAGCCTTTCAGATTATGAACAAGGACTTGAAAGCCTTTCAGATTTCGAATTAAAGGGGACCCCTCGTCGCACGACTCCCCCGACGGGTATTAGTGTTTTCATATAGAAAAATACAAGAAACCCTCGTCGCACGAGGGGACCCCTCGTGCATCTGAAAGCCTTTCATATAATTGAAAACCATCTTCATACGAGGGGACCCCTCGTGTATCTGAAAGCCTTTCAGATTATGAACAAGGACTTGAAGTCTTTCAGATTTAGAATTAAAGCGGACCCCTCGTCGCACGACTCCCCCGACGGGTATTAGTGTTTCCCTATAGAAAAATACAAGAAACCCTCGTCGCACGAGGGGACCCCTCGTGTATATGAAAGCCTTTCAGATTCTAAACAAGGACTTGAAAGCCTTTCAGATTTAGAATTAAAGGGGACCCCTCGTCGCATGACTCCTCCGACGGGTATTAGTGTTTTCCTATAAAAAATACAAGAAACCCTCGTCGCACGAGGGGACCCTTCGTGTATCTGAAAGCCTTTCAGATTATGAACAAGGACTTGAAAACCTTTCAGATTTCGAACTAAAGGTTGATCAGAATCGTATTACAGTTTCAGTTCGGTAAATCACTAAAGTTTAATCAGAATCGAATCGATTAATGAATTACAGTTTCAGAATCGATGAATCGGTCAATCAGAATTACATAATCGATTGATTGATGGATTACAAAATCAGAATCGATCAAACGATGGATTACAATTTCAGAAGTCGTAGATTACAATTGCAAAACTGATCAATCGATGATGATTGATTGTGATCGATCGAAGAAATCGCAGAACCGTCGAAGAGATCGCAGAACTGTCGAAGAGATCACAGAACCGTCGGAGATCCAACGCAATGATTCATGACGCAGAATGACTGTTATGCCCTTTTCATGTTTTTTGATTTAAATTTGAGAAGAAATTGGTTAATATTCATAACCGTTGATGAGATTGCATCCGACGGATGGTGGAGGTCCCTTTGTACCTATTTGAAACATGGTTTCTAGCTGATTGCATCCCAAAATTATGCTTATATATGAGACTAATGAAAAAAGCCTAAATATAAGATTCGTAATTTTTAAAGCCATTTTAATTAGGCATCACTCCCTAGACCATCTCCATCCGCGATTCAATCTCTACCGCCGGACTCGTCCTGTACCGAAGCGAGAGCCGTTGGACAGAGACGGTCGCGGTCATGCACTGAGTCTGGCCAACTTCGATCTCGCCGGTAGGGACGAATAAGAACCCAATTTGTTGTTCTTTAGTAAAATTTGTAGATCGGCCGGAGAGGGACATTTATACTATTATACATATTCTAATAAGTATTGAGAATGATTTGAGGAAAAGTTATTGTAGATCTACACATAATGGATAAAATTTAAAATGAAGAATTTGCGAAATAATGGTATTGTTTTGAAAATGTAAAAGGAAAAGAATAGTATTTAAGTAATTTCACAGTAAATTAAAATATGCAATCAATAAAAAGGATATTTCTGAAAAAGTAAAATTTTAAGAAAATCAAAAATAATTTTTTTAACAGAGTTAATGGGCAGAAAAATAATGTTAACTCGGGTGAGCGGATTTGGCAATTTAAAACCTGCGTGTATCAGAATAGGAAAAGAATACTTTTGGGTGTATCAATTTAAAGTTCTCAATTTGAGAAGTAATTTGTTTTCGAGTAATGTTGCTAAGAGTTTTCTCAATCACATAAATACACCAAACAAAAATCATACATTTAGAGATACCCAACTTATGTTAATGACAAATGCATGTTAGGGTTTCATTCCCCCTGCTAGTTTCATTTAAAAAAAATTGAAATATGATTTATTTGTGTATGTCTTGAAAATAAACACAAGTATGTCACGAAAAGAAATCATTTTGTGCATATCTTGAAAGGTTCAAAATATATTGACAATTACAATAATATTTTCAAAAGACATCTATATAATTCATGGACAATCTAATTATTGAAGTTTCAAATTCCAACAAAAAATATTGAGAACCCAATTTTCTGTTCATTTTTGTATCTCTATGTGCGTAAAAAATTTATTTGGGTAAGCATGTGTAAGAAAAAAAAACATTGAAAAATCATGTGTTTGTGACTGAAGTTAACAGTAACCATGTGTGTTTACCCCAATAAACAAATCACAACCGATATGTGCTCAAACTGGAAGATTATTCAGAACTAGGTGAGACTGAGCTCCAATCTCTAATGAATCGAAGGTCTAGGTCTTCACCGTCTACTTCTTTAGAAACCACCAAATTGAGAACCCAATTTTCTGTTCATTTTTGTATCTCTATGATTCTTCAATGTTTTTTTTTCTTACACATGCTTACCCAAATAAATTTTTTACACACATAGAGATACAAAAATGAACAGAAAATTGGGTTCTCAATATTTTTTGTTGGAATTTGAAACTTAGACCTAGGTGAGACTGAGCTCCAATCTCTAATGAATCGAAGGTCTAGGTCTTCACCGTCTACTTCTTTAGAAACCACCAAATTGAGTCACTGACGTCGAACTGAGTCTGGGTCTGGGTTTTCATTGTC
Source organism: Geranium rotundifolium (assembly GCA_963920655.1). NCBI lineage: Eukaryota > Viridiplantae > Streptophyta > Magnoliopsida > Geraniales > Geraniaceae > Geranium > Geranium rotundifolium. The sequence goes on along the minus strand of OY987316.1, from coordinate 31,640,034 downwards.
TTCTTCCTCAGAAGCCAGAGTAGTCGTCGTCAAACTAAGTCAACCCTAGACCTAGATTTAGATATGAAATTCTCCTCTCCCTACTGGATTAAGCTCTTTCGCCCCATCTTAGAATAAATTGGAGAGTTGTTTGAAATCATATTTAGTCGACGGACAGTGACCTCTTTGCTGGAGTAACACGAGCATCGACTCTTGACGAATAAGGAGATGGGGACTAGTCGAAACAGTCCAATCGGCCAGACCACATTCCTATTCTGGTTTATTACCGCTCTGAACCAAAACATGCTGAATTCATTTCAAATCACGTTACGAGTATTTTGTCTTTTTTGAAAAATTCATGATTTCCGTTAAAATTCTAACGCCATCAAAATAATGTGTAAAAATTTCAATTAAGTGATTTTAAATCAAACTTTTTATGATAAATGTAATAAAGTGTGAAACTGGTAATTATGGTATAAGTAAATTGTAATTAACTTTAAATTAAATGGAGGCGTTCTAAATTTGGCCCACTAGAATTTCTAACATCTAATTTCTTATGATAAATTAACTGATATGAGAATCATATCAATATCTCAATCACAAAATACCAATTTATCGCTTACCAGGAATCATTGGATCCTCCTCACCAAGTTTTTTTTTCTATTTCTTTTTTCTTCTTTAATTTTGCCCATCTTCCCATACATTTCTAGCCTTAACCCCTACCCATTCCTAAAACACATTCCTCCATTACTGTGAAAGCTTTCACATTCTCCTATACTCTCTCTCTCTCTCTGAGCTTTCTTCTTCATTACCTGGGTCTTCCTTTGTAGAGGAAGGTAAGCTCTTTGAGTCTCAACTCTTTATATTGAGGATCTTGGCTCCAACGGTCAATTTTTTATGGGAATGTTTCCTGTGGTTTTCTTGGTTTTGCTTCTCTGCAACTCTCTTGGTCCTGCGGCTGCTCTAAATGGGGAAGGCTATGCTCTTCTTTCATTCAAGCAGGCCATTGCAGAAGACCCAGAAGGGTCTCTGAGCAACTGGAACTCTTCTGATGAGACCCCTTGTTCATGGAATGGTGTTACATGCAAGGACCAAAGAGTTGTTTCTGTCAGCATTCCCAGGAAGAAGCTCTCTGGGTTTCTTCCCTCTGCTCTTGGATCTCTCTCTGAGCTCCGTCATGTGAATTTGAGGAACAATAAGCTTTTTGATACTTTACCTGTTGAGCTCTTTCAAGCTCAAGGGCTGCAAAGTTTGGTCCTTTATGGCAATTCCTTTTCTGGGTCTGTGCCAAGTGAGATTCGCAAGCTCAGTTACCTCCAAACCTTAGATTTGTCACAAAATTTCTTCAATGGGTCGATACCCTCTTCGATTGTTCAATGCAAGAGGCTTAGAACCCTTGATATTAGTCAAAACAACTTCACAGGGTCTCTTCCTGATGGTCTTGGGATTGGTTTGGGATCTCTGGCAAAACTTGACCTTTCCTTCAATAAATTTGATGGTTCAATTCCTAGTGATATGGGAAATTTGTCTAGCTTACAAGGTACTTTAGATTTGTCTCATAATCTATTCAGCGGTTCCATCCCAGCTAGCCTTGGAAATCTTCCTGAGAAGGTTTACATAGACCTAACATATAACAATCTAAGTGGTCCAATACCCCAAAATGGAGCTCTGATGAATAGAGGGCCAACTGCATTCATTGGCAATCCTGGCCTCTGTGGCTCCCCGTTGAAGAACCCTTGCCCTCCGAATACTCCTGGTGCAACTTCATCCGCTCCATATCCTTTTCTTCCGAGCAACTCGAGTCAGAGCACGGACGGTGATGGTGGAAAGAGTGGGAAAGGACAGAGGCTAAGTAATGGTGCTATTGTCGCTATAGTAGTGAGTGATGTGATTGGAATTTGCCTTGTTGGTTTGCTGTTCACGTATTGCTATTCAAGAATTTGTGGTTGTGGTAAGAACAAAGATGAAAATGACCATCATGGTTTTGAGAAGGGAAAGAAGGGAAGACGGGAGTTTTTGTGCTTCAGGAAAGATGTATCTGATACTCTATCAGAAAATGTGGAGCTATATGATCTCATCCCACTGGATACGCAGGTGGCTTTTGATCTGGATGAGCTACTCAAGGCATCGGCTTTTGTTCTCGGAAAGAGTGGAATTGGTATTGTGTATAAGGTTGTGCTTGAAGATGGCCACACCTTAGCTGTCAGGAGACTGGGAGAAGGGGGTTCTCAAAGGTTTAAGGAATTTCAGGCAGAGGTTGAAGCAATTGGGAAGCTTAGACATCCAAATATTGCAACTCTCAGAGCCTATTATTGGTCTGTTGAAGAGAAGCTGCTCATCTATGATTACATACCTAATGGGAACCTTGCCACTGCAATTCACGGTAAGTCTTGCCTACTACACCTATTTTGTTTGTTTTAAGCATTTATTTTATATCTCTTAGATAAGGCATTTGAGTTAATATGCTGCGAGGTTCATGTTGATTTTGAATGTGTGGTTCCGTGACTGTTATCAGGGAAGGCAGGAATGGTATCATCATTCACACCAATGTCATGGTCGGTAAGATTAAAAATCATGAAAGGAATTGCAAAAGGCCTAGTCTATCTCCATGAATTCAGCCCCAAGAAATATGTTCATGGAGATTTGAAGCCGAGTAACATACTGCTTGGACAGAACATGGAGCCCTGCATTTCTGATTTTGGACTCGGGCGCCTTGCTAACATCGCTGGAGGATCCCCCACCCTCCAGTCCAATAGAGTTGATTCTGAGAAGCCGCACGAAAGACTACAAAAGAGTGCACCATCAGAAGTTTCTGCAGTTTCTCCGTGTATCAACTTGGGAGCTTATTATCAGGCTCCCGAAGCACTGAAAATGGTGAAACCGTCACAGAAATGGGACATTTACTCGTTCGGGGTAGTCTTACTGGAACTAATTACGGGAAGGATGCCTGTAGTTCAAGTGGGTAGCATGGAAATGGATATGGCTCAATGGATTCAGCTGTGCATTGAAGAGAAGAAGCCACTATCTGATGTTGTAGATCCATTTTTGGCTCAAGACGCAGACAAGGAAGAGGAGATGGTAGCCATTATAAAGATTGCTATGTCTTGTGTTAGTAGCAGCCCCGAAAGAAGACCTACAATGAGGCATGTCTCCGATGCTCTGGACAGATTGGCTGAATCTACCGGCTGACAAAGCCAGAGTCATATAGTATTTGATGCATTGAAAGGGAAGTCGTGCTGTGGATAGGTAGTGAAGGAAGGTGGAAGAAGCTTGCTATTGCTATGGAGGTGCTGTTTGTGTTAATATGTGAAGAAAGTCTTCCTTTGCAACTCACTACAGGCCATTTGTTTATTGTTGTTTATCTTATTAAGTTAATTCTTCTTGGAATTATTGTTTGTCAGTAGTATTTTTCCTCACAAGGAGTAGTGATGAACATTGGAGGAAGAGATCTATTCACAAATTGAGTTTGTTGTAACTAGAAAACTTGATTTATGATCACAATCTAGAGCTTCTGAATGTAAAGTTGGGAAAAACGAACCTATGTGGACAATACTACTGATTTTACTTGTGTTGACTAAAGCCATGGTACTCAAGTTTGAGGTATCAATCTTGTCCAGACAAGAAACATGTCTTGTCCGAACCTCATTTTTAATTTTCCAAAATAGTTATGAACCGCCAATTATTGCAACCCAAAAGGCTAATAGGAGGACTCTTGCGCCAATCAATGGAGGGGAGTTTTGGTTCTTGCTATTTTTCAAATCTGCATTTTGCTTCTTTTGACTTCAAGAAAGCTTCTTGTTTGTATGTATTTCGTCAACACAGTTAGATACAAGTTATCAATATTCCAACTCATTCAATTGAGTGATCAAGAAACCAGTTTTCTCTATGATCTTGAAATCAGCTATTCTTGGACGGACAATAGCTAACCACCTCCTTAAATGAAATTTTTGTATTGTATAAGAATACAGATAGCAACCAAATTTAAAGCATCTTCCATTAAGTGTTGTAGGCCTAGTTAGTACTGAGCCTTTTGTAGATGGGCAAAAGTAGAAAAGCATTGGCACCTCTATGAGGTATAAGGTATATTTGTATTAGTGGAAGCCTAGTCTTGGCAGTACAAATTAGTTGAATAGATGCCAAATATATAGTAACTTTTCAACAGCCTCAACTTAATTACTCTGTCCAATTCCAACTTTTTCTTGGTTGTTTTCTTTATTAATTAGGAAAAATGTCAAGACTGTGCAATATATGTAAAATTCTGATCAGCTAGTCGTGCAAGATGCCACACACAATGTTACGTAAGAAGCTATAACGTTGTGTCTGACTTCTTGCGTAGATAACTTAGGACAGTAAAGATAAAGCTATAGACAATGACACAGCAGATTGTTTACCCAGTTCGGTGCAACGTCACCTACGTCTGGGGGCTCTCAGCCTAGTGGAAAGATTTCACTTATCAGTAATCCGTCAGAACATACAAGTACCTGTGATCAACCCTAGATCTATACTTTATGCTACGTCTTACAGTGCAATCTATCTCAGGGTCTCCCCCTGAATCCAAGAACGTCTTGATTCGACTCTTCGAGCAATCGCCTTACTCTGTCGTCTTCAAGTCTTCTTCAAGCTTGGTGGTTGCGTGCAGTCTTCACTCACGCGATTATTAAACCCTCAATCACCTAACTCTCAATAGTTATGTGATGCACAATATCCTAAGCTTAATCTGCAATTTCTCAGCCCGCAAACCTTCACGTCTAAGAATCTTGCAAATTGTTGCTAGGAAACAAATAAAGAACCACACGATTGCTAAGGGGGTAGCCTAAGCTTTTATAGCAATCGTGGATGAGTACTAACCCTAAAGGGTTTCCTCTTAATCGCCGTCTTTCTTCTTTCCTAATTTGCAGACGTTCTGGAACTTTGCATAATTCCTAATCGTAATCGTATTTCCTGCACAATCTGGACTTGCCTGATTTCCGTCGATCAGGATGTTTGCCGAGATGCCGTCAACAATGTTACACAAGATGTCGTAGAAGATGCTTCGACATTCTTTGTAACATGTTTCTTCAGTTCCTTTAAAAATCAGCCAATCTCTAAAACCGTCGTAACTACAATCTCCCCCTTTGGCTATTTTTAAGGACAACATTCTTCATCGTATTATGCGTCGCATTCTGCATCGCATTTGTCGTCTCGTCGATCGGCAGTGTCGCGTGTATCATCGCGTCTAGCGTCTTCGCGTCATCTCTATCTTTCTTGTGTCATCGTGATCGCGCGCGTATCTAACCTTTACTACACTTACTCCCCCTTGCTGGCTCAAAAAGAGCCAAAACTTAAACAAATATTGTAACAAAGCAGCAGGGTAATAAGAACCAAATCTAAACATAACTCACACTCACTCTCAATCAGCAGTCGAGAGTCAGTGTGATATAGTGTTCAACAAAAATTACAAATTAAAGATTGTTCAGTTGTTCGAGAATCAGAAAATTCATGAAATTTAGACAGAGCTGCTGCTGGAACTTGCAGTCTCTTCTTCCGTCGCTTCAGTTGAGGCATCTTGGGTAGATTCGTCTGGATCATTAGACAGAGAGGTGGTGTCATCATCTTCGGAGCCAGGAGGAGACAAGGATTTCAGCAGGTTGGCGCAATGTGATCGGCGCTGGGAGAGATGCTTCAGGGCTGTCTTCAAATTGACAATGTTCTCGTCAAGCACGGCTATCTCTCGTTCAAGCATAACTGCATCCCTGCTGGAGGTTGTGGTTAGAGGGGCGGCACTTGTGGCTCGACTGGTCGTTGCCTTGGCTTCTGGCCTGACAAGATCAGGAGCATGCTTGCCCTCAAATAACTTGTGGCTCACCACAATCAGTCCTCCTCTTTTGCCAACCTTATCCGATGTTTTCAACACTCCGGGGTGTTGATGTACAAGCAGCTCAGAGATAAGGGATGGAAAGGCAATAGGAATTTTCACAGCAAGTGATCTAGCATGGCGAATAAGATGATCAATCACAAATTGCCCAAAATCAAGTTTAGATCCAGTACCTATTTGGTAGATTAGTATTGCCAGCTCTGGTTTGATATATGATGCGTGGGTCGAGGGAGCCCAATTTGCTACTCCAATTCGGAAGAGAATGGAGTACTTGGAAGTAAGATCTGATGCTGCCACAGTGCCTTTGGTCGGCCATGTTCTGCTTTTGTCTCCGGTAATCTCACGGAGGACTTTGTTTAGGTCGGGTGGTGGCATAGATCGAACCCGCTTCATTCCCAGGAAGTCATTGATAATGTCAGAGGAGATGTTTAAGCGAATGCCTCTGATATATACCATCTCAAACTCCGAATCATCTGGAGTCCCAAACCCAGTAGGCAGATTTGCAATGAATTCCTTAACCAGGAGGGGATAATGGTTACCAATGTTTGTGACGGTTCTCATTAATTCTGCCTTCTCCAGGAGCTGGACAATGGCCTCTAGTCCAAGCAGCTCCGATGACAGGGTCTTTTCCGGGTACGCCGTTCTTTGAAACACGAACTCCCACCGTTTCGCACCGTCTGCCGAGTGAAACGACACATTGTCGTAGGGAACACTTGACATGTTCTTGACCGTCTTCAGGATCTTGTTCTTCTTTTCTTCCTTAGCAGTAACCTCCTCTACTTCATTATCAGTTGCTTCATCTACCAATCTCCTTGTGGAGACCACTTTCTTCCCTTTTTCTTTGGCATACATCTTTTTCTTTTTGTTGCTGGGACCTCCAGTATCTTTGACCTCCTTCCACTTCCTTGTTTCTTTGAGTTTTCCAGCCATTACAGCCAAACTTTCATTCTCTTCTAGAACTTTTTTCTTCAGGGATGACAACACTGTGTGTGCCTTCTCAGCAGCTTCTTCCGTGGCATCTTGTCTGGCATCCAGAGGGTTTCCTTCTGTGTTATTGGTGGTGGCATTCTTGTCCTTCTCAGCTTCTTCCAGATTGGTCTCTCCGTTTCTGGTTTCTTCTTTCTCATCTTCTTCCTCGGCTTCTTCCGAGTCAGCGATTTCTTCTTCTACTACAACCTCTTCTGTGGCTTTCGGCATGACATCTGTTCCTCCTTCTTCTTCTCCTTCTCCTTCATCAATACGCTCCAACCCATGACTGACCGGGGTCAAGTCCTCCTTTTCTCCTTCAGGATTTATCAGTTCCTCTACCACACCTTCTTGAGGTGGGTCCTGGTTTTCCAGTAGTGATTCCAACAAATCATTGTTCCTAGAGGTATCGGTGGAGAAATCGTTACCTGGGATATTTGTTGGTGTTGGAACTGGGACGATCTGCATGGAGGCTTCTCGACTTCCCTGGCCAAGATCAGTCTCCCTTTCTGGCCCAGTTAGGTCTGACATGGAGAATGTAGAGCTTCCGGTCCGAGACTTTTTGGGAACTCGAGTAAAGACTGGCATTGGAGCTTCCTCCGGTGAAGTTTCCTTGGGGATTTCTTTTGTTTTCTTCAGGGTCTTTGGCCCTTTAATCCGAACTCCATGCTTGTTCATTTTTGCCTTGCTACTCTTGGAGCTTTTTGCTTCTGCTTTCTTAGGTTCGGAGGCTTTCTTTGGGACTATTGTGCTCCGAGTTTTCACCATGTCCGTTTAGTGAGATCTTTGTTTGCAAAATGTGAAGGGAGAGGGAGATGAGAGCGAACACGAGAAGGGGGCAGGCTAGGTTTAGAATTTGAAAAGAAAAAAAAACAGATTGATTCAAATCTTTTAAACGTCTGAGCGTATCTTTTCCTTCCTTTTATATGGGCTTTTGGTATGCTTGGCCCAATGGTATTTGTTGGGATTTTGGACCGGTTCATGAAAAGGCACCAACTAACTCCTCTCAACCGTTTCTGCAACTTCTTATTGCTCATTGATGGTGCACAGACCGAGTGATGATCTGAGATTCTCAAATCTGCTCGCATCTAATGTCTTTGTGAAAATATCAGCAAGTTGCTTCTCTGTAGGGATGTGCTCTTGGATGATCTTCTTATCTTCGACCAGTTCTCGAATGAAGTGGTGTCTGATGTCAATGTGTTTGGTCTTACTGTGTTGGACAAGATTTTTGGAGATGTTGATAGCACTGACATTATCACAATATAAAGTCATGGCATCCTGTCTGACATTGTATTCGACTAACATCTGCTTCATCCATAGTAGTTGTGTGCAGCTACTCCCAGCAGCAATGTACTCTGATTCGGCAGTGGAAAAGGCAACACAGTTTTGCTTTTTACTAAACCATGATATGAGGTTGTTGCCAAGGAAAAAGCATCCTCCAGATGTGCTTTTCCTATCCGCTGTGTTTCCAGCCCAATCGGCATCACAGTACCCCACCAGGGTAGAGGATGTGTCGAATGAGTATAACAAACTCAAGTCTGTAGTCTCAGAGACATATCTTATAATTCTTTTAGCTTGGGATAGATGACTAACCTTAGGATTAGCTTGATATCGTGCACATATTCCGACAGAGTAGGCAATATCTGGTCGACTTGCAGTAAGGTAGAGAAGACTACCGATGATGCTTCTGTACAGATGTTGGTCAACGGCTTCTCCTGGATCATCTTTAGTTAGCTTGACATGTGTAGCTGCAGGTGTCCTTTTATGTGAGGCTTTCTCTAGTCCAAACTTCTTGACAATATTCTTCGCATATTTGCTCTGAGATATGAAGATGCTATCCTTTTGTTGTTTGATTTGGAAGCCTAGAAAATAAGTAAGCTCTCCCACCATGCTCATCTCGAATTCTGATTGCATCTGTTGAATAAATATCTCTACCATCTTGCTTGACATCCCTCCAAAGACAATGTCAACGACATATATTTGAGCAATCATCAAATTTCCGTTTTCATTCTTCACAAATAGGGTCTTGTCGACTCCCCCTCTAGCGTAGCTGCTTTGAATCAGAAATTTTGTGAGTCTTTCATACCAAGCCCTTGGTGCTTGTTTCAACCCATAGAGAGCTTTCTTGAGTTTATACACATGATCATGATAGTGGGGATCAACAAATCCTTTGAGTTGTGACACATATACTTCTTCATTGAGGTCCTCATTCAAGAATGCACTTTTGACATCCATCTGGTAGAGCTTTATCTGTAGATGGCATGATATCCCTAGTAGGAGACGAATTGCTTCAAGTCTTGCTACAGGAGCAAAGGTCTTACGAAGTCGACTCCTTCAATTTGAGTATACCCTTGAGCAACTAACCTGGCTTTGTTGCGAGTGATGTTACCAAGCTCATCGGACTTGTTCTTGAAGATCCATTTTGTGCCAATGATATTTCCTTCACTTGGTTTGGGCACCAGTTCCCACACCTGATTTTTCTCAAATTGTATCAGCTCTTCTTGCATAGCATTGACCCAATACTCATCACTGATGGCTTCATTGATGTTTTTGGGTTCTGCCTTTGAAACGAAGCAAATATTTCCTATCATCTCGTTGTAGTCTTCAGGAGTTCTTGACCGGGTCTGTATGCCTTCATTCAGGTCTCCAATTACTCCAGAGATAGGATGATTAGTCTGGATTCTTCGTGAGGGATTCCTGTTGCTGGTTTCAGGAACTACTTCGTCATTTGGACTAGCATTATTTTCTATTTTGCTGCTAGCATCTTCTCTGACATCAGGAATAGCATTCTTCCTGACATTGTTGGGCGGATAGGCTCCGTCTTCGTCCGTCGCATCTTCTGAGGCATCTTCGCAGTCATCATCAACAACAACATTGATTGATTCCATCATGGTCTTTGTTCGTTTGTTGAAGACTCGGTATGCGCGACTATTCCTTGAATAGCCAAGGAAGATGCCTTCATCGCTTTTTGGGTCAAGCTTTCGACGAGGCTCTCTATCAGCCAGAATATAACACGTGGAGCCAAAGATATGGAAGTACTTAACATTTGGCTTTCTCCCCCTCCATATTTCATAATGAGTTACTGACATACCTGGTCGGAAAGTGACTCGATTGTGGATATGGCAAGCAGTGTTAAGTGCTTCTGCCCAAAAGTGAGTTGGTATGTCCTCAGCCAGCATCATAACTCTCGCCATCTCTTGTAGAGTCCTGTTCTTGCGCTCAACAATGCCATTCTGTTGGGGAGTGATTGGTGCTGAGAATTCATGAGCTATCCCTTCTGAGTTGCAGAAATCTGCAAACTTGCTGTTTTCGAACTCACGACCATGATTGTCTCTCCTTTTTCCCTTTGGACTTGGATGCATAAATTCTTGAAGATCGAGAAGGTGTCTGATTTTTCACGAGGGAAGTCAACCCAAGTGTATCGTGAGTAATCATCTACACACACAAAGACATATCGTTTTCCTCCAAGGCTCTCAACTTGCATTGGTCCCATGAGGTCAACATGTATTAGCTCAAGTACCCGAGAGGTGGTGATATGCTGAAGCTTCTTGTGTGACATCTTGGTTTGCTTACCAATCTGACATTCCCCGCAGATCTTTCCTTCTATTATTTTCAGGTTTGGGATTCCTGTAATTGCCTGCTCTGAGATTGCCTTCTGCATACTTCTAAGATTTAGATGTCCAAGCTTTCGGTACCACAGTTTGGTTTCTTCTGCTTTGGAGACAAGGCACTTGGTTGCTTCGATATGTGTCTCGGGTGACCAGATGTAGCAATTATCCGTTGAGCAAACTCCTTGTAGAATAGTGACTTGATCGAAATCTTTAACTATACAGGCTTCTTTAGTGAATTTCACTTCTGAGCCCTGATCACAGATCTGGCTGATGCTAATCAGGTTTGCCTTAAGTCCTTCTACAAGTAATGCTTCAGTCAGGCAAGTGGCTCCAGGATGCTTGAGTACTCCTTTTCCAATGATTCGACCTCGAATCCCATCTCCAAACGTAACAAAGCAGTTTGTATATAATTTGAGATTGGAGAGAAACTCTGGAGTACCTGTCATGTGTCGAGAACAGCCACTGTCGAGATACCAGTCTTTGTTTGTTGATGCGCTCAAGGATGTATATGCAACATTAGCTCGATAGACTAGGTTTTTAGGTCTCCATTCAAGGCGAGATATCTTCTGAGGAGTTGGGAGATGCCTTTGATATCTCTTTTGTGGTAGCTGAGCTTGCTTCCTCCCAAGAAGTTGAAAACAAAAAGGTCTGATGTGACCTCGTTGACCACAGTAATGACATATCCATTGATATTGATAAGCTGGTCTTCTGTAGCATTGTTGTCTGCGTGGAGGATGTCTTCTGGCAGTTGCTTGACGATAACATGTTGTAGACGATGTCATGGCTTTTGTTGTAGGTTGTCCTGTAGAATGTGTTAGGGCATCCAGTGGTTTATTGTCAACCATGGCTTGTTGTGGGACAAACTTCGTTACTACTGTTGAGGGGATACCGTGTGTGTACCCTAGTCCCGTTGTATCCTTGGACTGCTTTCCTACTGATAGGATCTTGTCAAGGCTTTCTGTGCTAGGATTCATCATCTTTACCGATTTAGTCATAAGGCTAATTTCTCCGTTAAGTCTGGTGATTTCGCGTTTTAGCTCCACGATCGTCTCTAGAAATCTAGACTTGTTGTTGGTAAGACTGATAATCCTTTCACCTTGTTGATCAAGTATCAGAGTTTCCTTGATCCATCTGGTATGTAAGCCTTTGTATGCCTCGACTAGTTGCTCTTTAGTCCAATTCTCATTTGGAGTTGGATGGAGGTGATCATCATTGATATTGGCGGAATTATCAATGTTACATACATGAGTAATAGTAGTGAATGCAACAAAGTTGCTTACCTCTTCTGATCCACTATCTTCATTGTCATCGTCTGATAGGGTGGCATTGTATCCTCGTTTTTGTTGTTTGAGGAAATTTGGACATTATCTACAGAGGTGGCCAAAGCCTTCACATTCATGACATTGAAGTCCTTTCTTGTTGTTTTCTTCCCCACTCCTGTTTGGTCTGTCAAGACTTCCTCCTGTTTGAGCTTTCTGTGGAGTTTTGTTTCTGGCATTAGCTGTGACATTCCGTCCTCCCATTCGACTGAATCTTCTCATGACTTTGTTGTAATTTTTTGTGAGAAGAGCCATTGTAGCATCAATGTCTTCGTCAGAGTCAGATTCCTCAGGATCTGGTTGCTTGTGTGTAGAGCTTTTGAAAGCAACTCCTTTGTTCCTTTTGTCGATGTTAGGTAAAGACAACTCATAGGTCATTAGAGACCCCATCGGCTCATCAAATTTCAAGATCTTGAGGTCATGGACTTCCTCAATTGCAGTGATCTTCATCTTAAACCTAGGGCTAAGAGCACGCAAGGTTTTTCTTACCAATTTTTCATCAGACATTGGTTCTCCCAGAGAGTAGGATTCATTGGCTAGATCTCGAATACGAACATTGAATTCTACAATCGATTCGTCTTCTTTCATGACGAGGGCTTCAAAGTTGGTTGTCAGATATTGCAATTTTTGTTCTCGAACCTTAGTTGTTCCTTCATATGCAACAGCCAGGATATCCCATCCAGATTTGGCAGTTGTGCATGTGTTGATCAGTCTGAACACATTTTTCTCAACACCATTGAAGATAGCATTCAGAGCTCGAGAATTTCCCAGTGATTCTTCGTCTTCATCATCAGTCCAGTCTTTTTCTGGTTTTGGACCGATGGGATTGCCATCATTGTCATTGAGTTGTGGAGCATTCCACCCATTGATTACAGCCTTCCATGTCTTGTTGTCAAGTGACTTCATGAAGGCACACATTCGAGCCTTCCAATAGCCATAGTTGCTTCCATCTAGAACATGTGGTCGATTTATGGATCCTCCTTCTCTGGTATTGTCCATCTTTGATCAAAATATTTGTTTAGGAACTCACCTAAAGCTATAGGTGCCCCCTCTGATACCAATTGAAATTCTGAACAGCTAGTCGTGCAAGATGCCACACACAATGTTACGTAAGAAGCTATAATGTTGTGTCTGACTTCTTGCGTAGATAACTTAGGACAGTAAAGATAAAGCTATAGACAATGACACAGCAGATTGTTTACATAGTTCGGTGCAACGTCACCTACGTCTCGGGGCTCTCAGCCTAGTGGAAAGATTTCACTTATCAGTAATCCTTCAGAACATACAAGTACCTGTGATCAACCCTAGATCTATACTTTATGCTACGTCTTACAGTGCAATCTATCTCAAGGTCTCCCCCTGAATCCAAGAACGTCTTGATTCCACTCTTCGAGCAATCGCCTTGCTCTGTCGTCTTCAAGTCTTCTTCAAGCTTGGTGGTTGCGTGCAGTCTTCACTCACGCGATCATTAAACCCTCAATCACCTAACTCTCAATAGTTATGTGATGCACAATATCCTAAGCTTAATCTGCAATTTCTCAGCCCGCAAACCTTCACGTCTAAGAACCTTGCAAATTGTTGCTAGGAAATAAATAAAGAACCACACGATTGCTATGGGGGTAGCCTAAGCTTTTATAGCAATCGTGGATGAGTACTAACCCTAAAGGGTTTCCTCTTAATCGCCGTCTTTCTTCTTTCCTGATTTGCAGACGTTCTGGAACTTTGCATAATTCCTAATCGTAATCGTATTTCCTACACAATCTGGACTTGCCTGATTTCCCTCGATCAGGATGTTTGCCGAGATGCCGTCAACAATGTTACACAATATGTCGTAGAAGATGTTTCGACATTCTTTGTAACATGTTTCTTCAGTTCCTTTAAAAATCAGCCAATCTCTAAAACCGTCGTAACTACAATATGGTACTTTTATAAAAAAAAATGTTGTATACTTTGTTAATTGCTACGATAAAATTTACATTATTGTGCAAAATACATGTATCTTTATAAAAATTATAAAATTGCTCGTAAAATTATAAATTAATATTTTTATAAAATAATTTAAAAAATTTATTATACAAATTTTAGTTCGGAGATAAAAATAAAAAAAAACATTTTAAAATAATATATATTTAAAATAAGGGAATGTACATTTTTGTGCACCTAAATATATACTTTTGACACTTTCATACCCTACCTTTTTTTTTCTCTTCTTTTTAGTACCCTAAATTACATTTCGGGACAATTTACCCCTAAAATTTTAAAAATATCGAAATTACCCCTGAATTGAACCAAAATTAAATCTGGTTTAATAGAGAGAACCGGCCCAATTTTTAAAGAGTGTAAAAAGACGAAATTACACTCAACTATTCATCAAATTTTCAATTCAATGCCACCCTTTCAATTCCAATCCACCTACCGGCTTTTCTCCTCCGGCGCCGCTCTGTTCTCGACCAGTCGCCTCCCGCTGGCTTCTCGGTCCGAGACAGCTCCGGCGCCAGGTACCCGAGCGTCCCCACCACGCGCGTCGTGCCCAGGTTCGATCACCGCTCGTGGAGCTTCTCGAGCCCGAAGTCCCCAAGCCGGTCGGAGCGTCCCATCCGAACTCATCAATGGCGACAAAAACCAAACCCTCTTAATGGGTTCTATTTTTTCCCTCTAACCCATCTCCAGAAACTCAATCTCGTCACATGTTCACAGTCATGAACCCAATCGAGCTCTCATGGATCCTCCTTCTTCTTCTCCACCTCTCAAGCTCTGCAATTTCAGAACTCACATGCCCAATCGACTTCAGCTGCGTCCTCCGAATCCTATGGAAGTCCTCTCCTGCCATAACTACGAATCGTCTTCGAGCTCCGTCGGCTCCACCACAACGCTGCCGTGTTGCTAATCGCTCCTCTTTGTGTTCAGGATCGGAGTCACACAACACCTCCGAGAGACCTCCGATTTTCAGCTCACTGACGAACCCACCTCCGATTCTTGCCTCTGAGACTTCCAGACCGTCCTCGATTCTCTCTCCCTCCACCACGACCTCGCTGATTCGTGCTTCGACTGACCCAATTCGCGGTCTCTTCGACCTCCTCCATCGGAGTGGAGAATCTCAAAGACTGGATCGCCGAGCTCGGACCCTCCAGCGCCATTGACTCCTCCTTCCGGCAGGAGGCGACCGGTCGAGAACAGAGTAGCGTCGGAGTAGGAAATTATGTGGATTGGAACTGAAAGGGTAGCATTGAATTGAAAATTTGATGAATAGTTGAGGGTAATTTTGTCTTTTTACACTCTTTAATAATTGGGCCGGTTCTCTCCATTAGACCTGATTTAATTTTGGTTCAATTAAGGGGTAATTTCGGTATTTTGAAATTCTAGGAGTAAGTTGTCCCAAAATAAAATTCAGGGTACTAAAAAAGAAAAAAAAAGTAGGGTATGAAAGTGTCAAAAGTGTATATTTAGGTGCACAAAAGTGCCATATTCTCTTAAAATAATAATTAACTTTTAGAGTAGTATTTTCTCATTTTGGTACAAATACACATTTTGTACAAAAATACAAAATTCACAGCATACTTTTGCCATTAACAAATTACATATCCCTCTCATGCAGCTCAAATAGAATCAAGGCGCAATAGGAAGTTTTGCGTATAATGATGCCAACTCTTGATTGCTTGCCCTCGTTAACTGCTTGCCTGCTGACTAGAACTATTTGTTTCACTACAGGTCTTTGTTATCCATTGATTCATCAGCAAACATGGGTTCTACAGCTTGCTTGAATAAAACTACAATGAGTTCAAGAAACATCGATATGAGCTATAAATACTTTCGGTTATAGGTATCAAATGAGCCAGAAGAGCATGTAATACTTATTGAAATGGAAAGAAATTCACGATTTATTTTTATTATAAATTCACGATTTACTCCCTAAATATGTTATGACTGATTTGAATTGATTTTGTTTTATTTGTTTTTCCTTCTATTCGTGTAAGACACTAGTATAAATGCACGGTCTCTGCATGAATAAAATAATAATTTTATCTGGTCTGATACCACATTAGAGTACCAACTTAACTAAAAAGTTAAACTTATATTAGAATGACCAATTATAATTTTATATTATAACAATACTATTGTTATCCGAAGAGACTATTTAATGTCGGCTTCCCTCCTCAAGACTAGTGAAAACAAGCTCTATTACGTGGAAACTATATCATTAGATGGATTCACAATGTTGGAAGTTGTTGCAAACCACTACCTATGAAGGTAAACAATAAATTAGACTCTTATAAAGAAAATAGTTGAAATATGATATTTGTACCGGATATAGTTAAGAAGACCGAGATTGTGAAAGAGTAGATGATCCGAGTCCAACAAAGTGTTATTTCCTTAAAAGAAGATTGGTCTCTCTACGACATTGAAAGAATCACTGAGTAATTGTTTCTCAAGATAAAATATACTTAAACCACTAATGAGTGCTATGAATAATGGAGTCTAGCGACATAACTATTGATTTGTATTTAAGCAATAAGAGAGAAAGTTAATATGAAGAAGATGATGATTTTTGTTCCAATTTCAATCTTGTAAGTAGGAGAGTTGACATTGTTTAGAACATATACATATGTTCTCAAAGGTTGCAATCCTTAGACCAAAAGGTCCATTTAAAAGCCAAAAGATATCAGAAAAGTTCAATAGTTTGAATGAAAAGATGCATCCATTTGAATCAAAATTCAGCTAGGACTTCAAGTAAAGGTTCAAATTTTTGCATGACTAAGTGCTATTATCTCACTCAATACCTGCTTGATTTTCATAAGTGTATAGCTTAAGTTCTAGTTCTTGAGTAGACGACCACAACATATATACACATGATTCAATTTGATTACTACTAACTATGAAGGTAAACAATAAATTAGACTCTTATACATAAAATAGTTGAAATATGAGATGTGTACCAGAGATAGTTGAGAAGACCGAGCTTGTGAAAGAGTAAACAATTCAAGTCCAACAAAGTGCTATTTTCTTAAGAAAATATTGCTCCCTCTACGACATTGAAAGAATCACCGAGCAATTGTTTCCCAAGATAAAACAGATTTAAACCACTAATGAGTGCTACGAATAGTAGAGTCTAGCGACATAACTATTGATTTGTATTTAAGTAATAAGAGAGAAAGTTAGGAAAAAGATGATGATTGTGTCCCAATTTCAATATTGTAAATAGGAGAGTTGACACTATTTCGAACATACACATCTATTCTCAAAGGTTGGGATCCTTAGACCTTTTGGTCCATTTAAAAGTCAAAAGATAGGAAATATACTAAGCAAGACCATGACCAAGACCAAGACTGGGCTGAGACGGTGGCAGCAGTAGAGGTGAGTGCATGTGGTTGTTTCTTAACCTGAGTTGATTTGCGGGTCTCACCATTACATGTGAAGTAATGACCCAAAGCCACAACATTTAGTTCCCATTTCCAAGTATGAAAAAAGTCACTTATGTTAAAATGTGAGCAATGCGACAATCAATATTTGAGCTAGTGTATTACAAATTTTTCGCATCTTTAAGTGCTATCATCTCATTCAATACTTGATTGATTTTCATAAGTGTATAGCTTAATATCTAGTTCTCGAAGAGACAACCACAACAGATATACACATGACTCAATTTGATTTCTATAATCGATTGGAATGATTATCGAAAAATTTAATTTGAATATGGTTTCCAACAACTACTCGTTTCAATATTCTTCAGTCGTATAAATAAAGTCACTACTTTTTTTTATTTAAGGGACTGCATCCAAGTTGAAATTCTGAATTGTAGCCGAGTCAAGAAGTCGAACACAAAGTCGTAACTTGTGTATCGACTACTTGCCTAAAAGTAAAACGTAAGCGTAAATAATAAACAGATAATAATAACGACACCAGAGATGATTACCCAGTTCGGTGACTCCGCACCTACGTCTGGGGGCACTTTGCCAGTGGAAAGGTTTTCACTATTAGGTAGTCAATAGTACAACTTCAAGCACCAACTAGCTATCACACAAGCTATTGTCCTAAGCTACTATAGATCTCACTGTGAACAACCTCGACCAAGGGCCTCTCCCCCTGTCTTTGAGATCCTCTCAATTCCACCCTTCGAGCAAGCCTATGCTCGGTGTCGTTGTCTTCTTTGACGGAGTTGTGAATCTTCAATCACAAAAAAAAACCCTAACCGATCCAAACACTTAGTCTTCGCGACTTAATGTTTGATCGGAGCAAAAATCCGTTCTAGCGAATCTTAATTAGACTCTCAACACGCCGATGGTGCATGGTTAAGAGCTCTGAGAAATCTTGCAAGTTTTAGAACAAGAACGGATGATCTGCTAATGGGAAGCCAAGGGCTTTTTATAGCAGCTCACATTCCTAATCCTTCCTGGATTAGGAACAGGGAAGTCAGGCAAGTTGTTGCCGCCTTCCATGACAGCTGGAAGTCGTCTTGCCTGTTCTGACTTCCTGAATAAATCAGGCAGGTAGAGTTGCCGCCTATTGCTGACGTGTAACTGCCAGCTGGAAGTCGCCTGACTTGTCGACGTCACTCTCTTGCGCTCCAAGTCTTCGTGGTGCCTTTCTTCTTTCGCTCCAAGCTTCGTCGAAATAGGAAAGCTTCAGATCTTTCCTAATCTGGACCGTAACAAGTCGCTCCACATGTCATGTAACATGTTGCACGACTTCTTACTCTTGCGCTAAAAAATTATGCCAACAATTAAACGTAGCAACAATCTCCCCCTTTGGCAATTTTTTAGGCAAACACCTTTTTAAGCCCATCGTCATCTTGTGGCAGTTACGCACAGCAAGTGATGTGAATTTTTACTCCAAGCAGGCACATCGTCGTCACCTTGAGGCACTTACGCACACAGCAAGTTATGTGACTTCTGATGCGACTTCTTGTGCGTCTTTCTAGTGTATCTTCTGGAGCGGCGACTTCTGGTGTGGCTACTGCGCAACTTCCGGTGCGACTTTTGGCGTAGCCTCTAGCATAACTTCTATCTATCTCCCCCTGTCTGTCTAACAATATTGCCAAAGGCAATCATACAATGAAATTCGACTAAACAGCAGGGTAAAAACCAGCTCACACAATGAGCAAAATAAACAGCTCAAACATGAGCAAATATCCAGCTCAAACATGAGCAAATATCCAAAAATAAAAAGTCATAGTGTGCGGATAATTAACTCGGACATACCCCGAGGATTTAAAAGTGTGTGGAACAAAGTTATCAGAGTGAATCAGAAAAATACTTAAAATGAAGTGGAGTCATCAACATCATCTTCAGCAGCAGGAGCAGAGCGGAGGTCATTGAGCAGAGCTTCACATGCGTCTTTACGGGTTGATAGCATCGCAATTGACTTCTCCAGATCATCGATCATCTCCACCAATTCTTCCTCCATCCTAGTGCCAAGTGGTCCTGAGGGTCGAGAGCTTGAACCAGCTCCTGATGCTTTGGCTATAGGAGGTGCGAGGTCCTTCAAATGCTTGCCTTCGAAGTTCTTGAGGCTGATAGCAAGGGGCAGTGGCTTCTTATCCGAAACATCCGTCTCTCGAACAATGTGAGGACATTGTTGGAGAAGGAGACCGGTGATCAATGAAGGAAACCCGATAGGAAGCTTGACAGCGCATGATTTGGCATGCTTGACTAGATGTTCAATAACATATGAGCCAAAATCAAGAGAAGACTGTGTACCTATTTGGTATATGAGTTTAGCCAATTCGGTTTTGATGCTCGACCCATGTGTAGAAGGTGCCCAATTTGCCAGGCCAATGCGGTAGAGAATTGAGTATTTTGCTGTAAGCTCAGTAGCCGCAATGGTGTCTTTGACGGGCCAGACCTTCTTCCGTCCTCCAGTGATCTCGACCGCTACTTTGTTCAAGTGCGGGACTTCTGGGTCTTCTCTGCCAAGATAGGTATTGATGGTTGAGGCAGATATTTCGAAGCATTCTCCCCGAACGAACACCTTTCTGTATTCAGCGTCTTCTTGATCATCAAACTCGCTTGAAAGGTTCACAATAAACTCTTTGACCAATGCTGGGTAGAATGGCCCAATATTTATGACCATGTTGGTCAGGCCTGCTCTTCGGAGAAGTTTTACGATCGAGTTTATCCCCTGCGCTTCTGTGGAAAGTTCTCTTTCTGGATAAATCTTGCGCTGGTATACATACTGCCACTTAACCGCATTGTCTGCAGAGTGGAAAGAGACATTGTCCGTAGGAGCTTTAGGCACATTCTTGGGGAGTTTCTGTCCTCCCATTGCCTTTTTGAACCGTGGTAGCACCATCTGGGTGTCTTCTTCTTCAGATTCCTCTTCTTCTGAAGCAGATGTTGCTACAGAAGTTAGTGACTTCCTTCTAGACTTCTTCGGCTGTTTAGAAGCAGATGCTTCTCCTTTCTCTGTGGTTTACCTCTTTGGGGTCAATCTCCTCGGTACTTGGGGTTCTTCTTCTTCATCGACCAACCTTCTTGTTGTTAGCTTCCTTCACTCAAGCCTTTTAGGCATAGCTTCTTCTTCCATGGCTTCTGCCACATCTCCTTCTTCTATACTGATAATGTTCTCTACATGTTGAGAAACTTCTGGATGACTTCAGTTTCTTCATTTATCCCAGGTTCACTGTCCTGGACTATAGGTGGGCTGTCGGCTTTTTGCAAGACTTCTGTTGGTGGGGATTTTTCTAGCGTAGGTGCAGATTTTTGGGGGCTAGATTTATCTCCAAAGACGGCCCCATGGTCCTCAGGGGGGAGAGTTCCTTGAGCCTCTTCAGATGCCTCTTTGTCTATGATATTTACTACAGAAAGGGTAGTAGAAGTACCTTGTGGTGGCGTCTGCGAAGTGTGAGAGTCTTCATCTTCTAGGTTGGCAGCTTTGTCCTTCTCTTCAGTGGAGGTAATCGCCTCCATTGGTCCATCCTTAGGTTTCGCCGATCCTTCCCCAGGCAGATTTCTCCCACGAATCTTCACTCCATATTTGATTGTCGTCGATTTGGAGGCCGACAACTTCTTGGCAATCACTTTTACCCTCATTTTTGCTCGTAACGTCTTGGAGGCAGATGGTATTCGTCCGCTTCGGGTACCAACCATTTGGCAGAAAGCTTGATAGGATATGCTCTTGAGAGGAGAGAACAAAATCTTTCAATTGCAGAATTTTTGATTTGTGGTGCCCTAGCGGTTTCAAAAAGGTGGAGGTGCAGAGCCTATTTTGCGTGGGAGTTGAACAGAGCAATTGCTGATTGGTTGATCATCAGAGTGCAATCATTCTTTTTCTCTTTTAAAATTCAAATCAAACTACTGGGTTTTTGATAATAAAATTTGGGCCCGCCTTGATTTTGTGGACCCTGACTGGTCCAGATAGAGAGAGTAAAATCAACTAAAAGCTCTCCCTCTTCTTGCTTGACTTTTGGTTACTCCAGACAGCAAAGTCCAAGGGATGACCTCAGACTTTCAAACATGTCAGCATCTAATGCTTTGGTAAAGATGTCAGCGACTTGTTTCTCGGTGGGTAAATACTCGAGCTTTATCTTCTTGTCTTCTACAAGTTCTCGAATAAAGTGGTGCCTGATGTCAATATGCTTTGTCTTGCTATGTTGGACTGGATTCTTCGAGATGTTGATTGCACTGATGTTGTCACAGAACAAAGTCATGACTTCTTGCTTGACTCCATACTCTGCCAACATTTGTTTCATCCAAAGGAGCTGAGTGCAACTACTTCCAGCAGCAATATATTCGGACTCAGCAGTAGATAAAGCAATACAATTTTGCTTTTTGCTGAACCAAGACACAAGATTGTTTCCAAGGTAAAAGCAACCTCCAGAAGTACTTCTTCGATCTGGCATGCTTCCCGCCCAGTCGGCATCACAGTATCCAACAAGAGTAGGAGAGGTATTATAGGAGTATAGTAAACCCAATTCAGAAGTTCCTGAGATGTACCTTATGATCCTCTTTGCATGAGCCAAGTGACTGACTTTTGGATTGGCTTGGTATCGAGCACAGACTCCCACGGAGTAAGCGATGTCGGGTCGACTTGCTGTTAGATAGAGAAGACTTCCGATTATGCTTCGATAAAGGCTTTGATCAACTGATTCTCCCATCTCGTCCTTTGTGCATTTGGTATGTGTGACAATAGGAGTTCTCTTGTGTGAGGTCTTTTCTAACCCGAACTTCTTGACAATGTTCTTTGCGTATTTGCTTTGGGAGATAAATATTCCATCTAACATCTGCTTGATCTGGAAGCCTAGGAAGTATGTGAGCTCACCGACCATACTCATCTCAAATTCAGACTGCATATGTTGGACGAAAAGTTCCACCATCTTGTCTGACTTCCCTCCAAATACAATGTCGTCGACATATATTTGAGCAATCATGATGTCCCTTCCTTCTTTTTTCACAAAGAGAGTTTTGTCTACTCCCCCTCGAATATAGCCATTTTTTACAAGGAATTGGGTGAGACGTTCATACGATGCTCGTGGAGCTTGTTTGAGACCGTAGAGAGCTTTCTTTAACTTGTAGACATGGTGCGGAGAGTCATGGTCTTCGAATCCCTTTGGTTGGGCTACATAGACTTCTTCGTTGAGATTTTCATTAAGGAAAGCACTCTTTACATCCATCTGATAGAGTTTGAAACGCAGATGACATGCGATGCCGAGAAGAAGTCGTATGGCTTCAAGTCTGGCTACTGGAGCAAAAGTTTCTTCAAAGTCGACTCCTTCTATTTGTGTGTATCCTTGAGCCACCAGCCTCGCTTTGTTTCGAGTGATGTTCCCTTGCTCGTCAGACTTGTTTTTGAATATCCACTTTGTCCCGATGGTATTGACATTGTCAGGCTTGGGTACTAGTTCCCAGACTTCATTCCTTACAAATTGAACCAATTCTTCTTGCATGGCGCAGACCCAGTACTCATCTTTGATGGCCTCTTGTATATTCTTTGGCTCAATTTTGGAAATAAAGCAAACGTTACCTATCATCTCGTTGTAGTCAAGAGATGCCTTTTGTCGAGTCCGCACTCCCTCATTAATGTCTCCAATCACATCCTGGGGTGGATGATCCTTCTGAATTCTTCTTGATGTAGCTCTTTGCCTTATAGGAGATGCCTCTTTATCCGGGATGATTGGGCGTTCGTCTTCAGACTCTTTGTTGCGCTCATCGTCTTTGACTTATGGTCTGACTCCTCCTCTGACTTCTGGTCTGACTTCTCCTGAGAGATTTAGGACTTCTTCGTCCTCGTCACTAGGTTGCTCGTTACTGTCATCGATCACGACACTGATGGATTCCATGATAGTCCGGGTGCGTTTGTTGAATACACGAAAAGCCTGACTATTTCTGGAGTATCCGAGGAAGATGCCTTCGTCGCTCTTAGGATCAAGTTTCCGTCGAGGTTCCCTATCTGCAAGTATGTAGCAGATCGATCCAAAGACATGGAAATATTTGACATTCGACTTTCTCCCCCTCCATATTTCATAAAGAGTGAGTGAAGTTCCAGGGCGGAGAGTCACTCTATTATGAATATGGCACGCCGTATTCAAAGCTTCAGCCCAGAAGTGATGCGGGATGTCTTTGGCTAACATCATGACTCTTGCCATTTCTTTAAGAGTGCGATTTTTCCTTTCAACGATCCCGTTTTGCTGAGGAGTGATGGGAGCAGAAAATTCGTGTGCAATTCCTTCAGCATCACAGAAATTTGCGAAGCTGATGTTCTCAAACTTCTTTCCATGATCGCTTCGAAGTCGGACGACTTTTCCAATGACTTCTCTCTTTTCTCGTTGAACTCTCCGACATGGGGCTTCAAAGACTGAGAAGGTGTCTGACTTTTCTCGAATAAAGTCTACCCAGGTGTACCTCGAGAAGTCGTCTACACATACAAATATGTACTTCTTCCCTCCTAGACTTTCTACTTGCATAGGTCCCATAAGGTCAACATGAAGAAGTTCTAGAACACGAGAAGTAGTAAGATGTTGTACCTTCTTGTGTGACGTCTTGACTTGTTTCCCAATCTGGCATTCTCCATGGATTTTACCTTCAATGATCTTGAGGTTGGGAACTCCAATGATCGCCTTTTCAGAGAGAATCTTTTGCATGCTCCTCAAATTGATGTGACCAAGTTTTTGATGCCATAGTTTTGTTTCTTGAGCTTTGGATAAAAGGCACTTGGTTGGCACGGTAGTGATTGTTGGAGACCATAGATAACAGTTATCAAGGGACCTGTGGCATGTCATGACTTCCTTCCGCTGTTCGTCTTTGACCGAGCACTTGTCACGAGTGAAGTTGACATCCAGATTTAAATCGCATATTTGACTTATGCTGATGAGATTGGCTGTAAGACCTTCTACCAGTAGAACTTCTTTCAGACATGGTGAGTTGGGAAGGTTGAGTTTTCCTTTCCCGAGTACTCTAGCTTTTACTCCATCTCCAAAGGTGACGAAGCTATTTGTGCAAGGTATCAAAGTGACCAAGAAAGAGCTATTACACGTCATATATCGAGAGGATCCACTATCAAAGTACCAATCGTTGCTGGTTGAAGCCTTTAGAGCGGTGTACGCGATGTTAGCTCGATAGTTTACCTCCTTGACTCGTCATTCCTTTCGTGGTTGGCTTTTCTTGATGGTGGTCCTTTTCTTGACCAAGCTCTTCCCATATAGCTGATAGCAGAAGGGTCGAATATGTCCTCTTCGTCCACAGTGGTGACATACCCAGTTATGTATTTTGTTCTGCGTCCTTAAAGCGGCCAAGGTAAGAGATTGTTTGGTTGCTTGGTCAGCCGTGAAGTTAGGAGACTTCTGACGCGACTTCTGGGGGACAACCTTCTGAGGAACGAAGACGGTGTGCGATGATGAGGCTTCTTTTGAGTATCCAAGACCTTCCATATTTTTAGCTGGTTTCCCGATCGAAAGTATTTGGTCAAGAGTGTCAGTGCTTAGATTCATCATCTTTACAGACTTGGTGACCTGCTCTAACTCGCCTTTTAGTCGAGCAACTTCCTTTTTGAGATCAACAGTTGTCTCGAGAAGTCTTGACTTGTCTTCATTAAGAGTAAGAATGAGAGCATTCTGTTTTTCGATTACCTGAGAGTCTTCAAGCCACTTGACATACCATTCGTTGTAAGCGTTGTTGAGGGTCTCATCAGATAGCTCATCATCAGAGTCATACTTCTTTGAGCTTTCAGCTGGTTGATCTATTGTGGAGGAAGTGAAAGCAACATAGTTACTTATATGCTCAAGGTCACTGTCTTCCTCATCTTCATCGTCAATTAGAGAGGCATTGAATCCCTTCTTTTGTTTCTTTAAGAAGTTGGGACATTCCTTTTGCATGTGTCCATACCCCTCACATTCAAAGCACTGAACTCCTTTACCTGATCGCTCTCCTCGTCTACCATCGTTAGTTGTGTTTTCGAGCTTCTAAAACTTGTGATGCGGCTTGTCTCTGACTTCTCGGGTGACGTTCCTCCCTGTCATCTGGCCGAATCTTTTCATGACTTTGTTGTAGTTTTTGGCCACCATGGCGATAGTTTCCTCAATGTCACTATCCGAATCAGAGTGCGTTGAGTTCTTCTGCTTCTGAGTAGAACTTTTGAAAGCCACACCTTTGTGTTTCTTCTCAATAAGAGGTAGGGAGAGCTCGAAAGTCATTAGAGATCCTATGAGCTCATCAAACTTTAGTGTCTTCGAGTCATGGACTTCTTCTATGGCGGTTATCTTCATCTTGAATCTGGGACTTAGAGCTCTCAGCGTTTTTCTGACTAAATCTTCATCGGTTATAAGCTTGCCTAGTGAATATGATTCATTGGCCAGATCCTTGATACGCACATTAAACTCCGCAATCGTTTCGTCTTCATTCATGGTCAGGGCCTCAAAGTTAGTCGTGAGGTACTGTAACTTCTGCTCTTTGACTTTGGAAGTACCCTCGTAGGCAACAGCAAGAGTGTCCCATGCAATTTTGGCACTTGTGCACGTGTTGATAAGGCGAAACACATTCTTGTCTACTCCATTAAAGATAGCATTGAGTGCATGAGAATTACCTAGGGCGGCTTCATCTTCTTCTGCGCTCCACTCTTTTTCTGGTTTGATGCTGGTTTGATTTCCATGCGCATCAGCATAATGAGGTTCCTCCCATCCATTGATGACTGATTTCCAGGTTTTGCTGTCGAGGGACTTCAAAAAGGCACACATCCGAGCTTTCCAGTACCCATAGTTTGTTCCGTCGAGTACTGGTGGTCGATTTACTGAACCTCCTTCCTTTGAGTCCATATTGGCTATTCAGAAATTTTGCAGGAAAATCACCTAAAAGAAAAGGTGCCTCCTCTAATACCAATTGAAATTCTGAATCGTAGCAGAGTCAAGAAGTCGAACACAAAGTCGTAACTTGTGTATCGACTACTTGCCTAAAAGTAAACCGTAAGCGTAAACAGTAAACAGATAATAATAACGACACCAGAGATGATTACCCAGTTCGGTGACTCCGCACCTACGTCTGGGGGCACTTTGTCAGTGGAAAGGTTTTCACTATTAGGTAGTCAATAGTACAACTTCAAGCACCAACTAGCTATCACACAAGCTATTGTCCTAAGCTACTATAGATCTCACCGTGAACAACCTCGACCAAGGGCCTCTCCCATTGTCTTTGAGATCCTCTCAATTCCACCCTTCGAGCAAGCCTATGCTCGGTGTCGTTGTCTTCTTTGACGGAGTTGTGAATCTTCAATCACAAAAAAAAACCCTAACCGATCCAAACACTTAGTCTTCGCGACTTAATGTTTAATCGGAGCAAAAATCCGTTCCAGCGAATCTTAATCAGACTCTCAACACGCCGATGGTGCACGGTTAAGAGCTCTGAGAAATCTTGCAAGTTTTAGAACAAGAACGGATGATCTGCTAATGGGAAGCCAAGGGCTTTTTATAGCAGCTCACATTCCTAACCCTTCCTGGATTAGGAACAGGAAAGTCAGGCAAGTTGTTGTCGCCTTCCATGACAGCTGGAAGTCTTCTTGCCTGTTCTGACTTCCTGAATAAATCAGGCAAGTAGAGTTGCCGCCTATTGCTGACGTGTAACTGCCAGCTGGAAGTCGCCTGACTTGTCGACGTCACTCTCTTGCGCTCCAAGTCTTCGTGGCGCCTTTCTTCTTTCGCTACAAGCTTCGTCGAAATAGGAAAGCTTCAGATCTTTCCTAATCTGGACCGTAACAAGTCGCTCCACATGTCATGCATGTTGCACGACTTCTTACTCTTGCGCTAAAAAATTATGCCAACAATTAAACGTGGCAACACAAGTATTGGAAACACAACAACATACACGACCACATGCTCCAATAGTGAGCCCCAATGACATAATTTGGGTATTAGAAAATTAACTAAGAGTATCTTAGACTTTTTATCATAAACTTAACTTTTCCTTTCGTATATTTTAGAGAAAACTTCACTTAACTCCCTTGTACTATATGCGATTTTCACTTACCTCCCCCATAAGATCAAAATGTTATGTGGAGTCTCTGAAGTTGTCGACTTTGGCACTTAGCCCCAACGGTGTTAGTTTACTTGTCAAAAACCTAAAATGCCCTTCACTAACCATTAAATTTTCACAAAACTGCCACTCATTCTCTCTCTTTCAGAAGCACCTCTCTCCCTCTTCTACAAAATTGCAGCAACCTCTCTCCCTCTTCAACAAAATTGCAGCAACCTCCATAGTCCACCCCTTCTCCCGCACGTGCCTCTCCCGAATCCTCCACCGCCGCTCTGACAACCTCCTCGCCGCGCCCTCCCCCACTACCTCGGCCGAGAATCGGCTGTCCCTCACCTCAAGGAACCCACCATACCTGCACAAGGAACCCAAAATCACATGGACACCTCAAAAAAACCCATCACCGACCCACAATCGAGCATCTACCAAACAACCCATTTTTCCAAATCTCTAATTTGATTGATTTTTGAAATTTAGGTTAATAGATTTTGTACTAGAACATGCTAATTTGCTATTGTTGGTGTTTTAATTGATTTTTTGGGTGTTATTTGTGAGAAATTTGGGTTAATATGATAAATTTGGACAATTTGAGGAAATTTGGGTAAATTTGAGAAATTTAGACAACCTTTACCAGTGCTGGTGGTTGGCAACTGGCGTGGCAGTGGAGGAGCGCAAGTCGTGGCCGTGGTGACGCAGTTGCAGTCGACAGTGCTGGGTTCGTCGATCTGTACAACGCGAAAGAGGGAGGGCAATGGTGAGCTCGCTCCGATAGTGGTGGTGACGGAGGCTGACGACGCTCCTCCTTCGTCGGCGAGGATGTTTGACCTCCCAGATGATCGGGGGTCGGTTGGTCGTCATTGCCGGCGGGATGGCCGGCGAGGAGCTCGCCGAGAGGTCTGTGTTGCTGATGGCGTTTTACAAGAATTTTAAATTTAATTAATTTTAAATTTTGTTATATGAAAAAACAAAAATACCCTAACAATATGAGTTAAATTTTGTATTTTAACTGAGGGCAAAAGAGTCATTTTACAATCAATTTTAAATTTTTTTATGAAAAGACAAAAATACCCTAACAATATGAGTTAAATTTTGTATTTTAACTAAGGGTAAAATGATCATTTCACATTCATGAAATAATTAACCCATTGGAGAGAAGGGTATTTCCGTCATTTTCATAAAATACATCACTCATGTGCTGGTCACATGACTAATAATTAACGGAGTTGGGGCTAAGTGCCAAAGTCGAAAACTTCAGGGACTCCACAAACCACTTTTATCTTCCGAGGGAGGTAAGTGAAAATCGCGTATAGTACAGGAGAGCTAAGTGAAGTTTTCCCTATATTTTAACATTGTGAAAAAAAATTTAGTTTGATGTATGTATAAGACACAAACTGTAGTTTAGTCTAGCTAAATGAAAAGGGCATATACTTTGGTAGAGTAAGGTTTGTGTTTTCCTTAATTTTAGTAAAACCAGATTACAGGGTCTCGACATAATCAAACACCCATACGATCAATATTTGTTGTTCTAGTTTTAGTTTACGTTCATAATTTTTCATATTGATGATTAATATTAATAAAACTATTTTTACGAATTTCTTTG
Organism: Geranium rotundifolium; assembly: GCA_963920655.1. NCBI lineage: Eukaryota > Viridiplantae > Streptophyta > Magnoliopsida > Geraniales > Geraniaceae > Geranium > Geranium rotundifolium. The sequence goes on along the minus strand of OY987316.1, from coordinate 31,611,259 downwards.
TTTAGTACGATCTGATTATTATATTAATAACGGCTTCAAGACACATCTTTATGTAGTTAGGGGCTCAATATTGTCACTTGACTTCCACCTTAAGAGAACCCCAACAGAAATGGGATAAGTAAATAACGCTGCTAGACTCGAACCCAAATTCATTAGACTCAAGTCCAAGTGATTAACCAATTGGTCAAGCAAAAGTTGATTCATGCTATCGATCTTAATTGTATATTATCGTTTCGTTAAATCTTGAATGCATGTTAGTTCTTTTCGTTTATATTTATGTTTATGAACTTACTGTTTTATTAAGTGGCCCGTCACTGATAAACTTAAATTATGTTTATAATATCAACAAGACCTATACTTGTCATTTTGAAGGAAGAAAGTGTTCGAGTAGAGAATTTGGGACTAAGGAATTTCTTTTAAAGGAAAATGTCAGATACTTCTCTCCCAAAATTTCAAAAATTGCACGTTATCATTTATCGTTAATTTTTTTTAAATTATATTATTTGTTTTGAAAATGAGGAAAATATCTTTACATTATAAAATAAATAAATATTATTTGGACTTGTTGTTTTTTATTTAAAAAAAAGTTATGTTAGTGCTAAAAAATTTGAAAATAAAAAAACAATTTTAAATATCATTTTCTAAAAATAATTAATAAAAATCACATTTATAAAAATAAATTTAGAAAATAAAAAATTTAGAATCATTTTTATTTCACGTCATTTTCAAAAATATTAATTTTTTTTGGAAAAGAGTTAAATGATGTAACTTTTGAAACGTATGGAACGTAAAAAATAGGCTTCTAGTTTGGGAGACTTAAGTACAGATTCTTAATGAAGGTATACATACATGTTCCCTTATTTTAATGCTACAGACCTTCTATGATTCCTTGAAGCCCTCTATTTTAATGCTACGGGCCCTCTACGTACATGGGATTGAGATGGGAAGCTTCACTTTATTTTTCACCTGAAGCCATCTATTTGAATGCAATATGCCTTGTACAATTCCTTCCGTGTACGAGTTTCAGCCCAAACTTGAAGCCTCTAAAATGGGTTTGTAGTGTCTGTTTAATTCCACTGGATCTCAATTCTTATTCATTAATATTGGATCACTCAGCAGAACCTGAACTATTCTTCTTCAAGTGTTGCCTGACACATGTTGTCTTGTTGTATTTATTTTAATTAAAATAATTTTGAATCTGGGCAGTAAAAATGAATGAGCAAAACATGATTAATTAAGGTTGCATGTGCAACTGTGCTGATTTCAGTGAGAGTGTAGTTGTATGTTTTGCTCAGATAGATCATCAAAAGTTTTTTTTTTTACTTTTAAACTGAAGCAGCCAACATATTTGAACTGTCCAAGTTGCAAGGATTTTTAGGTGTGATATTGGAAGAAAACAGACAATATATAAACACACGCATGAGCTGTTATTAATCTCATAACTTGCGTCAACAAATTAACAATTAATGTCTAATTTACATGTGGTTCTAACTGCTGAAAATAGATGTCACTGGTCTTAATCTCAAAGTATGGCATAGTTGCACTAGATTTTCATTTTCTATTTACACTATATACTATTGATGTGCCTGCATCAATACTGCATCTATTGATGTATTTTTATCGCACTAAAAGTTTATTCAATCTTCTAGTATAGTAAGTTACCGATCTTAGTGTCTTCACGATATTTCGAGTGTGTTTGGAGTTTCAGGTTAAAAACGGGCGAGAAACGGGACTATTGAAAGTATGGGTAGAATTGAGAAGCATGTCACGGCTCACGTCTCAACCGTGATATCTCCTACCCAAGAACCCGTGACATTTGCAGTTGAGAAGCATAAGACCATAATTCAAGAACATGTCACGACATGCATGTCACGACATGCATGTCACGACATGCATGTCACGGCCGTGACATGCCCAACCAGAGAAGCCATAACATCTCCCAGCACGCAGAGGAAAGTGACAGAATTGGACATCATGTCACGGCCGTGACATTGAGGTCGTGACACGTCGTGATTCTGCACTATATAAGTTGTGTTTCACTCACTTTTAGGAATCATTCTTGGAGATTCTTACACAAAATGTTGCGTGGAGAAGATGAACTTGCGTCTCTCAATTCTTTTCTCCATGATCTAGAAATTTTTTCTATTTGAACTCCAGATGAAAACACTATTTCTCTTACAAGATCTATTAGCGGTGCTGGTTAACTCGTTTGACCAACCAGTTTGACATTTTCTTCCTGAAGTTGATTTTTCTTCATTTTTGCTATAAAACACCCGTTTTCCTACAATTTTATCTGATACACTTTTGAAGCTCAAATGGTATAAAATAGTTTTTGAACTACTAAAAATAGATGAAATCGAGTTAATTGTGAGAAGATTTGGCTTGGGAGGAGATGGCCTCCATATCAGAAGAGATTATATCCCTTCAAGAACCCGTTCCCCTAGCTTTTCGATCTTTAGGGTTCCATCTTTGATAGAAATAACGAGGATAGATATTATTGATTGTGTGTTGAGAATTACAAGAGACCTCTATTTATAGAGATGATAGGAATATAATAGAAACCTTAATACATATGTGAAAAAAAAATATAAATATAGGAAACTAAAGGTAGGAAACCTAATATTATCTAACAGCCCCCCTCAAACTCAATGCGGTGAAAAAATAATTGAGTTTGAAGCTTGATAGTATTGAGTTGTGACAAGGGTTGCGGTTATCGAGGATGTTGTCGAGATTATACGAAAAGGATCGAGGATGGAGGATGCGCACCGCTCACGGCCGATGGCGGATGAATACGAAAAGGATTGAGGATTGAGGATGGAGGATGTGCGCCGCTCACATCTGATGGCGGATGCCTAATGCCCGTGTGTGCTGAATGATGCATGATGCCCGATGATGCCTGATACTTGATGCCTGATGACAGGTGGCGAGATATCAGCTGCCCGATGACGTCTGATAGTTGTTGGCGAGATAGCAGATGTCTGATGGCGAGATAGCAGCTGCCCAATGATTGCCAGATGCCTGATGGCTGATGGCGAGATAGCAGCTGCCCAATGATTTGCTAGATGACTGATGACTGATGGCGAGATAGCAGCTGCCCAATGATTGGCAGATACCTGATGGCGAGATAGCAAATGTCCAATAATTGAGATTGAGATTGAATTGACTCGCCCACCCGTCAAAATCACGAATCATTGACGAGTGGGCAAAACGATAAATTCGTAGAGATTTAACCAAGGATCGATTATGCATCTGATACCATGATAGAAATAAGAGAGCGGTTTATTATTGGTGTGTGTATATTATAATGGAGGGGATCCCCTTCACCCCAGAACTCCAAGCTTATGACTCTATCCTGAGCGTCTCCATCCCTCCATCTTCATTCAAGAGATCCTAGTCAATTCACACCCCAACTCCTCATCTTCTCCAGCTCTTGCGCCTCATCTTCTCCAGCTCTTGCTCCTCTCCTATTGTCAAGATTCAACATTTAGGCTTCTTACTTCATAGATCAAAACCTACTGTTTTCTTCTAATCCCTTTCCTCCCGGAGTTTGCTGTCTCTGGTTAGAATTCATGTTTATTTAGTTATGTAACAAGAGGAGGTTTTTTCTTTTTATTTTGTGGCTTTTAGTCTTGGGTTGGGTTTATCTCTGTTATTGTTTTTCTCAATAAAATCTTTATTATTGATAAAAAAAAGTCTTTTTACACTCGAATTCTTAAATTACACTTCTTCAAACCCCGTTGAAAATATATTTTGATCGATAATATATGGCGGGAAATGCAAGACCAATTCAAATCAATAATTGGTACTTTCAAATTATAAATGTAAACAAGAATTACATCAAACTATTCAAATCGGTAAAGATTGTACTTAATTACTAAAGTTTGCTTTTTAACAGGAGTGGTTGATCTCTCATCATCTTTATCTTAACGATAAAATTAAAATTATTTTTGCACTACACAAACTCAAGTAATACTTTAGATTCTTCACCACTTCACTAGATTAAGATAAAGACAAGACCAATTCAAATCAAATCAATAATTGGTACTAGGCTTCAATTATTTTTGTGAATCAGTGATATATGATTCTTGATCAGCTTTTCAACATGGAAATGTCACTTCCATGGATGGGCCATCTTTCGTACTCAAAATTATAATTTAAACAAAACAACATTTCAAAGAAGAGGAAATGTATGATTCTTGGACGAGAATATGCAGTTTTTCTCCAATAAAATAATTTGGACAGACCCCAAATTTCAAAACTCTAAGCAACCTGGATTTGTACCTCTCAACCACTCAATTTGTCCCTGCCTCTTGTCCTCTCTTTACAGCTTGTAATATTTTCTCTTAGCTGTGTGTTGATTATTTTTAGGTTCCCAACCTTGCATGGTTGACAACATTTCTACCGACATTGGTTTGTACTTTGAAAGTAAATTTCTTCTAAACCTAAGAATGACCGAATATGAATAACAACGGGTCGGGTAAGTGAGCAGATTATTTACCCGCTCATTTATATGTGCAATCGACTCGCTCAAATACTCAACAATTTTGAGTATTTTCGTATACCCGGCTCAATCTGAGTAAATAAATAAGTAAGAAATAAAAATCAACAATTGTATCCTCAAAATTTATTATTTTTAATAAATATTCCATTTTTAATAAGCAATTAGGTTTATTTTTGTAGTTTAAGTTTATTGTTTTTAATAAATATTCTATTTTCATATAATAAAAAGTACCGAGTACGGTTGATATAGATCTATCCTTACTTGTGCAACTATTTGTTATTCATTTGTTTTCGGGTAGATCTTTTAGATCGGGTCTGGACATCGGGTATCCATCGAGGGTGATTTGCCTTCTCAGGCAACCGAAGACATATTGTTTATTAGAGGTATGTGTTAGACATTATAGTAAGTAATACTTGACAAAATATTTATTTCTATGTGGAGTAGAGTTCATTTTTGAGAATTTTTTTGATGATATGGATCGTATTGCTCAATGTTCTCTTGATAGAAGTATATATTACTTGTATCTAACAAAACATACATCAATGGAAGGCTATTGAGTGATAAGAACAAGGTTTTATTAGCACGACAAAATACACACGTCTAACAAACTAATCAAACCCTGAACTATCTTCATGCAATGCAGAGTAATTAAGCAGAGTAATTAACTTTCGAACTCAAGAAACTGGAGAGTACTACTAATGCTAGAAGGATCTAATTATAATAAGCTTGTTAGGTTACTGTTTTGTCTTTCCAAACAAGAAAATAAGTCTTGCCACTCTAATACATAGAGCTTCTTGATATAAAATAGATAGAGGTTCTTGATTGAGTTGAGTCACCTTGTGGTTCAGCTCAGACATGCCACTTGTTGCTGAGAACTCAAGTGAGCATAGCAGATTCAATAGACCCAGAAACAGAAACCAACCCATTACAACCCCAAATCAAAGGCTTCCAAAACCCTCTTCTTCCTCTCACACAAGAAGCAACAATGATACCCAAAATGCTTCTTTTTCAGGGCTGACCAGCAAGATGAATAAATTTACTTCAATGGCATTCAGCAGATTAATATTGGGGTGTGGAAGCTTGTCACCTGTTGGCTCTGATGTGTATTGTGCTCCTCCTGGGATTGGCTTCTATTCTGATGCTGCTTTTGTGGACTGTGTTCAGCCCGCTGCTCGAAGAAAACGCAGAAAGGTGCTGTCTTTACTTGCCTCTCTCGATCTTGTCATGTTTGAAATTGGCAATTTCATGATCCAGGGATATGTGATTTTGGTTTCACCTCCTTCCTTTTGTCCTTCAAGTTTATATATAACATGAGTTTTTATGTTGAGTGGTTTTTGGTTCAATTGGAACTGATTTATTATGAAACATATATATAACCAAGATCAACACCAATCTCTTTTTCCATACTTACAAAGGCCATATATACTATCTTAGTTCCAATTATAGCTGAAATACCATATGATTATTTGTGGTTATGGCGGCAGCATTCAAGAACTGCAAGGCGAGATCATGTTCATGCTCTGGATCCTCCATATGGATTCAATGCAAGACCGTATCATCTACTTCCACAGTATTTTTCAGGAGAGGTTAGCCTAATTAATTCATTTGATGATGCACTTCTGTTAGTGTCTTCTTGTAAGAGATTTGTGCATTGAAACTCCTGTGTTATATGTATGTGGATTCAGGAAGGTGTATTAGATCAATTTGGGGAGTTGAGGCTTGATGTCGATGACATGTCATATGAGGTGGTGCACATATACATATACTCATGCTCTTCTCTTGTCTTGTCTGATCTTGTAATGTTATTTGGTTTTCATTTCAACAGGAACTGGTAGATTTGAGTGACAAGATCGGGTACGCGGCCACGGGTTTGAGAGAAGATGAAATAATCCGCTGCCTGAGGCTGGAATCCACAATGGATGTTGGAGAGAGCAAGTGCAGCATTTGTCAAGTAAGTGAGTATACATATATCTGTTTTTTACATTCAAAATAGGGATAGTAACATTAACAGTGTTATTATAGGATGAATATGAAGTAAAGGATGAAATGGGGAGGCTGAAATGTGGGCACTGCTATCACATTGGTTGCATAAAGACATGGCTTCTGTACAAGAATTCATGTCCTATCTGCAAAGCCAGAGCTGCACCTCACTGTGCTACTCACGGGTTCTAGCTAGCTTCAATTCATTTTCTTATACTAGATGGCATGTAATCCGTGTATATAATAACATTTCATGCCTTTGTTTGGAGGAATAATTGCAGCAGTACTTGAATATTATTACCCAATCATTGAGTGTGTGCAAGGTGGGTACTGGTAATTATTAGGCCTCAAACTTACGGGTTTGACTGTTCACATCGCATATGTTATAGCTAAGAATTGTACATATATATTCCCTATACAACATGGAGAGACTCCTCTTCCTTTGATTCAGTATAGGTATTGCATGCACAAATTCAATCATTATGAATAATTCTGAAAGACATCACAGGTAATGTATTATTAGTTTTTTTTTTGGTAAGCAAAGGGAGGATTTATTGAAATAAAGAGAAAAATTCCCAAAAACCCAAGATGAAAAACATTGAAAAGAAGTACAGTGAAAGGGAGAAACGAAACAAAAGATGAACACTAGGCTAATCAGCTAGCAGTCTGGATAGAAGTAGTGTTCTCCACCTCCATCATTTGATAGAAAATTACACTAGCTGTTATTTAAGAATTAATTTAAAAATTAATCGTGGTTCTTCTAAAGGCAAAATACAAATTTTATTACTCTTGACAGCCAAAAAAAAGGGAGTCAACGCAAAAAGGCCAAATAGGCTTTAGAACCACTAGCAATAGAAATCCAGAGGAAACAAAACACATATAAATTATGAAATAGCACCAACAGGATCAGACACCCAAGACGAGAACTACACTTTCCCACAAAAATATTGAGTAAGCTACACTCTGAACCTTTCCCACCACTTCATATTCGGAGACACAAACACCTCATTAAAGAAAGGATCATTTGTGGGAAGCCATAAGTGTCATAAGCCAAGAAAGAAGTATCGAGACCAAACTTTAGCCGCCAAACGTCTGGCTGTACCAAGAAACACCAACAGACTTCTCTAGTCACTTCTCTAGATTCGGTCGTTGTCATAACCAAACCGACATAATCGGTCGGTTGTCAGAACCGAACCGACATGGTCGGTCGGTTTTCGGTTTGAACCGCATTTTCTTCTAACCCAATAAAATCAGCACAAAACGATGTGTTCTTCGGTGTTGGAACGGGTTTCAATCTTGGAGATGGAGGTGCTCTTCTTCCACCACTACCGTGATGTCGCGGCCGATCGTGCTCGCCGCTCAGCCGGAGATCATGAGAGCCATGGAGCCAAAAGGATCGGGACGAGAACGACAGTGTGTCAAAGGGATCCCGGATCAAAATGTTTGATGCTCGAGCCACGCACAGACCCTGTAAAAGGCACATATCTGATGAATGTCGCGGCACCGGTCACGGCTCTAGTCGCGGCTCCGATATTGTCATGATGAATGTTCTCCTCTCTGGTTTTAGAATTGACGGCCACAACACAAGGATAAGCATGGTCATATAATTTGGTGATGCCCTAAAGAAAAATGGGAATGGGCTTATAAAGTGTTTGAGCCAATTTTCATGACAAATCTGATTTATTGGGCTACAGAGCCTTAAGCTCAGTCACTGCAAATGGTATTCTAATTTATCAATGGTGGTTTTTATCTATAGTCGGTCGGTTTGGTTAACCGACGATTCTATCCTTTTGAACCGAAATCGAACCGACCATATTTGGAACCGACCAAAAACAAATCGATCAAAACCGACTATTTTTCGGTTTGGTTTAGTTCGATTCGGTCGGTTCGGTTTTTTTAACACCCCTAACCACAAGGAAGCTCCCCCCAAGCCCAAATCGCCTTACACTCTCACGCGCTGGCCCATCTGGCAATCCTGACCTGATTAATCATGGTTCTCTAGATCATAGAGGCCTACTTGACTCAATTCACCATGAGGTCCACTGGCCTGCCGGCTCAACGAGATCCATGCAAACCTGGTTATGATATCACTTGTTAGGGAAAAACGGGTCTTACCAAAGAGAAGCACACCACAAAGAAAGTCCATATACACATTAAAACTCACTTCTGACCCACAAGATTAGCCTCATGGCCTTGTGACTAATGTGTGTATAAGCTCTCTTTTCACCTCATACACTTCTAATGTTAGACTTTGTCTCAAATGTGTATTTCAACAAATGTCCCCATTCAAATTGAGCCCCATCACATCGAGTTTCTTTCTCTAAGCCCAAATCACTTTACACTCTTACATGATGGCCCATCTGGCAATCCTGACCTCCTCAATCATGCTTCTTTGGATCCTACTAGCCTACCTGACTCGATCCACCATGAGATCTACTGGCATGTCGGCCTGATGAGATATGTGCAAATCTGGCTCTAGTACCACTTGTTGAGGAGAACCGAGTCTTTCTGAGGAGCTCACAACAAGGAAGATCTACACAAATTAGAGCCAACCTCTAACTCAAAAGACTAACATAGTGAGTCTTTGATCTAATTTATATGTAAACTCTTCTTATAACACGTACACTTCCTTTATAGGATTTGAACTTACATTATGAAGTCACTAAAGTTGTGGGAAGTTTCTTTAGTCTAGAGACTTTATGGCAACTCTTTTTTGTTTTAAACAATAGGAGTGTAGAGAAACCTCCCCCCCTCCCCCTCCCTCTCTTCTCCCACTCATTTCCAGTTTTCATCTACAACCTTCCACCCCAAAATCTAAGTGGCGTGGCCATAACATTTACTCATTAAGTTTGGAGAGATTGTTTTTATCTCCATCCCCCCTAAGGCCATCAAATACCCGGATGATGCAAGCAAAGCCATCGATGCTCTCGATGGCTCTCGGTATTCTGGATAGTTAATTGAAACACACCCTATTTGTCTGTACAAAAATATACATTTTTTTTCTTAATGCAGCATCAAAGGGAAAGAATTTTGATCTTTATTTTACACACTAGACAGATTTATTAACCAACCAAATATTTTGTTTTAGCAGAGCTTTTCCTGGATGCATCATATATTGTGGTTATAATATATCAAACTAATAAGCCAAGGCAACAAAAGAGGATATGCTACTGACAATAAGATGAGTTGGGTTAAAGTTGAATAAGAAGTACCAAAACAATTCAATATTTACATCAGGGATGAAAGAAATGAAGTCAGAGAATATCCCCAAAACCCCAAGACTGTGTTTGAGCATAAACTCTCCGATTTGATGTTTGTGGGACTCTAATAATTAGTTCTAGTTACATACACATGAAAGGTCTGTAACTTGAAATTTTTGGTGCAGCTTCTTTACCTCACCAAACCTGGGATTAAATTGTGTTGTCAAAACAGGCAGCATGGAACTTGAAATATGGTCAGTTATGGATGCTTGTATAAGTGAAGGAAGATATTATATTATTTGTCTTTATCAAGTTTGAACATTGAATTGAATGAACCCAACCCAGCCCAGGTGATGGATGGCTTTGACTTGGATGACACAAGAGAAGATGAGTCAGCATCAACCTCTCTTAAGACAACATGGGATTTGAGTACCTGGCGCCGACATCTATATTGCGTGTAATCTTCACCATCCTAGTCACTTACACGGTGCACCTTCTTCTCTACCCATCTCCTACTTTTTACATACCTTACCCACTAATTAATGTGCAGTTACGAAATAAAAAACACACAATCTAAGCTGCTCATTACATGAGAACCGCTGACCAAACAATTTATGTGATATACAACACTGTCTTTTTCCAAGTTTGCACAAACTCTCATGGAAATGGCCAGTGGATGAATATTCAGTTTCAACCTAATCTAGAAAAGATGAATAGCTTCTCCAATAAGCTGCAAAGATTCATACAAAATATACTTTGTTCAGAACACACTTACCTTGTACAAGATAAGGCAGCAGCCATAGAGATAGATCTTCATAAGCTAAACAAAAGGTGTGAATCATCTCTGAGTTGAGAATAATGAGTAAAAAATGATTTTGAATGTCTTAATCTTAGATGAGGCAATAACAGACCTCATCATCCCACCTGATAATGTAAACAAAGGCATAGAGACTGGTAAAAGATGAGGCAGCATATCTATGACTAATATAAACTAATTCATCCTGAGGCCCTATACAGGGAAGCATGATACAGGCCTCCACATTCTGAATACATGAAGAACTATGAATTACGAATCCTTAAAACAAAGCAAAGCATCTGATATTAAATCTGGTGATCTATATAAATAATATTCATTCAGTAAATGGCATATGAACTGAATATAAACACACAATATTTAAGGTTTTGAGGTTTTACAGTATAATCTCAGAAGGTGTTCAACTCCTATGACAGTAATAACAGCAATCTGATGGACAAGACAAAGACGAGAAAGAAAAACGCAACCCTGGCTCCTTATTGTAACACAAACAAATACATATCACAAACCAATATTAATAACAAGACAGACTAAAATAAGAGAATTAAGAGATAAACCAAACCCGTTGCTTCAAAACTGTTTCTTCTTTTCCAATCCCGTTCATATTGCCTGAGAAGTTCTGATCTGTTGCTTGGAATCACTGGGATGTTGAGCAGAACCATCAGGCAATACTACAGCTGCCGCTGCCCCTGACATTGTTTGATATTGAGCACCAGACATTGCGGGTGCATGGGGTTGTGTATAGTATATCTGGGCATGAGCAGGTTCTGCATATTCGTAAGCATAATTTGTGGTAGCAGCTGAAGTGGGAGCAACAGATTGAGACGGGTATTGCATCGGAGAAAAGCCAACATATTGCTGCTGCTGGTGTTGCTGTTGTAGTTGCTGATGACCGGAAGCTACTTGAACCATTTGTGGACTCTCTCTATACATAGCAGCATTCATTTCAGGTTTGACGAATGGAGGATTCCTCATAGGGTTGTAGGCAGCAGAAGACTGAACCATGGCAGGACTGGGAGGTGTCTGGGGGCGGCTAGAAGGGGTGGCAGTGGGGGCTTCACTGATACTAGGTTGCTGCATAGACATGTTGTAAGCTTGGCCAGGTCTTGCGGGCATATAATACACAGGGTGGTACTGCTGATCCAGTTGCTGATGGTGTTGTTGCTGCTGCTGCTGCTGCTGGGGGGGATATAATTGGTAATAGGCTTGAATCGGCACTCCTCCTTGGTGATGCTGAATATAATGTCCGCCCTGATGAATGAAATGTTGTTGTTGCTGCTGCTGCTGCTGTTGTTGCCGCTGTTGCTGTTCAAATTGATGTTGTAACACATAACTAGGATCATGCACTAACTGTTGTTGCATCTGAACCTGGGTATTTGGATCGACAGGGTTGGCATTAACCCTACTGGTTACAGATGGAATTTGAACCAGTTGTTCTTGATAAATCACTGGTTTTGCTCGAGATAGAGGATTTGCAATACTACCATCACTGTCAAATTGAAACATAACAACAAACCCCTAATTCAGTATGCACACAGAACAAATCTCCAATCCTCTATAAGGAGATATGCAAAACTCAAAACATGAAGTACACAAAATTGCACAGAATAAGAAAGTACCTTGAAACTGAATCTGGGGAAGGCAAATCGATCCCACCACTGGGCTTCTGTAGGGGGAGTGTCTGTATCTGCGGTTGAGACTGTAACTGCTGAATAGGCGGTTTCCGATACCCAACAGGCACTCCATGGTCGGATCTCTCATCATCGGAGACGACACGGTTAACATACTCACCAGCGACAAGCCCAGAACTCATCGGAACCGTCGTTGGCATCGTCGGTGGAGAGGACATCACCATGAAACCCTCATCTTGCTTCTGCCCAGAACTCACACCCATCTGGACAAATTGTTCCTCAATACCCAATCTCTGATCCTGTACCCTCATCCCACCGTCCTCCACATGGACCCGAATCGGGGGCAGGTTCGCGAGCGACGGCGAGGAAGAGGCCGACCCGAAAGACGACGTGGTCTCGAGCATCGGAGAATCGGGCACCGAGTGCACATCCTGTGGCTTCGCGTTCTTGCCATTGGCGTAAGATCCAGGCTGAGCGGCGTCACCAACAATCGACTCAGGATTATTATTATCTGGGTTGTTGTTGTTGTTGTTGTTGTTGAGGGACGCATCGTCGTCGAGACCCAGGAGGCAATTGACGGAGGCCGAATCTGAGAAGCCTCGATTGAGGACACCGGCTCCGTTGAGGGCGTTGAGGAACCAGTCGTCGGACTTGGCGGAATTTTCGAGGATGGGGCCGATGGACTGGGAGGAGTCGGGCTTGGAGGGGAAGAGGAAGAGGCGGAGGCGGGAGGGGCGGGAGGAATTGGAGGTGCGATCGTACTCGTCGATCATGTTGTCGAGGTCCTCGTCGGTGGTGACGGAGATGAGGGAGTCGAGGTCCTCGTTGGGGAGCTGGTACTTGAGGGTGAAGGATCGCCCGCCGAGGAGGGTTTTGGAGAGGCGGGCGGAGAGGTCGGAGAGGGAGGAGAGGCGGTCGGCGACCACGATGCGGGTGTCGCCGCCGACGTAGCAGAGGGACTTGTCGTGGGGGCGCGGCACGATGTGGCCGCCGTAGCTGCACATCAGGCGGAGGCGGTTCGTGGCGGCGTTGGCGGCGGAGTCGTCCCAGGAGTCGGTGGTGCGGGAGCGGGGGGAGGAGTCGAAGGACTCGGGGTAGCTCGGAGGAGGAGCCTGCTGCGACGGTGGCGGAGGAGGGTCCATCGCCATCGGAGGTATGGAGGAGGTGGAGAGAGAAAAAGGGGAGGGAGGGAGAGGGTGCTCACTGCTAATTTATGCTCTTATACTCACTCCACATCTCCCCACCTCTCTTCTTTCCAGCTGTCTGCTCCTTTTTATTTTACTAAATACCTTTCTTTATTTTACTCCTTTTTTTATTTTGTAATTATTGTTATTCATTATTTTGTTTCTCAATCCAATGTTATATGCATGAAGCTACGGTTTGCTATATATATATTAAGATTTGCAAATGTATGGACTCTATTAATTACTTTTCGGATAATAGAAATGTAACTGTAAATATATTATGCAGGGGACAAATCTGGTGTAAACGGTCGATTTCATACAAACATCGTTGGATCTGCAATCTAAAAATGAGGTGGCAGAGCGTTGATGAGTCACTATTGTGTACTTATTTTCGCATTAACATAATCACTCTAAATTCTCGTTACACCTTGTTTTTACCGCCGTTACACTCTAAACCTTCATTATATTCTTATTGTAAAGGTAAAGTGATAGGTTATTATAGTCACTCCAATCTCTCGTTACACTATATTTTATCCTTAATTTTAAACACCGGTCACACATCTCCCCCTAAAATGTTGAGTTTTAAAATCTCATCAGTGAACAAAACGGCAAGAAAACAAAATGGAAATACCATGTCACACGTAATGAAAACACCTAGGGGAATGGGGGGAGGTGGATCAGGAGAGATATATGCAGTGAGTAGGTGTAGATAATCTGAGAACGGCTCATGAAAACAGAAGCTTAGGACTGACTGACTGAGGGTACTTTGATGGGAAAGTGTTTTTTTGTTCAGCAACTTAACTGTTGATCTCAGTGTTTTTGAACATGCCTATTCAAATTTAGGGTGCTTGGGATTTGTAATTAATGGTGATTTTGTTCTAGAAACTACAACACTATATCATATAGAAAATTACAAATTTTTGTAAATTATATGTATCTGCTTTATTATTTTTACCAAAAACAAAATGTTTAAACAAATGTTTCGATTGAGAGCATAAATTCATGATATGAGCGTGCAATCATAATACAAGTCTATATATAGTGAACAAAACTGGGAAGAAATCTTCTATATAGGTTTAACATGGAAAAATATATATTTTATCTCTAAAATAGAGGGAATTTAAATTTTGAAATTTTTTCATACTAAACTTTTGTGATATGCGAATTAATTAAATTTAAAATGAGAAACTTGGGATTAGAGGTGAGAGGTGTTATTTAAGATTATTATCAATTCAAGAGAAACAATTATAAATTAGTGGGAAAATTCCACTTAGATACCTTATAGAATCCCAATTTTTCACTTATCTCCACCACAAGATGAAATTGGCTTACAAGCCCCTTGAACTTGGCTAACGTGGCATTTAAGTAGACGATGTTACAATTTTGGGGAAAAAAATCACATGTACATCATGTGAGGTTATATTTTCAAAAGAAATGACATAATTAACCTTTGTCTCTTTCGTTCAGTCTATGGTTCTTCGTGTTGTTCATCGCCGGAATCGTTGGAGGGGAAGGACGACGGAAGGGGCGGAGCAGGAGGGCCTCACGACGAAGGGGAGGAATGGTGGAGGGGGCGTAGCTGGAGGGCCTCGTCGGCGGTGGGCGGTGGCGGAGATGGGTATTGTCTTTATCAGCCGCCGGATTTGCACAAGAAGAACCCGTTGACGCCACCATAAATCAGGGAGGTGATGAGAACCGACGACCTCGAGCAAAGCCCTCCCATGGCGTCAGAGAAAAACAATATAAAAATCCCAGAAAATCGGAATTCCAACAAAGCCCTCCCACTGTGTATTTTACTCGGATTCATGCGATTTTGGCGTAATTTGCCAGGACTCATGCAATTTTTGCATATTTCTTCCAATTTTGCTAGAATTCGTACAACTTTGGAAAACTTTGCTCATGTCAAATTCAGACTCACGTACAAGGATTATCAGAATGGTTGTGGTTGAAGACAATAGCAACGTCGTAGCGTAATGGTAACGCGTGCTTATTACATCTAAATTATTGTGCAACAAGTGAGAATCGAACATTGCACTAATCTCACATGAGACACACGCCCAACCACTAAACTAGAACATGCAACAAGTTCTTTTCCACTTCAAATTAATATATTCTATGTCTAGACGGACATAAGAGTAAAACGACAATGTTCCCATCATATTCAACCTCCAATTTTCTGAAGATCGTTGTCGAGGCCCTTCGGCTCTTCAGCTCCATCCTCCGCTGGCTCAGCCGGTTTGAGGCATGACGCTGGAGCTTTCAAGCTTCAGCGCGGCGCTCAAAGCGTGCCCGAATCTCGGCGAGGCTCAACGCGTGCCCGAATCTCGGCGACGCTGAAAATGGCCGATTTTGGTGTAGATCCAAATGTGCTCACCTACAATATCTTCGTCAAGCTCTGCACAAGATCCGATCGGCCGGATCTATTTGTCTTTGTGCTCGAGAGAATGGGAGAGATGATATTCAATTCAAAATTACAATTGCATGCGCCATAAATGGTTGAGACTGATGAGAGAGAAACAAATGAATGACACATTTTCTTAAAATTAATAGTTAATTAAGGGCAGGTTAGACTTTTTGCCAATAACTTAACATTGTTTGGGTTAAATGTTATGTTAAGCAAGTTCAGAGGGTTTCTAAGCCAATTTCATTTTGCATTGGAGGTAAGTGAAAAAGTTGTATTCTTTAGGGTAGTTAAATATAATTTTCCCTAAATTAATTGACATAGAGTTGGCTCTACTCCTCATTTAGCATAGTAAATTTGACCAAATCTTTATACATCAATAGACCATGAAATTCATTTCTCTCTCTCGATCTTGTTATATTGCATTTGCTAGAGCTAGTTAGATGTCGTAATAAATTTTCAAAATTTTGCTGAACTATTAATGCAATTGTGCAAAAATGCATCCCATTATAAACCTGAAAATTAACTTGACCTCAAAGCACATAACTTGATTTTATATTATTATGATAATGTTATCTGTCTAAATTTATTTTGTTGATAGTTATAGGAAATATTTACGAGTAAAGTATATTAATACAAAACAATTCCATCAGAGGTTTCTACATATGTTCCACATTCGAGCAACATCAGCAGTTCGCACGGTTTGTATTTGGTTTGGAGTTTGTAGCCAAATGCATATATATATAATCACATTCAGTTACAAATCTACTGTACTAGCCAATTTGTCCGAACAGGTGATCCAACCATCAAATTTTTGTGTGGTGTCCGGATGGTTGACACGTGGAAACACGGAAAATTACGCGCACTGTGCACTTAAGTGAAGAGCAATTTCGAATTTTTGCGCAGCAAAGCGTACTGTTCAACTTTCTCATTCAGAGTGTAATGTGCACCAGCGGGAGTGTCCAATACTGAGAGTGACATTGAACTTTCAAATGTTGGAAATTACACTCTCAATATTGAACATTACACTCCATTGTTGACATTACACTCTTACAGTTGACATCACAATCTCAATGGTCTGCACTTGCGAGTGTATAGTCTGTACTATATGAGTATATAGTATACACTTGTGAGTATATAGTCTCCACTTGTTGAAATTACACTCTCAACGTTGTACATTACACGCTCAATGTTGTACATTACACATCCACTGCTGACATTACACTCGTACGGTTGACATTACACTCTGAATGAGAAAGATGAACAGTACGCTCCGCTGCGCAAGAACTCAAAATTTCCCCTCATTTAAGTGCACAGTGCGCGACAATACACTTTCACGGTGGGACATTACACTGCCACGTGTCGCGCGCTCTTTTAATCGCGCGAAAAGCAACAACCATGATGTGTTCATTCGATTCGGATGGGTTGGCCGTTTGTAGTGGAGTGTACCCTGTGCCCATATATATATATATATAAAAGGATGCATTCCAATACAAACCTGGTCGAACGTTTGAATTTTACCAACCGTTGGATTGCTCAAGATCTGGCGATATTTGTTCAAGCGCACGACACGTGGCAGCGAAGTTTTACCATAGTCATTTTCATGGTTCTACAGGGTCCATCATGTTCTATTAGTTCACATTCACTTTCTACCGGGTCCATCTGCTTCTACAAGTGCACACTCAAGTTCTATCAGCTTTTTTTGTCTCGGTTTGTATTTGATTTCTCCTATATAAGTATAACGTCCGTGTGTGAACTCCTTGTTGTGTTAAGATCACGTTGACTCATTATCACTAGTTATCTTTTATTTTGATCATTTGACATTAGAATAATGAAGGTTCAGTCATCTTATCAACCCTAACCAACTCAGAACTCGTTTAACCAACTAAAATTTCATCATTCCTAACTATCTCCGATCTTCACATATCTCATTGTATTCAGTTTCTCCTTTTACTTTCTATGTATTTTCCTTTGGAGTTTTTATTTTTCAAACTTGAGAAATCAAATGTCTTTCTAAATAAATCATTTGTTTATGAGAATATAATCCAAAATAGGTATTTCAGCAACAAAAAACAACTATTTTCATAGCTACAACTTTTATTTCTATAACCTAAAACATCTATTCTCGTAACCCAAAACAGGTATCTATATAACTTGAAATAGGTTTTTCTTTAACCCAAAATATAGTGTTCCCTTAACTTAAAATAATGTTTCTATAATCCTATGAGCTCTCGTTACATTTATGAAAACCGAGTATACGAGGGTTGGAGTGATTATGACAACTATAGTCGGGACCCTCATTATACCCAGTTTCAACCCTCATTACACTCTGAACTCTCGTTACACTCCGAAATTTTGTTATACTTTTACCTTTATGCTTGAGTATTAGGTTATCATAATCACTCTGATAATTTGTTACATTATGTTCCCTCCCTCGTCTCTATACCACCGTCATACAATTACATTAGAGGGTTGAGTTTTAGGTGTTTAAAATCCAAATTATGTGAGTGATGTCTACAGAAATACTCAATGAACTAAATAGCATGAAAAAAATATTAAATGTCTGCACCTGTTTTGGGATACATACACACATGTTTTGGGTTACGGAAATACCTAATTTAGATTACAGAAATACATCAAATTTATGATAGAAAGTCCATAGATCCGAAAATTAATATGTCTCACAAGAAAATCGTGAGGATACCATAAATTTTTGCAAAACTATCATTAATGAGGTAGTTTGCACGCACACAATAAGAGAGTTTCGTGTATATATATTTCAAATGAGAACTAAATGTGTCGTGAGAACATGAGAACCACTGGACATTCAATTATTTTCATTGGACATTCATTTATTTTCAATAAACAAAATGTTTTCGTTGGACATTCACCTATTTCCGTTGGACATTCACTTTTATTGGATATCACAAATTTCTTTGGACATTCACATATTTTCGATAAACATTCTTATTTTCAATGGAGAAAGTCAGTTCCCACGTTCTCACAAATGGGTTTGGTTCTCACTTGATTTGTCCTACATATATATATATATATATAGGGATGCACTCCAATACAAACTCACCCAAAATGTCAAAACGTCCAAACCAATGTATAACCGTCGAATCAGAGACGTGCGTTATCTTAGATTGCGACACATGACAGTTATATAATGTTGCACTACATGTTATACATTGCTTCAATTTTGCACAGGTCCAACATGTTATACAACATTACACTACATATTCTACATAGTTATACAACATTGCACACTACATGTTACAATTTGGACGTTTGGACATTTTCCCCTGGTTTGTATTTAATACATACACTATATATATATACATACACTATATATATTAGTTATATTTTTACGCATGTATTCGAGTGAGAACGAGTACCTTAGACAAAAAAAATGAGGACAAGGTGTGATTCTTGAATGAAAATTTGAATGGTATAATTATTTAGAACCTGTTATTTTATTTTTGTCTTCTTATATAAATATAAGAATATTTTTGTATTTTTATATCATTAATTTTTTTAATAATTTCCTTTTTTAATTAATAAATTATTACAATTTAACTTATTTCCTAATTTATTATTTCATGATTACATTTTTATAAAGTCAAGATTAACAAAAGAAGATTTTCTATTTAACTTTTTTCAATTTTTATGATTGATGATTTCATTTTTTACTATTTTATTATTTATAATTTTATTTTCATGATTTCATGATTATTGATTTAGTATTAATTGCCCCAATTTTATGATTTTATCTCTACGATTTCATGACCTCATTTTTGTAAACTTAATTTTCAATCAATGAAAACAAAGAGAAAATTTCATGAGCTTTCATAACAATCACACTGATTTCCAATGCACGCCTGTTCTTCTCATGAGCTTTTGATCTCTTCGAACCCGTGATTTAAAAAAATTATTGATAAAGCGCTTAGCTTGGATCTTCTCCATCTATGTAGAAAATATACTGGAGATGAAGTTTTAGTTGAAGCAGGAGCTCGTAGATTCTTTAGCGCAAGATCATGGTCGCGACGCGATTTTCCGAATCCCCATCTCGATCATCGACCTCGGCATCAACGACTCGAACGACACCGACATGATAGGAGTGGCCATCACAGTCACTTGAGAGTTCCGCTGGGGAGAAGCTGAAATCGCAGTGGGATTGGATCTGATGGTGGCTATTCATCTGTTTGCTATAAGAAGTTGTAGGTTATGAAATTGAGCCAATATAAATTAGGGCTTTCTGTGGTATGAGCTAATTTGATCCATCTACCATTCTGGCCAATTATTTCATTTAATATATTATTTGCCTATTTTTAGTAATCATTGTTATAAAATGGTAACGATTCTTATATTTCATCTAAGAGTGAATTTTTATTAGAGTGGGTAGCTACGTCTAATAATGATAACGATTCTTATATTTCATCTAAGAGTGAATAATTATGTGTAACTTAAAACTGTGTTTCAATGTCAGCTAGTTTTAGTTTATTGGCAGGTTAGTCAAAATGGTTAAGTTTCAGTGGTTTTTAGTGTCAAAAGATCAAAATGCCCTTAATTGTCTATCAAATTTCAAATGATTGTCATTATTCACTAATTTATTCATAATTCATCAAATTATAATATTTATTAATCATAATATTTATTATACTATATTATTATATAATATTAAATATTTCATAAAAATTAAAAGTAAATCAATTTAATTTTAATTTTTAATAATAAAAAAAGTAAATTAGTCATTAATGATTAAAGTAATAATAATTACTAAAAATAATACTAACTATCAATAATAATATTAATTATTAATAATATATTTAAACTTTCGAATGACATAACTCTCTCATACGAACTCTGATTCGGGTTTATAGTATATCAAATCGAAAAGAATCAAAAGATCAAAAACTTTGAAAAAGTATTTTTTTTAATTATAAATGAATATTATTTTAACGATTAATAATTAATTAAAATAATATTAATGATAAATAATATATTTAATTATTAATAATATATCGAAACTTTTGAATGACATAACTCCCTTATATGAGCTCCGTTTCGGGCTCATAGTATATCAAATCGAAGAGAATCAGAAAATCAACAACTTTTAAGGAAGAAGTTTTTGGCCTAAATTCCATCTAACGACATCAAATTTCTTACACTCTTAAAAAAATTCGTCCAAAATTTAGTGTTGTTAGAGCAAAATGCAAAAAAAACGTTATTAATAATTAATTTATTATATTATTATTATTTTTTTGTAATAATTATTTACCAAATAAAATTAAATAATTAAATCAATTATTAATAATATATAGACAAAAAAAATTTTCTTCAAAGTTGGTGTCTTTTGATTTTCTTCGGTTTGATATAATATGAGCCCAAAATGAAACTCGTATGAGAGAGTTATGTTATTCGAAAGTTTAATATATTTTTAATAATTAATATTATTAGTGATGATTAGTATTATTTTTAATTATTATTATTGTTTTAATTATTAATAATTAATTTGCTTTTACTTTTTATTTTTATTATTAATAATCAATAACTAAATGGAATTACTTTTAATTTTTATGAAATAATTATTAATAACAATAATTTTTATTAAATAATAATAAAAATAATTTTTGTTAGTAAAAATAATTTATTATTAATAATTATTATAATTTGATGAATTATGAATAATGGCAAACATTTGAAATTTGATAGATAATCAAAGACATTTTGAAACTAGTCGACCTTAAAATACAGTTTTTAAGTTAACTATATTCGACTGCAAAACGTGTAAAACTTACTGTACACATTTACCCTTTTTTTTAATGATTTCCTAAAATAATATTATCATATTGGAGCTTGAGTTTACCGTGTTCAAATTCTATGAATATATATTTATGACAGGGCCGTCCCTAGAAAATCGGGGGCCTAAAGCAAGAATTTGAAACGACGCATTTCTTTTAAAAAGATAATACCATACTACAATCCTTTTTTCGGCGTCATCGCTTCGACTTCGACGCTTTTCTTCGTAATAGATGAACCACGTATAAAACTTATATTTGTAAGTCGTTAATACTATTAAGTGTAAGAGTTGATACATATGAGTTTTAATGTAGATAATATTTAGACTTCAATGTTATTGGAGTGAGATGATAAAACTTACTATATATGTAGATAATAATTAAAAAAAATTGGACACATTTTATATTGGGCTAGTCGGTTGGGTATTTTGGGGCCCTCTAAAGTCGGGGTCTAAAGCAAAAGTCTCTCTTACCTTATGGACGGGCCGGCCCTGATTTATGATGAAAGAAAACTAAAATAAATTTATGAAATTTTAATATTTATGATTACATGAGAAAGTTATACTAATTTTATAATTTAAATAAATATATATATATGTTAATATAACTGTTAAAAGTAGCATTGTACTTTTGTTTTTATAAAATAAAACCCTGTAAAATGATAGTTGTATTTTACAAAATACGTACATTTGTCTGTACATGACGCAAATATTATTAAAATTAAAAAAGTTAAATAAAAATATTTTTTTTTCAACTCGATCTCTGTGATTTTCTTAATGACTCTAAATTTGTTGGTATCTGAAGTCTTATACGCAATCGAAGCAGGTTTAAAATTTTAAAACTTATTTCAATGGATAAAAAATATTTTTTGTAATGACATTTTCATCTTTTGAAAAAATATACAATTTGTTAAAATTGTAACCGTAAGTTGATAAAAAAAAATTTATTGGCATTTTCATCTATTTTGAATAAATATAGTTTTTTAAATGTAACCGTAAGATTTTTTTTGTCGTAAAAATAAGAACACGAGTCTCTTTCTTACAAAATTTTAAGAATATCCGGCTATTGTTTACCATTACCCAATATATTTTCACTACACAAAGCACAATACTTGTTAAAGTAACATATCTTATCCTAGAAGTAAAAAGGTTTAGGGAAGAGATCCGCTGCAAACCATATATGTGCTACAAATTTTAGAACGCTTTATATCCGTCGGATTAGTTTCATCAACAGTTCAGATAAATATTAAATGAAACAAATAGGTAAATGTAAAAAGGATATTTTAGTAATTATGATATATATATATATATATATATCTCTAAATCAGAAACCAAAATCAAAACCAAAAATTAATCGCGCGCCGCTCTCCTTCTTTTGCGTTCAGATGCAGCCACGACTCCTCCAACGGCGATCCACTCTGGCGAGTCGGCGAGTTCCTCACGACGGCGACGGGAAGCAGGCTACTTCCACTCGACGGCGAGCCAGGTACTTCCAAGCGACGACAATCTCTCCAGCGGCGGAAGTCATCGATTCGGCTCCTTCCCATCTACGACAATTCCATCCAGAGCAGCGACACTCCAGAAGACGGCGGCGGCAACGATTCTAGGCGATTTGTCAATATCGGTGATTATCGGCGGGGCCGATTCAAGCCTGCCAGTCTTCTCGATCCAGTCGGCGTGTCCGTCTCCTTCCTGACTAGACGGACATTCTGCCCCGATTCAAGCATGTAAGAATCAAGCCAGGACGGCGCCGAGCTCGCGGTGGTTGCTGTCCTCGACGGCTCCGCGTTGTTTCATGTTCTTCTGGGTATTGTCAATGGCGGATTCGGAGGTGTGATTCCTAAGGTGCTTTTGATCTCGAGAGACGACATCGCGGGACAGATCGGGCTGATCTGAGAACTGGTGAAGGCTCCGTTGATAGTTCCTCTACTACAGCTGGGCGTTTACATCTGTTTCGGTTTCAACAGGAGGTTCTGGCTTTTCATTTTGTTACATATATTTTCTTTTTCTTCATTGTTTATTCATTTAGTATTTACTAGGGGGTTTTTGAAAATTATTAGGTCCAATCTCTATTTTATTATTTAAGGTTTTTGTTTCATGCATTGTTCTTATTCCAATTACAGAGTCAATTTTGTTTTTGGGTTATTTGTTAATTTATATTCGCATATCAATTTAAGGGTGTGTTGTTAAATAGATTTGTTGTTACTGGAGATTTTGGTGCTAGGATGTTAGTGCATATGAAGATTAAGTACAATTAATTTGGTTTTGTTAATGCATCTGAATATTCTTTTAAGCGAATAGAAATAGTGATTTCGTTTTGTGATTATTTTTGTTTCAATTTTTCTCGATCACTTGACATCATTACACAAATGAATTAGTAGATCAGATGCTTTCGAGCATTTTTGTATACAATGGGTTTGAGGATAAATATGAAATGACACATGAATGAACACTGATGAAATAATTGCGATAACACAATTGTGCTATTTGAGGATTGGGAGAGGTTTGATCACTCATGGATTTTGGTTTTGTTTATGCTGATTGCTAAAGTCAACGGGAGATTGGTGATTGAGCCAAGTTGCATTTAAGATCTAAGTAGAGGGATCTTGGTCTGGTTTAAGTAGAGCCAACTATTTTCTAGGCGTGTTTTCTTGGAATTATGTCATAGACCAATGAATAATTGTACATAAAACAATTGCAGTGTTCAATGGACAATTTTACATGAAACAATTGCATTATCGATGAAACAATTGTATATGACATAATTAGACCATTCTCAAGTGAATTGAGTCTGTCGATATAATGACCCATTTTGATGTATTTAGATTCAATTTTTGAGATTTTATGTATGTGTAATTGTATTTAATTAATATGTTATGTTGGTTCATTGCTTATGAAATTGATGATATAAAACATGTAAATTGGTGTCACAGATTTGAGGAATAGATTCGATGACACGAATTTTTGGGAATTGGTTTTTGTGACGATGCATTTAGGTATTTATTTTTTTCTGCAATTTTGCAAAAATACCGATCTAGATGATATAGTTATGATAAATTTTATTTTGTGATTGGTGTGATGTGTGAGGAATATAATTGAACCAAAAAAACAATTGAACCAATGAAGCAATTGAATTGTTTGGATCGAAATGATGACAAGTATTTGAAACATATTAAATTAACTATGAAACAGATCCTATGAAACATTACAGATGAAACTTATTAGATGACACATATCAGATGAAGCATCTCAGATTGAACATATCATCGCAAATGACACATGTCAGATAAAACATATCAGATGAAACGTATTAGATGAATCAGATGATTAAACATATCATATAAACCAATAAAACCATTGCATTAAATCGATAAATGGTTTACAAGTGATATTTAATTAAAGAATATCATATGATATAAACAAAATTTAAAATAAGATATTTAATTATGGAAATAATATTCAAAATTCAAAATTAAGATATTTAACTAAGGAAATAATATTCAAAATTCAAAATTCAAAATTAAGATATTTAATTAAGGAAATAATATTCAAAATAAATAAGTGTATAAAAGTACATTTATACCCCTCTGATGGTATAAATTGACCAAAAGAAATGTATAGCTAATTCATATTTACGTTAATATGTCATTAATGAGTCAGCATTAAATCTGACCATTGATTATTTCATCCAATGGAACACAAGCGTTCTAAAATTTGTAGTGAATTGATAGGTTTGTCTCCGATTGAAACCCAAAAGTTTATACGACTAATTAGAAAATAATCTGTTTGTGCGTGACTTAATGGTTAGTATTGCTTGCTCTTTGTTTTAGACTAGAATTTAAGACTCGCAATATTTAGTTGGGGTAAATTTAAAAGTAATATAATATTTAAAAAATTTAGAAAATAAGTTTATTTCTTAAATACATTTGAATAGAGTATTAAATTATATTTTATGGGGAAAAGGAAAGTAATAACAATAAGATATGAAGAAAAGAAGACAGAAATGAAACCGTGGACGGTCATATGGTTTGACAGCTAATTTACTGATTGGTTCCAGTTGGATCTTTCTATGGAGGTTTAGCTATTCAGTGCGGCATGGACCATCATAGTTACCGTGTGCTTTCATCACTTGGAGTGTGAGGAACCAACCAAGATGGAGTGATGAGATCTGATCAAGGGACCTCGAAGGCCCAAGTAATCATTTCCCTTTATTTAAATGGCAAGTTGGTAATATTTTATTGCTCAATTTTGTGACGTTGTAAAGTACGCATGCAAGTAATCAAGCAATACTTTGATTTCTTTTGGAACGATAAAAGCAATACTTTATTTTCACGAAAACTTGTATATTCACGCTTAATTTTTTTTATATATAAAATGATTAAAATACAGATGTTTGAGACTCTTATATAGGATTATTTATGGTTTTGAATCGAACTAAACCGGCAAGAAATTAGATCAAACCGGTTATAAATTAGGACTAAAATTGGGTCGAGTCGAACTTCTGAGTTCTCACTTTTTGGAGGAACCATACTGGTATAGTGTGTGAGGTGATGAGCTAGTTATAACCGTTAATGGATGGTTTAATTCTTCAGTTCTAATCGAATCAAATCAATTGGCTCTAGTCTTTAATTTGTGATTGATTTATAGCTGATTAGGACAAATTTGATTGGATATTGACCAAATTAGAAATTATTATTGCTTTTGGATCTAGATTTAATGGTTCCAACAACAATAAGAAGTCACCTATGGATTTATCCTACATTTTCTCTAACACGAAGCTCTGATACAAATATGAGGTGCTCATTCTCTTGATCAACCGAATAACATGAAAACGGATGAGCCTTTCTCTATCTCATCTCTGGTTATATTTTCTCTAAACGACTCTTTTGCTTCTATGTCCTCTATGGTCTTATTTTTAGATGAATGACTCAAATACATGTTCTTTTGTTAAGAGAGGCTTAATTAGGGAAAATTGTATAATTAATAGTCATATCTTGTATACACACGTGAGTTCAAAGTTTTACGTCGAAAGATTATAATGTATAAGTAAGGTTTATATACACATTGGACTTTAGACCCATCTCGTTAGTCTTTGGATCAAAAGTGGACTCTAATGTGTACGTGAGCTTTTCTTGAGTGCTACACATTGGAAGATTATAAAGTATAAGTAGGTTTTATATATACATTGAACTATAGACCCACAAGGCTAGTCTTTAGGTCAAATGTGAGCTCTAACGTGTATGTGAGCTTTCCTTGGGTTCTTCACTTAGGTAAGGCCCGGATCTCCCCAACAGTTGTATCATAATCTTGACTCAGCATACTCTCTTGGTTAAGTGGGTTGGGTACTCCTATGGTTGGTAAGACAAAGACCATGATCTCTCTTGTGGTGAGGCTCAAATAGAATGAAAAGGGCTCTTGTCGAATCGAGTAGACCAAGTAAAGTATGATCTTAGGAGGAGCCAGCCCGATATGATGAGACTCAATGCAGAGGAGGAGATTGTCATATACACATGTAAGTTCAAAGTTTCACATCAAAAGAATACAAGTTATAAATAAAGTTTTATATACACAAACAGTTACCGAGTCAAGCTTTCTGTATTCGTAATAATCTTTGAAATGGATTGTAGTGGCAACTTTGGGACAGACAAAGACGTTGATACTATAATAAGTCACTTTACACGAGATGCATGCATGGTGTTTTTATGTGAACGTCACAGGTCTACACGATTAAGGCTTCATCAAGTCTTTTTCATATATATGAGGTTGTAATTATTATGTGCGGGTTAATTTATCCATAACCCCGTTTTAATGGCACGTCTCGCATTTGGTAAGTTAACAAACATTTTATGCCTTTTTTGTGAGGGATATGGTTTTTTCTTCTTGTTAATAAATAATATTAGAGCATAAAGGATTGAAGTTGACCTTAAAAAAGAAATAATCTTGTATACATACAATAATGGTTTGAAGTTGACTTTTAACATGTAATTTTCGACCCATACTTATATTTTCAGAGGCACCCATGCGATGATGCACAGCTGTGAAGTAATTACCGTTTCACAAACGGCAAAGCCCATGTTTCTTTATTAAAAAGCTAAAATGTTTTTTATTTATAAACTGTAAGTGAAGAATCGAATAATTACTTGTTTAATTGGACAGCATGTACCAATCATACTTGGCATTAATTTCATTGTTTAAAACTAAGTCTAACATATATAATAAGTTAGGATTAACGTGGCGGACGGAACTAGTTGCCAGCTCGCAAAGCAATGTAATGTAACTAATTAATCTACTATTAATTATTATTTACTGAATATGTGTCCTTTCAAATCTCTACACTAATTATCTTTATCCATATTCTTCCTAAAATATGACAATGACTTGAATCTGAAATGGGGGACCATTTATTATAAGCTTTTGTCATGGAAACGACATTTGGCAATGATGCAAAGTAATGAAAAGTGTGGAAAAATATATTAAATAGGCATCATCATGTCATGGATATATAAAAGAATATCTTATGTAATTTTACGGTTTATTTTTAAATCGTTACATTTAGTTGCACGACATTTGTACTCTATTATTATAGTATATTTACTATCACATTCGATCTTATTTGAATACTGATTATTAAAGATGTATGATAAATATATAAAAAGGGTTTCGAAAATGACTTTTTTGGAATGAAAGTTGTATAGTATGAAATGGAAGACATTGTTTTAGTTCACAAGACATTACATATTGTGAGTTTAAGTCCATTTTGTAATTGCGTTGTTTTTAGTGAACTATTTTCCCCACTAAGCAATATTGATCATGAAAATTTAAGTGTTATTCACTAGTTTGAATCCTAAGAAAATTATAGTATTGTATGAAGAAGAGAATTACGAAAGTTATTGTCAATTGTGCTGTGGTGAAAATGACTATTACCTTAAAAGTCATTTTCGACATTATTTTGGTGACAGTCGTTGATGATGGCGGCTTCTAAAATTTCATCAGTCATTCAACTACTTATCTTATAACTATTAAAGTAGTAAATTCATATTTCATTGTGTATCGGGCTATCATGCCTAATACATATTTGTCAAACTTATTCATCGAGATTTCTACAAGAAAACATTTTCATACCTAATACATATTTGTCAAACTTATTCATCAATAATTGAAACTCAGTTTGCGCACGAACTATTTCAACAAATAAGAAAAATTATTAAAATGCAAAGAACGGAGGAGGAAAAACAAATTCCACTTAAACAAAAGTATTTCTTGGGTAGTTAAGAACTAGGTAATATTAAGGGTTAGGGTTTGTAGTTCGACATCCATTTACCAGCCTTGGTCTAATATTATCGGGCTAGTGCGGTTTCGAGTTGAAATTGAGTTGATTGGTTTAAAATCCATAATTCACACTCATACAATGTCCACCTTACCCATCTCAAAATATTCTCCCGAAGCGTGCAACATCACACAAATATCACAACTTTCATAATCAATCAAATAAAATAAAGCGATTAGGGAGTTTTTGGATATCTAGAGATTGCAATTGTAATGTATCTAAATTACTATCCAAATATGAGATTATGAGGATTTGATAAAGTATTTTCTCATTCAAACTCACCCTAACACTCTTTTCAGAGACTGGATAAAAGATGTGATCTAAAATGTAAACCCGATCTTTAAGCGACAAGGACACTATAAGAACAAAAAATGACAATTCACAAGAAGGAAAAAATTAATGTCATACTATTTTCATGAGAAAATGGGAAGGATGCATAGATCAAAGACATTAAAAAATTAGTAAAATGCAAAAAATTGGTTGTGAATTATTATAAATGTGAAAATAACATCTGCGTACTTTCATTCTTACGGAAAGGGATGTGAACTTCCTTTTTTGTAACGTGTGTATATTTGTGAAAAAATGCCCTTAAAGTTAATATTTAAAAATTTTTGATTTCTTATATCATACAGTATGTCAAGAACAACGTCGAGACAATATTCTTAACAACTAGAGGAGATACAAATAACAAAACAAAAATAGTAAACAACGACACACATATTGTTTACTCAGTTCGGTGCTAACTCACCTACGTCTGGGGCACTTTGCAAGTGGAAATGTTTCACTATGAAGTAACAAGTCATAACATACAAGTATCAGTGATCATCACACAGATCACTACTCTATGCTACTATTACAAGTACAAACCTATCTCAGGGACTCCCTCTGAATCCAAGACCCCGTCTTGGTTCAACTCCATGAGCACTCTCCTTCCTCGGATGTCGCAAGTCGTTGTTTAACTTGAACGTGATACTTCAATCGCACATACACACAGAAACTCACACTTGATCTTTCGATTCTGGTAGTGATACACAATGTCCTTCGAAGAATACACATCCTCTCAACCCGCAAGTTCCTCACGTCTAAGAGCTTTGTATATTCTCTCGAAAAAACCAACCCTACTAAAAATGAAGCCTTTGCTTTCATAGTAGTTTTCCAGACTGGTTCACGAAATGCATTAGGGTTTCCTTAATCCTAGAGATCTTAATTTCTCAAATCATTGTCGCCGAATATCTTTGCAGAATCTCTATCACGGCAGGAAGCTTTCCAGAATCATAACATATTCAAGACTTCTCAAAAGTCTTGTACACATCTGGAGATCTTCCAGATTCACAATCGCCGAATATCTTCATATTTAAGGAAACTAGATAATGTTTCGACATACAAGATGTCGAGAAAGATGATGCAACCTTTGGCTTGACATCTTTCCTGATCATACGTTCGACATCCTTCTTGACTAAAAAATAAGCCAACAATCATTGTAATAACAAAATTTTAAAATCATTTTTTTATTAACTCGAACTCACTGCTTCTTCTTGACTCTGATCTCGTCTAGATATGAAGTCTCAAAACCGATTAATTGCATGTAGAGGAAAAACGGCAAGTTACAGTTGAAAAAAAATAATTTGAAGGACATTTTTATCTTTTTTCAACAAGGTACACATTGCAAAAAAATTGAAGTTTACAAACATTTTCTTGCAAAAATGAAAGTATACAACAATTTTTAAAAAAATTTGGAATAATTGACCAACACTTTTTAGCAGCGATGAGTATAACTATATTCAACTGATTGAACCAATTCAAACCGGACCAAACCACTGGTTTTGGGGACCGAATAGGATGATTTCGGGTGAAATCAGTTCGATTTGAGGTGAATCGATGGCCTAGACATCTGGATTATAGTTTTGAAATCCCTAAACCACACCGATTAACCTCGAAAATTGAACCGCAAATGAACCAGAGATGTGGTGACCTTAGGTATGACGTAAGGTGAGGTAGAAGCATGATAGTTTATCGTCATTTTTTAATATATTTTAAACCTTGTAAACTATATTTAGAAAATTTGATTTTGCTTCCAAAATACCACATTGCCCAAACATAAAACTTGCACCCCACCTTCCTCCATGTTTGAGATGACTTATTTGAAGTTCATTAAAAGTATGTGTTATCCCTTTTGTAGTTGAGAACACTTGTGGACCTTTTAATGTAAATAAAGCCAATTTTTTAACCTATTATTGCTTATAATATTTGTAAGGAGGATTAAAATATTCTCATTATCAATTTATATTTTAATTAAAAAATTGATTTTTGGGATTGCCGCTTTAAAATAGAGCCTACCGTTCAAGTCTGATTCGATTTTGGTTATAATTAGTTCTTTAAAACGAAGGGTGTTTGGGTCAGATCAATTATACATCCTGTTTACTCTTAATGAATTAATAGAAAGGCTTCAAAACACATTATTTCCTAAATATACTAACAATTTTTTTCCCACTCTTATGTTTTAATTACTTGCAATCATAGATGATAGGATATATATTTTTTATTCATATGAATATGCAGAACAATATTAATTTGAACAACTATATATACAGAGCATTCCACTGCAAATTCATGCACTTTTATAAACTATCTGAACCAATTATAAGCGTTGATTTGTAAAAATCTGCGCGTACATTCTCTAAGCGCACGAAACGTGTCCAAAAAGACTGACCCGCATTGATTTTCTGGGTTACAAAAGTTCCAACTGAAATTTTTTATAAACTACTCAAACCCATGGCGGACAAGAGAACTTTTGCGACCCAGAAAGTCACTACATGCCAGCCTCTTTTGACACGTGTCGCGCGCTAAGAAAACGTGCGCGCAGATTTCTATGTTCGACATGAGTTTGGACAGTTTGTAAAGGCCCCAAAATTTGTATCTGATTGTAATTCTATATGTATATATATAGGGGCACACTCCACTACAAACACCCAACCCGTCAGAATCGAACGAACACATCATGGTTGTTGCTTTTCACGTGATTAAAAGAGCAAACGACACATGCTAGTGTAATGTCCCACCGTGAGAGTGTAATGTCACGCACTATGCACTTAAGTGAGGGGAAATTTTGAATTTTTGCGCAACGGAGCGTATTGTTCATTTTTCTCATTCGGAGTGTAATGTCAATATAGTTCAGACTATACACTCACAGGTGCAGACTATACACTCGCAAGTGCAGACTACACACTCATAAGTGGAGACTATACATGCCATTGAGATTATAATATCAACCGTAGGAGTGTAATGTCAACAGTGGAG
Organism: Geranium rotundifolium; assembly: GCA_963920655.1. Lineage (NCBI taxonomy): Eukaryota > Viridiplantae > Streptophyta > Magnoliopsida > Geraniales > Geraniaceae > Geranium > Geranium rotundifolium. Next base: position 31,579,124 of record OY987316.1, on the reverse strand, counting down.
TGTGATGTTCAACATTGAAAGTGTAATGTCCAACATTGAGAGTGACATTACACTCCCACTGGTGCACATTACACTCCGAACGAGAAAGTTGAATAGTACATTCTGTTGCGCAAAAATTCGAAACTGCCTCTCGCTTAAGTGCACAATGCGCGCATGACACATGTCACGTGTTGTTTTAATCTCGCAAACACTGAATGGTTGGATCCCCTGTTCGGATGAGTTTGCTAGTACAGTGGATTTGTAGCTGAATGTGATTATATATATATCCAAACGTCTAAACAATGTATAACCGTCGGATTATAGACGTGCATCATCTTAGATTGCGACACGTGATAGTTATACAACGTTGCACTATATGTTATACATTGCTTCAATTTTGCACATGTCCAACATGTTATACAACATTGCACTACATGTTATACAGTTTGGACGTTTTCTCCTAGTTTGTATTTGATACATTCTATATATATATATATCCACACACTATTATAACTTTAAAATGAAAGAACCTTGTCAAATGTAGTCACAAGTTGACTAAGTACTTAATTGTACAATTTGTCCAACATGGCTCGCATTCACTTTTTGGGCCACAAAAGTTCCACTTGAATTTTTTATAAACTGTCAAAACACATGGCAGACAAGGGAACTTTTGCGCTGAAGGTGTGATGTTTGGATGCAGGTGGAACTTTTGCAATCCAAAAAGTCCCTGCAGGCCGGCTTTTCTGAACACGTGTCGCACGCTGAGAGAATGTGCGCGTGTGCGCGCATATTTTTATGTCCAACTTGAATTTGGACCGTCTGTAAAAATCTCAAATTTTGTATCTAATTATAATTCTATATGTATATCACATACTATTACAACTTTAAAAACATTAGTTGATAAAAAATATATGTGGCTTAATATAATCGAAACAAAATTGGGTTGGGATGGCATAAGAGGTGATGTGCCCATCATCTCGTAAGTTGTCGGTATAGATATGTCAAGTAGTGGTCGAGCCGAGCATGATTAAGTAGTATAGGGGCATGTACCGACATGGAATAGAATGAGAGTTCAAAAATAAATGGCATTAAGCATGTGAAGCAGAGTTACTTACTAATTCCATGCAAAGAAACCTACCTAGGATAGGACAATGAGATCAGAAGAAGAGGAAAATCAAATAATCAGAATTTATGGGAGATTGGGTCCACTTTAGGAAACACCTCTTCTTAACCACTCTCGCTGCCCATGTACGCTTGCCAGCCAATATTGTCACTAATTTTAAATTTTCTTATAGATGTATGTACACTTAACGTGTCACGTATTTGGTAGTGATTACGGTTTTTACTTATTTATTGCAGGGGAAAATGTGTTATATATACTTAAAGAAGAAATTCATTACAAGTTACAAATGAGTGTCTAAACGTCTAAATTATTAAAACGTGTAAAGTTGTCAAATGTGATAGATTCGCACAAAATTGAAGAACCTTGTAAAATGTGTATTGCAAAGTTGTAAACGTGATGGACCTGTAAACCTTTAAGTGTGTGTTATAGAACCTTGTTAACACGTGTCGAACGCTGATATAATGCACATTCATATCCGCACTGATTTAACAGTTGTAGAACGTTTGGACGTTCGGATGTTTGTAACGAAACGTACCCTATATACTTACAGGTCTTTTCGTATGTAACACTTGATAATTTGTTAATAACAAAATAGCAATGTCAAATTTAATTTTTTATTATAAGATATATGCATTTTTACATAAATGTTGAAATTGATCATATATTTAAAATATTAACAAAAAGTTGAACAGTAGAGGGCTTGGTCTGGCTAGAGATATTCCGGTAGAGAAAGGTCGTGAGAAGAAAAACAAAAAAAAATTATGGTTAAGTATTCTTGTTTAAACAGAGATCTCTTCCATTTACTGTCAGCTATAATTAGGTGAAGTTAAATTTGATTTTCCCTAATTTTAACTAACAAACTTAAATTGAAAATTTTGGTTATACTAATTTATTTAGAAGATAAAAATATAAAAACTACTTAATCTCAAGTAGGAATTTTTGTCATTTTTCATAACTACATTATACATACATTTTACTCGTGCAAAATGTATGTAATTTTTAAAAAAACGATTAAATTCCCCATAAATTTAAGATTTAAAAACTTTAAAAAACTATTTTAAAATAATAATACTGGACAAAAAATTTAATTCAAAATTTTGGTTGTTCAAATTTTATTTAAAATATAAAGATATACTTTTAAAACTACTCAATCTTGAGTTGTAAGAAAGTTATTAGTTTTAGTGCATTTTCATCATTTTCGAAGAAATACATCCATTTTACACCAAAGAAATTTTTTTAGAGCTTTTTTTACAATGAATAAAATATACAACATTTGCTTACAAAAATGTCATAGTATTAGTAGATATCACATTTTTACCATTTTCTCTATTTACTAAGAGATAGGACAACCGTATAAATGATTTCTTAAGAAAATTTAAACAGTCATTTATAGAAGAAATTTCACTTCAATATGGACAATTATGCAACTTTTCAAATCCACTATGGTAAACTATTTTGTGTCAATTCACTATAATAATGTTTCATTAAGGGTTATTGTTCCGAACAGAGTTAAATTTGATATAAAATGACCATATTACCTATGTATTAAAAAATTAAAAAATAATAATTTTTTAACTTATTTTGGAACAATATTTTTTATGAAATAAATAATAAAAAATTGAGTTTAGTTATAAATTTTTTTTAAAAATATTAAAAAACGAATTTTAACAATGTTTTTAATATATATATATATATAATTTTTAAAATTATTATAAAATTAAAATAGTATATTTTTAAAATTTTAATATATGAGTATTTTCGGCATTTAATAAAATTTGCAAGTCAAATAATTTTTTTTTCCATCTGTTTCAACGACGTTAGGGTTAAATGAAACAAAAAAAGATTTCCTTAGTAAATTGACGCATAAAATAATTGACCGTACTGAACAGGAATATCCCTTCATTTATATTAGGGTTAGTTACAATTTAACTGTACTATAGTGGTCGGTTTTACACTTTACTACAACTAAAATAAAAGTTTAATCTCATGTCAGTTAATTGTGTTTTTTTACACTTTGCTATAACACTGGTAGAATTTGACTCGACTGGTGTCTCGCACCCGACGCACAACGGCAGTGTACCGGTCGCTTAGTAATAATGGGCTTTCAATGAAGGCTCGTGCATCGATCCCACGAGGAGGTTGATGTGGGGTCGAACGGTCTTCGTCTGATCCCGATCAACCTCACATTTTAAGTACTTATTTGCCTCGTAGTGGCTAATTAGAGCCAAGCTAGGGCTATATTACGCTTGGAGTGTTTGAGACCATTTACAGGGTTTTGGAGGAAAATGTGAAGTGTTTCGGGTCAAAGAGATCGAAGCTTGCATGAGAAGAGACCAAGAGAGCTAGGGTTTCTAGGCATGTCACGATTGTGTTAATGTGTGTCATGATCGCGAAAAATTCAATTTTTATTTGGCTTAAACCTGTAGCATGACACGACGAGCATCACAGAGCCGAGGCGATCGCGTCACATATATGGTCACGATCGTGACACAAATTCAAATTCATAAACAATCGTAACAAGAAAAGTGAAGATTGTGCCTTTGATTAGAAGAAAAATTGGTCCCCTACATGAAGAAACGATCGTGACAGACTATGTGTGACGATCGTGACACCAAATGACACGATCGTGACAAGGGAAAAATTGTGTATCTATAAAAGGACATTAGATCTAGGGATTGAGGAGAGCCTTTTCCATCTACCAAAAATCTCATCAACAACCTTGAGCTCCAACACACATTTCCTTTGTTCTTCATAGAGTTCCCTTCTTCAAGCTACCATTCCTACGACTTCTGGAGTTGGGTATTTGAAGGCATTTCCTTCATCGTCTCCACAAGAATTACAAGTAGCTCATCATTTCACCGAACAATATAGAGGAGTCCATCATCTTCAAGAATACAAGAGCAATATGTACTCTTTACTCTTTATGTTCTTATTCTTGTATTTTGGTTTGTATTTGACTATAACTTTTGGATTGAGCACCATGGTTGAGGGCTAAAAACCCTTGGCCATGGGTGATAGACATTGTATGGTTTGATTTTTGCATGTTTGAGGTTTTAGTTGTAGGTTGATGATAGTGTTGTGTGATTTTCCTTATTTGCAAGCTTGTATTATATTTTGGCCAATTAGAATGCAAATTTAGGAAGCTAGATCGATCTCGAGAGGGATGGATAGTTTCGAACCTAGAAACCACCGAGGGTTAGAGGCTCTAAAACCGTGTTTTGACACCTCAGATTGACCTTTAGCTTAAGATTGTTGGGCGAATAGGGTTCCGAGTTGGTTTTGAACCGAGAGGGAGAGAGTTGACTCAGGATTAGGCCAATCTCAATGCCGAGAGGCGAGATTGGCATTTATGACATGGGTTCATTACTTGACTCGCCAACAAAACTAGTAAATCGTCTTTTTAATTTATAACCATGCATGTTTAGCACCCATAGGCTCCCGTTAAATCATTGTTAAAACATCCACATGCAATCGTTTGTTAGTTAACATTAAGTTCAATTCAACACAGCTAACAGTCCACTTTTCACACACGAATACCACACTAGTCGGAGACTCTAATTTAGTCCCCGTGAATTTGACCCGGTCTTACCAGAATGTATTACTTGTGACTGTGTGCACGTGGACGTAGGAAACCAGAGTGTGACATTTCTTTTGTTTAATTTGTCTCATGTTTTCATTTTACTATTAGTTTACTTCACATTTAGTATAAGTTTATGTCATGCAGTTTCCCGTTCTAGCACAGAGGCCGAATACCGTGTTCATGCCGACATTACCTCTGACCTCCTCTGACTTCGGCGACTAATTCATAACATGGGCATTATTCACAACTCAGCCAATTCTATCCATTGCGACAACCAAAGTGTCATTCAGATTACTCACAATGACGTTTTTCACGTGCACACCAAACACATCGAGAATGATTGCCACTTCGTCAGACATCATCTCACATAGGGTACTATCACTCTACGCGCTGTCTCCTCGGATGAACAAACAGCTGACATTATCACAAAACCCTTACTTCCAGGATGATTCACTGCTTTAATTTCCAAACTCAATTTGAATCCTTCACATTGAGTTTGAGGGGTGTGTTAATAGATATGATTCAAGGCCCACTACGTATTGTAGCCATACGTGTAAACCCTAGGTGTCAAAGTCGACATACTTATTGTAAACTCTAGATATCAAGCATATATATAGAGGTTCTGCAACTCATTGTAAATCATTGAATATAATATTCGCTTTACCAACGTGAATACATATAAACAATGTTCAAGCTTAAATTGGTGATTTACAACCGACTTGAGTGTTATCATCATCTGTATCCAAGCTCAAATTAGTGATTTACAACTAATTCGAGTTTGATTATTATCTATATTCAAGCTCAAAATCGTTGATTTACAATCGAGTTGGGATTGTTAATTATCCATATTCAAGTTTAATCAACAATTTATAACGGATTCAAGTTTGATAATAAAACATATTTAGGCTATGATCAACAATTTACAACCAGCTCAAGATTTATCGTTACTGATATTTAATGATAATTTAGCGATTTACAACGGATGATTGCCTTTTCAAATTCAATTATGCAATCCACAACTGATTTGATTTTGAGAGGGACTTTTAGATAAACTTAGCTATTATTTATTCTAGTTTAGGTATATTAGCTATTAATTAGAATGTTCTAATTACTACTAGATTTTCTATCTAGTTTATGTTTACTCCTGTAAAAATAGCTCTATCTTACTGTAATGAAGCCGACATCATATAAAAATATTCTTTTACTTTATTTCTATCAATCATCACTAAGTTTTATATCTTCATACAAATATGTATAAATGAAATGATGACTGTATTAATTTTATCAAAAAATTAAACATATAAGACAGACATAAAAACCATCTTTCAAAGAAAATTCTCATATAATTTAAGTGACGATAAAAAACATTTACATGGTGTTTTGAGTGGGTTGTGGCAATTGGGAGACCACGTAATGCTGAGGGTCAGTGAGTGGTGCAAAGTACTAAAACTAAAGGGTACAAAGCTCTAAAAACCCAATCCTTATAGAATCATACTTTTCTTTACAACGGATTGCATTATCTTTGAAGAATATTTCAAGATTCATGCTGGGGATTGAATTTGAGGATACGATGATGGAGCACCTCCTCAAATGGTGTTCACAACTTGTGAAGAACAACAAAAATAAAAATATTTCACGATTACATGCAATTCACACTCAAGTGTTATCAAGACTCGATTCATGAATTTGCCATCTGAGTCATCACCAACACATACTACATTACAATGTTTCTCCATCAATCTAAGTCAGCATCTTATCTTATGATACTCTCAAACTGTACTTTCGAGGTAAGATGGTATAAGTCTGTTACCTTGTCATCTCACACACAAAATAACTAATGTATTATATATACCATCGGTTAATGAATATTTTTTGATATTCTACCAATTAATTTGAGGTTTTCAATATACCGATATCACATCAATATTTTAATACTTTTAACTATCAACTTGACGCTAAAGTGAATTTGACAATAACCCACTTAATTTCAAGGGTAAATTCTACATGACCCCCTTAACTATACGCGTGTCTCACATGTCCCCCCTTAACTAGAAAATAAATCTGTGAGGTATCTTGACTATCCAAAAATCCCACTTTATCATTTTTTGTTGACTTTTTTAAAATTCTGTTAAGTTTTTTGTGAAATAACGAAAATACCATTGTACCTGAAATATTAAAATAAATAAATAAAAATGATTTTGTACTTTCTTTTTCTATTTTCTCGTTGTACAAAATAAAGAATAAAAAAAGTATTTTAGTATTAATTTTTTATTTAAAAAAAATTAATAAAAATTAAAAACGATGTTTAAAAATAAATTTGCATTTTTAAATTTTTTTTATAAAAAAAACTTTTTAAGAATTATTTTTACTATCAATAAAATTTTATTCTTTATTTTGTAAAACGAGAAAATTATAAAAAAAAAGTTCAAAATCATTTTTATTTATTTATTTTAATTTTTCAGATACAAGGACATTTTTGTCATTTCACAAAAAACTGAACAGAATTTTGAAAAAAGTCAACAGAAAAAGGTAAAGTGGGATTTTTGGATAGTTAAGGCACCTCACAGATTTATTTTGTAGTTATAGGGGGGCATGTGAGACACGCGTATAGTTAAGGGGGGTCATGTGGAATTTACCCTAATTTCAAAGAAAAAAGTGTTAATGATTTTGTTGGGTTTTTGTGCCCTATCACAATATATTTTCGATATAATCATGTAATAAAGATTATTAGTTGAAATAAAATCGGCATTCATATTACTAAGTGTTGTAGTAATATCTTAAGTAAGATTTGATTTGTATCGTTGATGTGTCAACACATAATAGTAGATCTACAGATCAGATAAAGTCCTACTTAAGCAGTTCCCGATCAGAATAACTTCATAAGAAGCGATCGGTATGAGGCTAACTCTAAATGATCACGCTCTACTGATTATGGCCAGAAGGGGGCCAGAGTTAGGTCATAGTATTGCCAGACAGGGGTGATATAGGACGACCCGATCACGAGTATGTTACATAGACACAGTCATGAACATACTCATATGTCGGCACATATAATCACATCCTCAGACAGAAGGATCATTGGGGTCACTATGTAATGAGTGACGAGTTTGACTCAGTCTAACGTCTCCTGTAAAAGGGTTACAATAACGACTGTGATTGTCGATCACGAGTTACATGAGTTGACTCAATAGATCGCTGAAAGATTTATCCCTCATACGGACGTGTGAGCAGATATCAGTTTAGGCCACTTCATGAGTACAACTGAAATACAATAGTATGGCCATGCAGTCGATACGTAGTATCAGTTAAATCAGAATCAAGAAACAAGACAATTGAACGAGGATGACTTGTCTATGCCTCGTGGTTGTCAAAGATATCAAGAGGATAAAAGGATAGATTCATGCACGACAAGGTTAAGTCGAAATCTCGATAATCACAAGTGTTGGGTAATCATGATGTCTTGCTAGAGGCCACTCATGATAGAAAAGGTAAAATGGTAATTTTACCAGTCCGCCGACGTGTCGTGAGCCTAGAGAGTCGCACACTAAAGGTTGAGTAAAACGGATGGAATAATATGGAGGAATCATGAGAGAGACAAAATCCGGTTTTGGAGTAAACCGGATTAGACCGATTTCGGTTTAGGACTAAACCGGAAATCAAGAACGGTTTAGCATAACTAATTAATTATAATCTAATTAAATAGATTTAATTAATTTAGTTAAATTGTGCCTAGCCAGAATGGGCTTCTCTACATAATTAATTAAAAGTTTTGGGTTTTAAGCCCATTAAGGCCTTTAATTAATTATTGCCTAAAAATGTTATAAAAGGGAAATTTTCAGATCTGAAAATTAAGGAAATTATTTTCCAAAACCCTAATCATTCTTCCCCTCTTTCTCTCTCTAGCCGACCGGCCACTCCCTCCCCTCTCCTTCCGTTTTGCTTGCTTCGATCTTCTAGTAAGGATCGTTGTGAGTATCCCCAGATTGCTCTTCCTGTGTGAACGGTCTTTAAAGGTTACTAAATACTATTTAGTAGCAAAGAGATTTTAATCAAAGGTAATATTGAACTTTTATTCTAGCCTAGATCTCATGATCAATTCATGATCAGGCAAGATCCTTATTAATTCGGATATTTGAGGTTAATTTCTTGTATGGGGATGAAATTAATTGATTGGAACTCTCAAATAATTCCTTCAGTGGTATCAGAGGCTTGGTTACACATGATTTTGTATTCGAGCATGATATGCTAGATTTGATTTTGCAATTTATTTCGGTGTTGTAAATTGAAAAATTGCAAATTTTATGATTTTGGTTAATTAATTAATTGCTGGAATTTTTTAATGTTGCTGAAATATTAAATTGATCGAGTAAGATCAAGATCGAGACCCGTGGGAGGCCGAGGCTAGCCGAGAGGCTAACCCCGGCCGGGCCATGGGCCGGAATGAGGAAGCCGACCAGATCTGCCCGTGGAAGATCTGGCTGAGCCCCTCGGCTCCGGCCAGGGGACGGCCACGGCCTGCCCGGCCAGGCGGCCCGCCTCGGCCAGCCCTCACTGCCTGGTCGGTCACGGCATGGCCAGCCCTGTCGGCTAGGGTTTGGCCGAACCCAAAATTGACCCTCGGGTCAATTTTGGTTCGGTCAAATCAGATTGGATTCGGGTCAAAACCGACCCAGAAAAATCCAGAATTTTTCAGCAATAATTAATTAAAATTTCAGACCGGTTCGGTTTCGATAATACAGAGTGTGAACCGATTTAATTCAGAAATGAACCGGTTCAAGAAAACGGTTTCGATAAACCGTATTTTATGATTTAAATCAAGATAAAATTGGAATTAATATGCTCGCTTGATAACATGCTTGTTTGAAAACATGATTGTTTGATAACACGGTGTTTGCAACATGATTGCTAAGTTAGCCCGAATTTAGAACTTAATTTCGGTTTGCAACCTGCGAGTTGCTTTTCGATTGTAATTTAACTGTGACCTGCGTGTCACAACATTTATTTTATTTAAATTAAATGTAATTACGAAGTCCCAAGACGAGAAGAACCGAAGAGAATGACGGTAATCCCGAGAAGGCGTGGAGCCAGTGGGAGTCCAGGAGAATTAGAAAAGACAAGACCTAATATAGGTTTTAGTTTATTGCAGTAGGGTTAGCGGGCTAGCTAAAGTAAATTTATATTTATATTTATGAATGTATGGTTGATTATATGATTTAAATTTCATAAGTTCATGTTAATTTAATCATCACCCACATGTGTAAAGATTAATAATAATAAGTTAATCACACACATGTAAACAGGAATTGAAAGTATCTCTACATGGATTTGTAGATGATAATTTCAAGTTAGGATCAAATAATGATCAGTGATAATGGACATTTAAAAAGGCAAGTAATTTCAAGTCAAGCTAGATACCGCCCACTTTTCATCATTTCGATTAGTTCTCAAACTCATGGGTGGATACAATTAACGTGGATCCATGAGAATGGGTTCTAATAGAAGATGGACTATTCTGCATGGGTACGTGCGCATTAGTGTAGTAACCATGCAGATTGGACCATGCGTTGAAAATTGGTTGACTTGGCTGCGATTCTCAGATGATCTGAGTCAGGGTATCAGATATAGGGCAATGTCGTATACATACAATGTATAAGCCCTAGCCAAGAATCACATGAAATTGTGAAAGGACTACTCTAATATCCAGAACTAGGACGATGAGATTAACTCACTTCAGTTTTTGGTATGCGGAGATCTTGGTTTAGATTCAGACACAAGAATCAGAAATGTTCTTAATCAAGTATCTCTCACTTCAACTTAAATTAAGAATATGATCGTATTTATTTTCAAGTATAGATTAATGGCACCGTCGCAAACCAAATCAACACATTCTGGCAGTGAAGCCTTAAAGTCTCTTCTCGTTAGTGACAGGCTGTCAGGGACCAACTTTCTGGTTTGGGAGAGGAACCTGAAGCTTGCCCTTCAGTATGACAGACAGGAGTATATCCTTACGGATAAGCCTTTAACAGTGTCTGCGGATGATGCCAGCGAGGTCGATAAGAACGCTTATGACAAGTACCTAAGAGATCGACAAGATGTTGGCATCTTCATGGTCGGGTCCATGGAAAATGACACCCGGGACCAGTTCATGCATCTCATTGGCGATCCCCAAGAGATGATGGCGGAAATAAAAATATACTACCAGAAGAATGCTCGTGTCGAAAGATACGTCACTCTTAGGGAGTTATTCTACAGCATGCTGCATGCTGAATGCTGGTGAGACAGTGAGCCCACATGTCCTCAAGATGAAGCGACTCTTTGATCGTTTGGCCATCCTAGGTCACAGCTTCGCATAGCAGCTGAAATCAGATATAGTCCTGATGTCGCTTCCAAAAGTTTATGGAGATGTGATCACAAGTTACAATCTCCATAATATGGAAAAGACTATCAAGGAACTGCATGGGATGTTGGTAACAACAGAGAAAAATCTCAAGGGCAAGACCCCTGAGGTTCTGATGGTCAATAAGGGTGTCAGCTTCGGAAGAGCTGGCAAACCTACAGGCAAGTCACCAGGACATTCCAACAAGGGCAATGCACCAATAGTGACGGGTAAGGGTAAGGCGCCAATGCACCTAGCTGGGCAAATAAGGGCACCTAGAGGTCCGAGGATCCAAGGGGATCCTAGAGTCGAAGGGAGAACTTCGACCTCAGAGGTAGTCTGTTACTACTGCCAGCAACCAGGTCATTGGAAGAAGGATTGCAGGCAGCACAAGGAATATGTGAAGAGCTTGCAGAAGGGATGACACCCTTAAGGACCTGGATCATGTATTTACGTTGGTGAGTATAATCTCAACTTTACTTTCTCATATACATGGGTAGTTGATACCGGAGCAGAAACTCACATTTGTGTTAATTTGCAGGATCTGGAAAGTAAGAAGCTCATTGGGAAAGGCGAGCGGGATCTGAGAGTCGGAGACAACAGTTCGGTGTCAACGACAGCTGTCGGTTCTGTTAGTCTTAGGATGCCCACAGGGCTTATTTTAGTTTTGGACGATGTATTATGTGTACCTACATTTAGTAGGAATATTATTTCAGTGTCCAATTTGGACAAACTTGGTTTTGTATTTGCCATAGACAATGGCTTATTTACTTTATCAAGAAATAATATCGTTTATGGTACTGCATCTATGGTTGGTGGATTATATATTTTAAATATTGATAACTCTAACTACAATTCAAACTATTACGTAAATAAGAGGTTGAAGTCGGATGACTTAAACCAGACAATGATGTGACACTGTCGTCTCGGCCACATAGGCGAGAAACACGTCTCGACACTTCACAATTGTGGGCTATTAAGCCCGTTTGAATTCACACCAATCGAGAGATGCGAATCTTGCATTATGGGAAAGATGACAAAGGCGCCTTTTGGTGGCTTAGGTGAAAGGGCGAGTGATCTCTTGTGCCTAATACATTCAGACGTATGTGGGCCCATGAGTACACAAGCCAGGAGAGGTTTCAGATACTTCATAACCCTTACCGACGATTTCAGTAGGTATGGGTGTGTATATTTAATGAGACATAAGTCGGAGTCCTTTGATAAATTCAAAGAATTCCAAAATGAAGTATAGAACCAGCTTGGTAAAAGTATAAAGGCACTTCGTTCCGATCGAGGTGGCGAGTACTTAGATCAAGAATTCTCAGTCACCTAAGGGATAACGGTATACTCTCAGAACTAACTCCGCCAGGAAACCCTCAGCTGAATGGTGTTTCCGAACGGAGGAACAGAACCCTGCTTGACATGGTTCGTTCCATGATGAGTCACACCGACCTTCCAGTATCTTTCTGGGGCCATGCCCTAGAAACGGCCGCATTCATTTTGAATCGGGCACCTACAAAGGCAGTGGAGACCAATCCATTTGAGGTTTGGCAAGGGAAAGCTCCCAAGCTGTCTTTCCTCAAGATCTGGGGGTGCGATGTTTACGTCAAGCGGTTTCTTGGTGATAAACTTGAACCCAAGGCAGATAAGTGTGTCTTTGTAGGGTACCCCAAAGGAACCATGGGGTACTACTTCTACAAACCCGAAGAGAGCAAAGTCTTTGTTGCTCGAGGTGGAGTTTTCTTGGAAAGAGAATTCTTATCCAAGAATCCTAGTGGGAGTCTTGTGCTTCTTGAAGAAATTCGAGAAGACACAGATCAACCTACAGAGGATATAGAGGTACTCGATGAGGTAAATGATCCAATTCATATTCCAACAGAAACTCCTGTAGGACAAAGGAGGTCTGAAATATCTCGTCAAAACCCAGTCAGATATGGCTTCTTAGCTATAGAGGGTAATGACTTGATAGTTGAAGATTAGAATGATTCCGTAACAGTTCAGCAAGCCTTGGCCAGCCCAACTCAAGAGAATGGCAGAATGCCATTGATGAGGAAATGAAGTCCATGAAAGACAATCATATCTGGAACTTAGTAGACAACACACATGGGATAAAACCCATATGGTGCAAGTGGATATTTAACTTAAAGACAGATATGGACGGGAAACCCTCAGACTTACAAAGCAAGACTGGTTGCAAGAGGTTATCGTCAAGTTTAAGGCATGAACTATGATGAGACTTTTTCGCTAGTAGCGAAGATTAAGTCAATTCGGATGATGTTAGCCATTGCAACATATTTCGATGACGAGATATGGCAAATGGACGTCAAAACCGCATTCCTTAACGGGAATTTGCAGGAGGATGTCTATATAACCCTGCCAGAAGGTTTTGTCGATCCAGAACATCCCGAAAAGGTGTGTAAGCTACAACGATCTATTTATGGATTGAAGCAAACTTCCAGGAGTTGGAATTTACGGTTCGATGAAGCCATAAAAGAGTTCGGGTTTATCAGGAATCCAGATGAACCCTGTATTTACAAGAAGAGCAGTGGGAGTAACATAGTGTTCCTGGTGTTGTACGTCGACGACATACTGGTCATGGGAAATAACATCCCAACCTTGCTTGAGACCAAAGCTTGGTTAGGGTAGTGTTTCTCCATGAAGGACTTAGGAGAGGGAGCTTACATTCTAGGGATCAGGATCTATAGAGATCGATTCAAGAGAATTTTAGGCCTAAGTCAGAGCACCTACATAGATAAAGTGTTGAGAAGATTCTCAATGCTTGACTCTAAGAAAGGGAACCTCCCAGTAAGACATGGCATCAAGCTCAGCAAGAGTTAGTGTCCTAAAACGCCTAATGAGCTTAAGAAGATGGAGAGAATCTCATATGCTTCGGCAGTGGGATCCATTATGTATGCCATGATCTATAAGAGGCTTGACATATCGTTTGCCCTCAACTTGCCAGCAGATTTCAGTCTAACCCATGCCAAGATTACTGGACTGCCGTCAAGTATATCCTCAAGTATCTAAGGAGAACAAATGACACCTTCTTAGTGTATGGCGGGATAGAACGACGTGGGTCAGGAGCTTCTTGAGTGGATTAGATGTACTGCCGCGAACGTCTGATCCCGTGAGCTTATGTTGTGACAACACGTGGGCCGTAGCACTTGCTAAAGAGCCCAGATTTCACAACAGGACCAAGCACGTCGAGAGAAAATATCCCATCATCAGAGAGATGGTGATAAAGGCGAAGTAGAGATAAGCTACGTTTCAACGCATGATAATCTAGCTGACCCCTTAACTAAGGCACTACCGCAGCCTAAGCATGAGGAGCATGTCAGAGGCATGGGTTTAGATTGGAATACCAATTGGGTCTAGGGCAAGTGGGAGACTGTTGAGTTTTTGTCCCCTAGCACAATGTATTTTAAATCTAATCATGTAATAAAGATTATTAGTTGAAATAAAATCAGCATTCATATTACTAAGTGTTGTAGTAATATCTTAAGTAAGATTTGATTTGTATCATTGATGTGTCAACACATAATAGTAGATCTACAGATCAGATATAATCCTACTTAAGCAGTTCCCGATCAGAATATATTCATAAGAAGAGATCGGTATGAGGCTAACTCTAAATGATCACGCTCTACTGATCATGGCCGGAAGGGGGCCAGAGTTAGGTCATAGTATCACCAGACAGGGGTGATATAGGACGACCCGATCATGATTATGTTACATAGACACAATCATGAACATACCCATATGTCGGCACATGAAATCACATCCTCAGACAGAAGGATCATTGGGGTCACTATATAATGAGTGACGAGTTTGACTCAGTCTAACGTCTCCTGTAAAAGGGTTACAATAACGACTGTGATTGGCTCGATCACGAGTTACATGAGTTGACTAAATAGATCGCTGAAGGATTTATCCCTCATACGGACGTGTGAGCAGATATCAGTTTAGGCCACTTGATGAGTACAACTGAAATAAAATAGCATGGTCATGCAGTCGATACGTAGTATCAGTTACAATTCAATTAAATCATAATAAAAAAACAGGACAATTGAACGAGGATGACTTGTCCATGCCTCGTGGTTGTCAAAGATATCAAGGGGATAAGAGGATAGATTCATGTACGACAAGGTTAAGTCGAAATCTCGATAATCACAAGCGTTGGGTAATCATGATGTATTGTTAGAGGTCACTCATGATGAAAAGGGTAAAATGGTAATTTTACCAGTCCGCCGACGTGTCGTGAGCCTAGAGGGTCACACACTAAAGGTTGAGTAAACGGATGGAATAATATGGAGGAATCATGAGAGAGACAAAATTCGGTTTTGGATTAAACCAGATTAGACCGATTTCGGTTTAGGACTAAACCGGAAATCAAGAACGGTTTAGCAGAACTAATTAATTATAATCTAATTAAATAGATTTAATTAATTTAGCTAAACTGGGCCTAGCCAGAATGGGCTTCTCTATATAATTAATTAAAAGCTTTGGGCTTTAAGCTCATTAAGGCATTTAATTAATTATTGCCTAAAAAGGTTATAAAAGGGAAATTTTCAGATCTTAAAATTAAGGAAATTATTTTCCAAAACCCTAATCATTCTTCCCCTCTTTCTCTCTCTAGCCGACCGGCCACTCCCTCCCCTCTCCGTCCGTTTTGCTTGCTTCGATCTTCTAGTAAGGATCGTTGTAAGTATCCCCGAATTGCTCTTCCTGTGTGGACGGTCTTTAGAGGTTACTAAATACTATTTAGTAACAAAGAGATTTTAATCAAAGGTAATATTCAATTTTTATTCTTGCCTAGATCTCACGATCAATTCATGATCATGCAAGATCCTTATTAATTCGGATATTTGAGGTTAATTTTTTGTATGGGCATAAAATTAATTAATTGGAACCCTCAAATAATTCCTTCAGATTTAGGTTAGATAATAAAATTATAATGGGTCATTCAGGTATAATCTTAAACCTTTAGTTGTGTCTTTTTAAAAACAAACCAAATATTCATTAATGAAATCACGAGCGGAAAAAACTCTTCACAAATATCGAGTATCAGTCGTTTACAGTTTACAAGTGAATAGTAAAAAAATTGTTTAAAACATCATACCTTTTTAGACAACTGTAGGCAACCATGTCGGACACACTGACCACTTAAAACAAAGCACTCTACACAAAGAGAAAACAAGTCAGACACACCGACAACCGCCAAACAGATTAAATTAACCCCAAACAACCAGCAAACTAAAGCAACAGACACAAAATAAACCAAAAGTTAATAACACCATTGTTCCATCTTTCTTGGGAGGACGTCCTCTCAACTGAGCCCATGCACCTCAGCGAGCGCTCCTCCTTAAACACTTTCTACGGGGGTATCTGCTAAAAACCCATAAATCGCCACAAAACCAACTGACCAAAACTGTCAAGTAAATCGATACAAAGCAGGATGGACCATACCGGAGTGGATCAGAGAGATCCAGAAGCTGCCGGCTAAAAGCACGACGCGAGCACCAGGCCGCCGGCAAAAGGCTACCGAGACGACCGCGTTGAGTGAAACTAAAAAGAATTATTCGCTTCCTCTTGAGTGAAACTAACGCATTTAATATCATTTGTCTTGTTTTGGGCAGTTTTTTTTTTGCGATTTTGTACCATTTGGGATTTACTAGGGTGTTTTAAGGAAAATGATTATTTGAGGAACGAAAACGGAGAACACGACATTGAGTGAAAGAGGGCCAATAGACTAACCAAATTGGCGAGCCTAAGTGAGTCATCAGGTAGTGTAGAGATAGTTTGGAGAGAGATTAGTTAGGTTTAGAGTAGAAAAGATTGAAGAAGAAGTTTGGTTTGAAGATTGGGAGCTAGTATAGGTACTTTCTTACTCCTTTACTTTCTTGTATTGATTGATTTCGTGATTTCAGACTTGTATATAAACTTTATGATGGGTTTTGGATTTGAATGCTATATTGAGTATAGATTTTGCGATTTTTATTAATGCCATAGAGATTATGAGTATTTGTAATTTGCGTGTTGAGTTCATGGTGATTTAGAGCTAAGTTTTCAATTAGGAGTTTGAACCATGTGAAATTGATTGCGCTAGGGTTTAATTTCATTATTAGTGTTTAAGGGGACTGGATTAAGGATCATAATCAAATAACCTAATGCTCAACCTAACGTGCAGGCCTTGGTTGTGATTTAAACTATGGACAGAGGTCATATGCGATCTACATAGGTGGATTAGAGTGATTCTAGGACTCGGATTTACATCCATTTCCATAGAAATGAATGTATACAAGTGTAATTATCATAGGTGACAACACTAAACATAAGTTTATTGTTAGAACTCATAAATTTAATTACCCTGACTTTGACTTAAGATTGATCATCTTAGGTCTGATATAAGTAGTTAGGCCCTTGACGTCTAGTATAATGGATTTTGGGTAAGAGCTACATTAAACACTTAGGTTAGTTTAAATTCTCTAAACTGATATAATTATGTAATTTGACTATTGTTTTTTACATTCCTTGGGTGCTCAATATCCCCTGACACCATCATTTAAGTGATATTTGCTTGTTTGCAATTTTGGATTAATTGGAGTAGTTGGATACTGACTTGCTTGTTTAGGAAATTAGATAACCAAATCTCTTGCTTATTTTCACTCAAACCCGACAATTGCTAAATACATTGCTTTAGTCTGTGATCGATATACGAGCTCAATTTATGTCCCATATATATTACTTAACGACTGGTGCATTTGTCACACATACGGAAGTGAGAGATCTCGTGAAAGATTTTCTCCCGTTAATTGATCCTCTAATAATTTATTCAATCATTATAACTAATATTTATAAATGAACTCATTAATCATTTTTGTACTCTATGCTATGTTATTGAATTTAAATTTAGAAGATAAAATTATTTTAACATGAGTTTAACTACTAAATGTTCTTAGAGTTCATAAATATTTTGTCCTTAAGGATTAAGGTAGTATAAATTGAATGAGGAAAAGACGTCATTACAGATTTCTATCAAAATTATACGTAGGTTTAACAAGATTGAAGATGTCGTACGGTGCTATGATGGCGGACAGAGACCTTTAGGATTATGGCGGATTTCTATTTATTTTATTTTAATATAAATTAATTTACATATGTAACAAAAATACATATTATATTACAAGTTATAATATTTATAACAATTTTTTAAAAAATAATTAGTTTAGACAGAAGTGGCTCAAATTGGTTTAAAATTTGTTCAAATCAGTACAAAACCGGCCAAAATGCCACGGTACCACGGCGTTGTGCCCGTGTAGTTTTCGCCGCCATTTACACCAATGAAGTTTAAACTTCCCTTTGAGCTCATCAAAAGATTTCTTTTTCTCTTGAATGGTTTTATATGGGAATTAAACATGAGAAAAATGAAACTCAGGTAAGGTAGAAATATAAAGTAAACTTGAGTATGTTTGTGTATTTCTTTAAAAAGAAGATAAATTTGTTGATGTAATAAATATACTTTCCCTCAAATAAATTTAGCTTATACAGTGGAGTACTCATAAGGCCAAGTCCAGAAACAAGCAAGTGCCATGGCCACGTGAAAAAACGAAGTACACTCTTATCATTGATTCATTATTAGCTGTCCTCAAAAGAAAACTTAAAGAGTGGTGTCGGGTTGCACAGAGGATCTTGGAGGGAATTTAAATCAAACTCAAGAGCAACTTAAATCAAATATCCACTGGAATTTAATTATTTGTTCTTTTATCCTACTAGTTCTTTAGATATTATTGCCGAAAATTTGGTTTGTTGAAAACGTTTCTCTCAATTTTGGTTCAGATGTTCTATGCGAACAATTCCTAAATTTGGAATCATCATATTATTTCTTCTTCCTTTTTTGAAATTATGTTCACTAATAATTGTATTAGTCCTTTTATTAGGGGTGTTCTTGTATAGCCGAAAACTAGATAATCGGCTAAGGCCGACTAGAACCGGAGACAATATGAGTTGGATTTCAATTCATAGTATGTGAACTTGTAAAGACAGAACACTAAAGCAAGTACTTACCCACTGAGGTGTAGAAAGACTTGAGTTTAAATTTACGTTTTTGAAATATATTTTAACCGTATACTTTTCCAGTCAAAACCACTTAGGTACACTTAACTTTTTTTAGCTTGTTGATCATTTAAAATTTCTATTTTCGTTATGTTTCCAATTTTGTTATATGTTTAGGAAAAATTAGGTATACTTAAGTAAATTTTAGTTAACCTAATAAACTAAAAAAAAGGTTGGTAGGTACATTTCACTTGTTCTTAACTTGTTGGTCATCCTAGATTATAATTTTCGTTAAATAAAGTTATGTGTATATAGATTTAAAGTGGTTTCGATATATGTACCTAACTGCAATTATCTCAATCAACAATTATCAAGTTTTACATTTTTTTTTCCAACTTACGAAAAGAAATGAGATTATGGTTCATTAATCACCTACCAATTATGTATAAAGTCGTATTAGTTAGAATGTTCTTCCAATTATGTATAAAGTCGTAATAATTAGAATGGTTGCTTTTTTTGCAGTACTCGTTTTGCCATCTCATTTTGTCTACAACATTTTTCTCGTAATAAGTTTATTGCATATTAATTGAGTAGAATTATAAGAATGAGGTGTGGTGAACTGTTTAGTTTTGGTGTTGTACAAGAAACTAATGAAAACATATCCTACACGGGTTTGGTGGAACGTGTGAGCCTAAATTATCCATGGGAAAGGGAAGCTAAATGGGGTTGGTCTCATCCCTTACATTTTCACCTATAATTCCATTCTCTCCTAAAAGTTCTTAAAAGTCCAAATAATGGTATTTTTTAGATAAAAGTAAGGGTAATTACAAATTGGTACACTTGTCGAAACTTCTTCTTTTTTCGGTCCCTCAAGTTTAAAAAATTAGCACTTAAGTTCAATTCTGTTAAATTTAACAACAATATTTTTAATGAACAAAATGCCCTCGAGGTATAATTTCAAACCCTTTAAATAATTATTGGTATAATTGTGAAATGACTATTTTACCCTTAATTGAAAATCAAATTGAACTAATGAATGGAGGGAAAATTTGTATTTTCAATTTAACAAATAAAATAATAAAAAATATCCTATGAAATTACCCATTTACCCTAATCTAAACCTATCATCTTCTTCCTCTAACACTCTGAAGCTCTCGTTATCTTCTCTCAACCTTGTCGCTGAGCTCTTCTCTGGTCGGAATCGAGCCCTCCTCCAGTTGGTCTTTCCAGCCCCATCCCGGCTCAGGCCGTCGCCCCCACCGGTCTGGTTCACCTAGACCTGTCCTTCAACCTCCTCAACAGGTTTCCGTCGGAGTCTCGATCTGGCTTTGCAGCCTCGTCGGGACCCTCAATCTGTCCAACAACCTCTTTCTCTGGCGAGGTCCCGGAGACGTACGGGGGTTTCCCAGTTTCCATGAACCTGGATCTCCGCCACAATGACCTCGCTGGGAGGATCCCTCGGGTGGGCTCGCTGCTGAACCTGGGGCCCACCGTCTTCGACGACAGCCCTAGCCTCTGTGGCTTCCCGCTGTCCTCACCGTGCCTAGAGGCTCCAATCCACTCAAGGATTTGAGCTTACCGTATTTGCTTTCCATCAACACAAGATGCAATAAAATTTGGTGTGCTTTTGATATTTATTTTCTCTATTAATTCTTGTTTTTAATAACAAAATGAATAAAACTTGCTGGATTTCAATTTGGAGTTTGTCAAAATTTCAGTCTCAAATTTCCTTTTGATTCTGTGATGAGAAACCCATCTAGGTTCTAGAATTGAATTCTTTGGATTTGTTCAGTAGGAAGGAAGGCATACAATAGTGGAGAGTGAGAAGAGTTAAAAAGAGGACAAATTATACATTTCACAAGATATTTTCAATTGATTTATTTATATTTTTCAAAATATTTGAAAAAGACTAAAATACCCTTGCACCATTGTTGATCAAGCGAGGGTAAAATTGTCATTTCACACTCACTAAATAGTTATACATTTGAAAAATAAATAACGAGGGCATTTTGGACCTTTAGTGTAACAGAATTTAACTTAAGTGTAACAAAATGAAATTTGGGGACTAAGAAATTTTTTTTCAAACTTTAGGTACTGATTCTGGAATGAGGTTTTGACGGGTGTACTAATCTGTAATTACCCCATAAAAGTATTATACATTAGTTCTTAGAAGAAATGGAAACAATATTGTGATCACTTTGGTGTAAAAGAGTGTTTTATATTGAATAATTGCATTCTTTTTCAATAGTTCCTTTGGAGACAATTTTGGTTTTTTTGTTGTTTGAAGCTACACCCTCTTCTAAATAAGTGTATGCCTTAAACTTGACGGTCTGTTCTCTCTTAGGAACAGAAATATAATATCATTACTATTTTAAATTATATAATTTAATATTTTTTATTAATTCTTTTAGATTTTTAGTTCAAAATTATGTTGAATTAATTTTGAAAATTATTTACTTTGATTAAAAAATAGTTTTAAGCAATTTGTTAGAATACTCTATTTTTATTTGTAAATAATATGTACAAATTTAAATTGGACATATTTTTGAATTAAAAATTCCAAAATGCTTGATTCAAAATTTTAAACTTATTTAGCTAAAAATTAAATTAAAACTTTTAACTGTAAAAATTTAATTAAAATATAAAACTTTAAAAATATTTTTTTAGAAAAAAATTAGTTCTTAATTCAAATAGTGCACCAGCGACATTTTGATACAACATTAATACACATCATTATTTTGCTAGATGAACGTAGTATATAATGTTTTTGTCATTATCCATTGTGTATATATAAAATGTTGTCCTTTTATAGGTTTGAAAAGAAAATTTAGTTGCTTGACATTAACTATGCATAACTTTATTAAGATGCATTTCAATACAAACCTGGTATAATTTATTACTCTTTTTATATTCACAAAAGTAGAAAATAAATATTCTATTATAATAAATTGTTATGTAGTTATGTAATAATTTAACAATTAGATTATAGACATATGAAACAAAAAATTTATTAATCTCATTGGTTAAGAGTTTGAGTCTTGTTATACACAATATTTTAATGAAGTTTTATTTTTCCAAAATAAAAAGGAAGATAAAGTAAATTGGAAAGAGAATAAAATGATAATAAGATTATGCGAACCCTGTTATAACTAGTCTTCAAATTGCACAGAATTAGATGAATCATTTTCTAAGGTTTCTTTTTCTATCCCTCACTTTTATTTTTTTGTCACCATTTGCTTATTCATGCTCTAAACATAAAATAAGATGAGTTTGTACCTCTATTTCCGCCATTCTTTTTGGGATGTGATGTACATAAAACAAGATTGTCAAATTTGTAAACCAATATTAGATAAAAGGTTAACATTTGATCCTTCTTATATGGACGTATACATCATAGCTTCAAAATCATAATAATTAGATGTTAATCAAGACTTTGGAGAGAAAATGTATATATTGCTCAAAAGGGCCGCTATGACATTGACGTGAAGTAAAGGTGAAGCCGTGATGAAAATGAAGTTTACAGCGACACATTATTATTGCTTTTACTTGATGAAAAGGCTAAGAAACTATTTATGTTTTTACTCAGAATCCTAGCTATATATATGCGCCAATTATAATCATGAATAGAAGGATATAGACTCTTCTTGAGTGGTAATTTTAGTGAAAATGAGAATGGGAATCACAACTGAAAATATCTGTGAGAAGTTACAAAGTCTATATTGTTATTGTATACCAGTAATTATAAATATAAACAATAAAATGAATATTTGTAGGCAAAATAGTAGATATGTACTAGAGGCAGAGATGGTTGAGAAGACCAACAGTGCAAAAGGGAAGAACGTTTGAGTTCATAAGAGTGCTATTTTCTTTAGATAAGATTGCTCACTCCACGGCATTGAAAAGTTCGTCGAACAATTGTCTCCCAAGATAAAACGGACTAAAACACTAATGAGTGCTAAGAATAGTGGAGTTTGGCGACATAAGTTTGATTTGTATTTAAGCAGTATGAGAGAAAGAGTTCGGAAGAATATGACTCAGGAAGATCATGAATTTTCTATTCAATTTCAATCCTTTAAATATGACATTGTTTCGAACAAATACACATGTTCAACGTGTCTGTTTTGGAAATGTTGCGACCCTTCAACCAAATGACGCTCTATATTAAAGTCAAAAGACATAAGTATGGTTTACTGTTTGGAATGAAAAGATACATTCATAAAAAATATATTAATCTTAAGTTTAATGTGCTATTATCTCATTCAATACTTAAGCTGAAAAAATATGATATTAACATAATTTCAAATAGTTATATATTTAGTTCCTCTATTTCCTTTCCATTTTTAAAATGAGGATAAAATTATGTTGTAATTAGAGATTAAGAAATAAAAAAAACTTTGTGATCCATATGTTTATTTTGGTTTCCTTACAGTACCGGAATTTTAAGTTTTTTTTTGTTAGAGAATGAGATTGCAAATCAAATTCAAGATAATTTACTGCATAAATAAATCAAAAAGTCTTATACAAAATGGAGAGATCTTCGATTATCAAAAGCAAGCATACATGAATCAAACAGTCTTATATAAAATGAAGAGATCTTTGTTGCAAACAAATAAAAAATAAAATTCTGTTAGTTGTAAAAATAATTTTTAAAAAGTTTTATAGGAAATAATAATTTTTAAACATTGGTTTTATTTATTTATAATTTTTTTATAAAAACATTGTTTCTATCTTTTTTTGTGAAAAAATTAGAAAAAAAGTTCTAAATCATTTTTATTTATTTATTTTATGTTTTTAATACAAATATATTTTCATCATTTCAAAAAAAATTAACAGAATTTTTAAAAAAGTTAACAGAAAAGAGAAATGAAACATTTTCAAATTTATGAAATTTTACAAGTTGTTTTTGAACTTAAGAAGGGCCATGTGCAATTTTCCTTCAAATTGAATCTCTTACCACTTTTTTTATATTGGGTTAGAGTTGGTAGACTCTTAAGAAGTTCTGCACCCTGGACGTCAACACATGATCACTTTTTTTGTCTAAGATATATTGTCGTTGAGATATTCTGGTGTATTGCTGTATAAATGTACTCTGTATATTCATTTTCGTGAGACACATATATAGGAAGAACCAATACTACCAATCAAGGACGAATACAAGGGGCAACGAAGGAGGTGCCTCTTCAATGTGAAATATTGTTTCCCCACTATATAATTTATTGATCTTTCACTGTTATTAACAATGAATTTTTATAGAATGATATACATCAAACACAAAGTGTGTGACATTAAAGGTTGTGAAATTGAGGTTGATATCTCAAAAAACAAAATTAAATTATTACTCTTTAGGCCTTTCCGAAAATTGTGTACAAATAATGAAAGGAAAACAGATAAACCCAAATAAGTTCGTTGCCGACAGCCCAGTTAAAACAGGCATTAAACCAACCTTTGATGGATACGAAATCCAATCCTTGACTTAGTGAATGAATATGAATCTATCGCCCACTGATGGATATGTCTAGGACATATTTAACGATCAATATTTTTTAGTTTGTGGGATCATATACAAAGAAATAGGAGTATATATAACTAGGAACATATTCAAGTGCGAATCAGAAGGCTGGTGGGAACTTGCTATTTCATGTATTTTCATTATTATGACATATATTTTCATGATATCGAGAGATAGATATTTCTATTGAGTAACGAGTGGTCCTCGAGTGTAACGAGGGGACGGTATTTTTCTATACACAATCAGGAAACCGGGAAAATGGTGTAACGGGGTCCCTAGGGTGTACGATGTCCCCTAGCTGGTTCGCACGGCGTGGTCTGGTTCACACCAGATCACGCCTCTGTATAATTAGGTTTTAACTCATCAATGAAGGTGCTGTCCAATCTGTACTATATTTTGCAACCACCAGCGAGTGTGATTAAGATATGGGATCTAATTGTGATTAACATATACTAATTACATTTTGATTTCTTGGGAAATGGGCCCCGCTAACATTTTTCAAGCTAATTACTTAAATTCTCTCTGCATAATTATTATCTCTAACCCTGAAATCCAAGAAAACAATTGGAGGTAATGCACAATTTGCTTTCACTGCACTTCTCTTCTTGCAATGAAATTCTTTTTTTTTCCTTGTTTATTTTGTTTGCTTTTGGAATTAGAATTTTACAGATAGTTGCTGCATTTATTCATCAGAATCATGGAGTGTGGAAGTGCAGGATCGCTCTGCTCTTCATTTAATTTCCAGAAAATCTTCCAGGTTTCTTCTTTTTTTCCTTCTCTTCTCTTCTCTTCTCATCTCTTTAATTTAATTTAATTACTATTTGACTATTACTTTTGTTACTGAAGAACTGCTTTTGCTTCATGTATAGGTTATGTTGTTTGTTTATGGTTAACCATGATGGTATGTATATTAGGAGTTAAATCTTTGACTATCATACTAGATTGGTGCATGAAATTGAAATGTACATTTCAGTTTTTGGTGCAACAAGTCGGGTCTCTGTGATTCTTATGATTGCAATGTGGATTTTTTTGGAATAAGAAGTAATGTTTTGGGATTAAGAGATGGGAACCATTCATGTGTAAACAGGTAGGTTGAATTTGTATACTTATTTGATCCTTAGTCTAGCTTTATGCTTCATCGATGTTGTAGCAGGACCAAGTGGGCGATATTGAGGTTGGCGCACGTACTATCAGATCTCATGGAGTCTCTGTCGTTAAACTTCATATGCATGATTGGCTGATATTACTGCTTCTTGCAGTTTCAGACATCATTCTGAATGTCATCCATCCATTTTACCGCTTCGTAGGAATTGATATGATGACTGACCTTAAATATCCCTTGAAAGAAAACTCGGTTCCCTTTTGGGCCGTTCCCGTAAGCTATGCAACCACAATCCATCCACGCATTCTTGCATTGCGAATTTACTTTCCTTCTGATTTTTCCTTTCGATGTTCAGATTTATGCAATTTTGCTGCCATTTGCCGTGATGCTTCTTCTCTATGCCTATAGGAGATGTGTATATGATTTGCACCATGGCATTCTAGGTAAGCAATTATATAGTAATAGCATCTACATTTCAGTTCGAGCGTTGACTACTATCTTGCATTGCTTAGTTTTACAAAATATTTAGGGAAAAGATAAAAAGTGTACTCTATACTATGGCACTTTTGCAAGAGGATATTCTTTCGTTAATGGCAAAAAAGCATGTGAGCTTTGCTTTTTCGTGCAAAATGTATGTATTTTTACAAAAATGACGAAATAGCCTCTAAAGTTAAGAATTTAGATTTTAGAAAAGATTCTTGTCATTAACAAAATACACAGCACCATCTAGTAAGAACATCACAATGGAGCACATTTTTGCCATTTTCCCAAATATTTACTGTGGTTATATGGTGATATATATTTTTGCGAGAACAGGTCTTTTGTTCGCAGTGCTGCTTACTGCAGTTATCACAGATGCAATAAAAGATGCAACTGGAAGACCCCGACCTGACTTCTTTTGGCGTTGCTTTCCCGATGGATTACAAGTATGTTCTGACAGTTCAAATTATTTGCCATTGTTTTAAAGTAACCTAGACACTGCAAGTTTGCAATCCAAGTTAAAGTACAAATATTACCAAATTCATAAAATATAAATACTAAAATTTACTTCTTTTTGTTCTCAATCTATGAAGATGGTCCAATTCATCTCTAGACTTATTATGCAGATGGGTGATTCTGTATTGACTATTTCCTTCGTTTTATTTTTTATTCTTGTTCAGGAATACGATAAATGGGGAGATGTTATATGCCATGGTAATCGTAGTGTTATAAGGGAAGGACACAAAAGTTTTCCTAGCGGCCATTCTTCATGTGAGTAACTAATGCTTCTTTAGAAGCTTTGCTGTTGTTTTTGAACTGACTCTAATAGTCTGTTATTGATCTGCAGGTTCATTTGCAGGTTTAGGCTTCCTTGCACTATACTTATCTGGAAAGATCAAAGCATTTGATCGGAAAGGGCACGTGGCAAAGCTATGTGTCGTTTTCCTTCCTCTACTTGTTGCGTCTCTTATCGCTATTTCTCGAGTGGGTGATTATTGGCATCACTGGCAAGATGTTTTTGCTGGAGGAATCATAGGTTCCTTTCTTTCATTTGTGTCTGGTTTCAACTAAAAGTAGTTGACATTAGCAGTTTGTGAATCTGTTTCACCACTGACAGGGCTCGTCGTGGCAACATTCTGTTATTTGCAGTTCTTCCCGCCCCCATATGATGACGACGGTAATGCTTGCTTGATAATCATCAAAATCCCCACTTAGAAATACAATGTTGCATCACCGATTGTGATTCTCTTCAGGGTGGAGTCCTTATGCGTATTTCGTAGCGTTAGAGGAGGATTCACATGCCCGTTCAAATGTGGCCCAACCTGTGACTACTGTAAATGTGATTAGCATGGAGGTCCATGTCGTGAATCAACAAGTCGGGCAAGATAACGGATCGGGCTTGGCACTATAGCTACAAGAACAGCGTTAGATATGGAGTCTCGGACAAGGTAAACTTGTGCCTCGACTATGTAAGCTCTTGTTTTGTATACAATGCTTGTATACATAGGGTAATGGCAATTTTCTGCATCATGTTGTAAACAATTATAGAGGTAGTTGTATAAACCAATGTTTAGTTTAGTTTATTATTTCAGTTTCATTTGGAAATGATAGTTTATGATAATCTTTTCTTATATATCCTAAATATGGCATGCTACATGTTCCTTTTGCTTTCATTTTTTCTTGTTGATACCTAACATTTATCTGTCTTTCCACGACAGCAATGCAAATTGTTAATTTGCGTAGCATGTTTTTATCTGTTTCTTTGGTGGTTTTATGACTTCTCTCCTACCTAATCGTTCCTTGTATCTAGTAGAGTAGAAGTGATAATTTTAGGTGGCTATCTTTAAAATTGTTTGTTTTTCAAATATATTTTTAGATGAGTACATCTAAGTTTTGCAAAATTTTCAATTTGCACATCTCCGTCCAATTCCGTTAATTTTTAAATTATTTATGATGTTTTTATTATAAACAACTTGGATCCTTTGTTCTAATCTTTACACTAATAATTACTAATATAAAATTCTCATTTTTCAAACACCGAGAGACTATAATGAGAGTGAAATTGGTTAACTGTTAAGCCTTTAATGAACGAAAATTTGGTGCCTTTTTTAACTAGAAAATAATCAAGAAGTCTAATGAATGTTTATTTGAAATCTTAATTATGCTGAATATTATAATATTTAAAATTTAATTTCATAACGATAATGTTTATACGCCCATTCTTTTTTAATTACTTCTTTTGACAATCAAATAATTTAGGTCCACTATCAAATTATCAATTCAATAATTTAAAAATAATTCCCTATTTTTCAATTTAAAAATATCAATATTTATTTGATGATCTATGGAATAATTGGATTTAACTTATATTTATTAGAAATAAAGCTTTCAATTCGTCACCTCATTGTCTCATTGCGCGTGTCGTTTTGCTCTATAGGGCCTCTAAACAGGTGTTTTTTTTTCAAATTTAAACAAAACATATGTATTTCCAGATTCTCAACTCTTGTAGACGTTACTGCGCGCTTTTTCTCTTTCCTCTCTGCTTTGAAACTCAGAACAGCAAAGCTTCATACCTAATCCTCCATATCTCTGCCCTCCTCGCTCCTTCTTCACCTTCAAGGTATCATCTCCTTTTTCTTTCTCTAGCCGTTCGTTTTCTCAGAAAAAACACTACTGTAAATTTGAATTCTGATCCCGAAACAAAACCAGTGGATTTTATCAAATTCGTTTGAAGGAACCAAGGCTTGTGTAAGCCCTAGGTTCACCATCTTTATGATTGTTTGTGTGTATCTGTAGTTCTTCTGTTTTGATTCCAATTGTTGACTCTGCTGGTTTTATCGAAGTAATTTCTTGTGTCTGGTATTGTAATTTGTGGTTCGAATTTTAACTCTATGTTGATCTTTGATCATTTATCTGCAACTGTATGATCCTCATGTTTTAGACTGATAGCTCGTTAGATCCTGTTTAGTCTTATATGCATCCAGTGTAATTTTGCCTATTTCTCTACTTTTTCCTACTTTTAATTTAGTCTTCAGCTTCAAACATGTTTAAGCAAGATATTGAACTGTGCCTTTTTTATTTTGGATTTTTTTATCATACATGTGTATGTTTATGTTCTAGTTTTTAGTGTTTCGTCAGTCTTATATAAAGTTTTGCTTTGGTTCACTAGTAGTATAGCATGTAGAATAATGTAAAGGATCTCTAGTTCTTAAAATGAGCCAGCAAAGGTATATAAGAACTCCCTAATGTTAATATTTTCTGTACTTGAAGAGATCATGTCGGTTTCGTTTCTGTATAATTGCTGTTAACTTTTGGGCATTGAGTAGCTTCGGATTTATGCTTGCTCGGTCTAGTGGTTTAGTGTTTGTGTCCTTGGCCAAATAATGAGGGTTCAAACATGGTAGGGAGGGGTTAGTGTTGAGCAAAAGAAAAGAAAAGAGTAGCATCAGTGTTATTAGTTCTGTAATTTTGTGTCTTCTCATGGCAAGGTTATTTTGGTTTATATTTACTGCTTAAAAAGTTGATATGGTGATTAATACGGTGATTACTGAATTTCTTTTATAAGGTTTGTTATTGTAGTGCTTCGCCTTTACAAATAAAAATTCTCTCTGATCTATTATTTCTATTTATTCTGTAGTTAAAGGAAAATGCC
Organism: Geranium rotundifolium; assembly: GCA_963920655.1. NCBI lineage: Eukaryota > Viridiplantae > Streptophyta > Magnoliopsida > Geraniales > Geraniaceae > Geranium > Geranium rotundifolium. Next base: position 31,549,271 of record OY987316.1, on the reverse strand, counting down.
AGAAATCCAGTTAGGATCACACACTTTGCGATCCCATGGAGTTACAGTTGCAAAGATACACATGCATGACTGGCTCATTCTTCTGCTCTTAGTGGTGATAGAAGTTGTTTTAAATGTTATAGAACCATTTCACCGCTTTGTCGGAAAAGATATGATGGAAGACCTGAGATATCCATTGCAAGGCAATACAGTTCCTTTCTGGGCCGTTCCTGTAAGTTTTTGCCACATAATTGACTTGTGAAATGCATATTATATGACTATATTTCAAAAATGTAAAGCTTACCATCATTCTCTTGTAACAGGTGATCGGAATATTGTTGCCTTTTGCTATCATTCTGGTCTACTACTTCATCAGGAATGATGTCTATGATTTGCATCACGCTATATTGGGTAAGCTAATCCGAATTTTAAGTAGATTTAAATGTTGTTCCCTTTTTACAGTGACATCCTGGCAATATTCAGTCTAGTATAATGTTTGTTCAGGCCTTCTATTTTCTGTACTTATCACTGGAGTTCTGACTGATGCTATCAAAGACGCTGTCGGTCGACCTCGCCCAGACTTTTTTTGGCGTTGTTTTCCTGATGGTATAGGGGTGAGTAATCAAATTTGTTCGGTGTTTTAATATTCTTAATTCTTTTTTTTTCTGAATTTCCTATAATTAAGTTTTTTTCTTTTCAGGTATTTGATAATGTAACAAGCAATGTGCTGTGTACGGGAGATAAGGCTATCATTAAGGAAGGGCATAAAAGTTTCCCAAGTGGACATACTTCTTGTAAGCAGTTCAACAATTGCCAACTTCAGGAACTATGATGATATGCGTGAATGACCTATAATGCATGTTTAATTATAGTTTTTAGATATACCTTATGTATTTTTGATGTTGTTGGAAATGTCTTAGAAATTCAAAATCTAGGGATGTTTTATAGTCATTACTATGCAATTATGTTAGGTTTTTGTATGTGACATGTTATTGTTCCATAGTGACCAAAGGCTAGGAAACCACCCTGTCTCAGCCATTGTTGCATGTGTTACTCATGGTATTAGACTTGATGTCAGTTGTCAATGGTATTGTTACTATTATGGCATACATGGAGTCCATCAAATTTAAAAGCAATAATCCAGTGTTAAACGTCATTTGACTTGTCAATGTCCTGGACACCCATAGGCCCTCATTCATTAAGAAAAAGTCAATGTTCTTATGATTTAATAAGTTTTTGAAACTAGGAATTTTTGTGAGAGAAGTTCACTGGCTATAATCTGTATTTCCTACCAAGTGGTGAGTCAAATATTATGCATAATAAATATGTCCCATTAAGTTTACACGAGTTTTGTTTATTGTTTGTATTACAACCAAGACTTCAATGGCCTTTCCATTAGTTGTGATGTAATTTCTCAATATATGCTCATGCATTTGTTAGGGGATACCATTATTAGTGTCTTCCTGTTTTTAGTTATTTACTGTTCAATAACACTAACATAAATTCTTTTTTTTCCTAATTTGCAGGGTCGTTTGCTGGTCTTGGCTTTCTGGCCTTGTATTTGTGTGGGAAAATAAGGGTGTTTGATCGCAGGGGACATGTTGCCAAGCTTTGTATCGTTTTTCTGCCATTACTTGTTGCAGCGTTAGTAGGAGTTTCTCGAGTTGATGACTATTGGCATCACTGGCAAGATGTATTTGCTGGGGGTCTGCTGGGTATGTCGATTCAAGAGTTGCTTTCATTTTTCTCTTGCTACTTCTCATAGGCTCTAGTTCTTATTGATCCACTTTTATTTTGCAGGGTTAACTGTTGCTTCATTTTGCTACTTACAATTTTTCCCGGCTCCATATCATGTAGATGGTATGTGGTCCCTCTTTCAGCAAATATTATGGAATATGGATACAATATTGTTTTGGTTTTGTGTACTACATCTTCTAGTTGGGTTTTTCTGTTGAATTGACATCTAACATCTATATACCGATAGTGACAAGACCAAAAAAGTTGGCTGAGAATAACTCTAATTAAGAGATCCATTGGTAAACTTTGAATGCAAGTGTCTCTCTTTTTTATGGGCAATAACCGTGAGTATGGAGATGGGAACCAGTGATCTCATAATTTAGAATGCATGCCACTTGCAGATAGTAAAGAGAAAACTACTTCGATATCTATGTTCATTAGATTGCAGATTTTAGTCAATGATTCATTACTAGTAGAACTATAACATTTTGAATTTATAAGTTATAACACATGCATCTGCATAGATATTTGAAACAACCATTCTACAAATGTCTTTGCAGTATAAGTTATGTAGCTGATTTTATAGTTTGAATTTATTTTTTTGATAAGCTAAGGAATTTTATTGCATAAAAGAGAAATACAATAAAATAAAAGATACCCTAATAAGAAAAGCTACGGTACCCTATATACAATAAATTTTAATAGTGTGAATTTGTATTGATAAAGCTACGGTAGAGTATATTTGCAGAACATCAATAATTTTGAGAGGTCTACACTTGCACTCTAATAGTTGAGAGAAGCGTTCAATTATTGTTCTGCTGTCATCGTCCTTTTTTTCATGGAAGAGAGATAGAGTGTGAGCTTGCATCTTATTACTGACTATAGTTGGTCCTTTCCCTGTACTTCCTTTCATTCTTAACTCCCATCCTTTTTGTAATTATTGGTTAATTTCAAAGTGCACTTGTAGTTTGGAACCTTGCACTAAAGCTTCTTGTAAACCCGAATCCGATGTGCAGGTTGGGGCCCTCATGCTTACTTTCAGATGTTGGCAGACTCTCAAATTGGTGCTCGGGATCCTAACGCAAATCATCTCGATGTAGAGCAAACCGAACTTGGAAGTGTATATGTCCAGTCTCAGTATAGCGAGGAGACATCTGCTATGAACTGTAGAGATTCTAGACCTATTCTTAATGGAATGGGAAATGGGAGGCAACACTGATCAACTCTCGCACTCGGACTGTTGAGAAGAAACAGGTGTAGTCTTCAGTCTCTGTAAGATAAGTATAATTCTGAATTACACCGGTTTGGGATTTGAATCAAACTTTTTCCACACATACCGACTTGATACTTGATAAATTTAATTCATTTTTTTCTGTGTAAGTGTAAGCTGTCAGCTTGTATGTATGTGTGTATGTAGTTGTAGAGAGGTAATCCCGTGAGTAGCTGTGCAAACCATGCAAACCCATGAGAGCGCGACACGTGGTGCCGCACGCGCTGAGGTGGCGGACGCAAAAAAAAAACTTTTATTTCTTCCATTCCCTCCTTACACCACCCTTGACAGGATAACACTTTTCCTTCTAGATTATAGAATATAATCCAGGGGTAATGACAGTTGACTACACCCAACTATGTCACGTTTCAAATTTAATACCCCAACTTTCAGTTTTTCGAATCACATACCTCAAGTTTAAATAAGCGACATATAACCCAACGTCTGTTAAATCTAACTGATTTGGTCTGTCAAAAAATCTAAAATGCCCTCAATCATTTTGGTCTGTTAAACTGGTCTGGTTGGTTCAATTGATATGATTATGAAAAGACTATTTTATCCTTACTTGAATACCAATTTAACTAATAAATTGAGGGCAAATTTGACTTTTCACTTACACAAATAATAATTATAATTATTTAATAATTAATATATATTATTATTATTAATATTATATATTATTAATAATCATATTAATATTATTAATAATCATTAATTAACTCTAATTAAACCCTAATTAACACTAATTAAACCCCACCCCACTCCTGTCTCCACCGTCTCCGACCGCCCACCCACCTCCGTCGACCCACCCACCTCCGTCGAGCCACCCACGACCTCCCCACGGCATCAGCTCCGGCGCCTGGGAATCAGTATCAGCTCCGGCGCCTGGGAATCGGCATCAGACTCGCATCAGCTCTGTCGAGCCACCCACTCCCGTCTCGGCGAGTCTTGCCGATGCAGATCTGGTCGTGGGTAGCACACGACCAGATCTCCTGATTAACAGTCCAAATTGAGACCAAATGAAAGCTCGAGGAGGCCGCTGTCGCGAAAAGGAGGCCGTCGTCGCGAGGAAGAGGCCGCCGCGAGGAGGAGGCTCTCGGCGAGGAGGAGACCGTCGCGAGAAGGAGGTCGTCGCGAGGAGGAGGCCGTCGTGAGAAGGAGGCCGTCGCGAGGAGAGGCCAGATCTGCAGATTTGGCTCCTGGCTCCTGGTGCTCCTCGCCGGATCTGGGATTCAACTCAGAGGAGGACGCCGCCGCACTCAGGCTCTGCCGCCGCGCTCAACCTCCACCGCCGCTGCGCTCCAGATTTGACGCTCCACGTCGAGCTCGGAATCGATCTGGAAGGAGGCTCCTCGCCGGTCGGAGTTTTTGTTGTCGACAGTGGTGCTCCTCGTCGGTCGGAGTAGCGACTGGAGACGGGGTGCAGGTGGCCGGAGTTGCGGCCGGCGTCGGGAGCAGGCGGTGGTCGGGGATGTGAGTGGCAGCCAATAAAGACGAAGAAGACGTAGGTTTAATGATATTAATAATTAATTAGGTTTATTAATTAATTAATCAGGTTTATTATTAATTAATTAATGATCAATCAATAAATTTATGGTTAATAATAATTATATTAATTATATGTATGATTAATTATATTTGTTAATATAATTTAATAATAATATATGTATTTAATTATTAAATTTAATAATAATATATGTATTTAATTATTAAAGAATTGAAAAGTCAGATTTGCCCTCAATATATTAGTTAAATTGGGTATTCAATTAGGGGTAAAATAGTCATTTCATAATCATATCAATTAAACCAATCAGACCAATTTAACAGACCAAAACCATTGAGGGTATTTTAGACTTTTTGACAGACCAAATCAGTTAGATTTAACCGAAGTTGGGCTAATTGTCGCTTATTTAATCTTTGGGTATCCCAAATGAAAATTTGGAAGTATGGTATTAAATTTGAAACGTGACATAATTGGGTGTAGTCAACTGTCATTACCCCTATAATCCATCTCTCCTGTCACATGGCACCCCATGTTAATTCTCACGTAAATACATCTTGTAGTCATATAAAACAACCTTGTCTATTTTGTTAGGCATGAATTAAAGGCTGGGCGTGTCACACAAAGAAAAGCTTGCTTGCCCAACTATTCAAGTACTTGTTAAAGTTGTGACACTCAGCAAAGCTGATTGATTGTATGAAGTGGACCACGCCACCTAACCCGGATTGGCAAAATCCGAAAACGAAACGTTTTACTGAACGCGAGAGCACTAGAAATGATCAACTGCCTGAACTAGATCAACGGGTCCAGCTCATAAAAGATTCGCAACACGTGTCACATTTTCTTGCATCATTTCTGTATGTCCAAGTTTACACTAACATGTCACACCACTCGTAGCAACAGATCAAACATACTTTTTTTCCGTCACTGACAATCAGATCACGAAAATGGCATGTCACAACACGAACTGTTGTTCTTCTCAACCTTGAAATTATTTTTACTGAATCTCAGAGCAACACGACAGTAACGGAAATGGGGAGCACAATTGTGGTTGACGGAATCGTAGGCTGTGGTCGCTACCTCCCGCTCGATGGGGACGACTCTCGCCTGAGTCAGCTTGGTTACAAGCAAGAACTCAGTCGCAATCTCTCGTACGTACTCACATTCTTCTTTCCTCTTAATTCATAATTAGTTATTATTAATTGTGGTTTGACGTGGCAGTGCGACGGCGAGTTTCGCGGTGACGTTCTCGATCGTGTCGGTGTTGGCGGGTGTGACGACGACGTTAGAGACGGGGCTGAGGTACGGAGGTCCACTGACGGTGGTGTGGGGATGGCCGTTGGTAGGGACGATGACGATGATGGTGGGGCTGTCAATGGCTGAGATTTGCTCCTCTTTTCCGACCTCGGGTGGGCTCTACTTCTGGAGCGCCAAGCTCTGTGGCAACCACTGGGGCCCTCTCGCTTCCTGGCTCACGGGCTGGTACGTTCATTTTATCTGGGCTTCTCTTCGCATTGCATGTTAATGGGCCCTCAATTGGCCCAGCCCATCAACCCCTATTCCAGGCCGAATCTACAATGATGTCGCTAGGAAATTTAGTGACTCTTGTCTCCTTTCCTTCCCCGAACAACTTTAGTATCCAATTGTTTTAACTTAGAATATAAATTAACATGGAAAGTATTTGAAATAAAATGACCAACTAATAATGTTCGCTAAATATGATCTGAAAACATTATATTAACCGGTTAAATTTAAACTCGCACAATTAACATTTGGCGAAAAATGTGTGGAAGATAAACATGTACGGTTTTCATGGTACGAGATTAATTAGTTTAAGAATTATTTTAAAATATGTTTAGTGCATGTTTAGTGTGTAATTATAACACTGTTTGACAGTGTGTTATATTACAAAATGGTTGGTCTTGAGGGATGATATAATAATCTCTAAAACTACTAGAGAATTGTTAAATTATAACATAATCAAACTTAAATATTGATAGAAATTATCGATAAAAAATATTTCATTTTTTTATTAAATAATTAAAATTAATTCCGTAAACCGAAAACAACCAAAAAACAGAAATAAATGTTTCTTATCTACCATGTATCTTGGGTCAACCAATCATATTTAATTATGAGCTGTGGGTCAAAGATTCTGATTCCATTTTTCCCAATTATTGATAAGCACACACGCAAACGAAATTGTCAAGGACTACTCCAAAATTCAATTTTCAAGAAAATGATGTTTTCCAAAGAGATCATTTATTTCACTATATAAATTTTACAAAAATAACTTTAAACACCTATTTCATGTAATATGCCTTTTTTTTGAAGGTATGTAATATGCCATTTGAATTTTTAGAATATTTTTAATGTATCATTTAGAATTTCAGTTTTGATAATTTCTATTTATAAAATAAATTTTAATTTAATTTAATTTAATTTTAGATACTCTCAGTTACACTATTTTGGATGTATAAACAAAATATCCTGAAAACAGTATCATGTCAAAATTGTGATTTTTTTATATAAATAAATAATATAAATTGAAATAGGGATAAAGCTTTTACCATTATTCATAAGAATCGAAAATGCAATTTCATATGGGGACAAAAAAAACCGAAGACTTTGTTTATGTAGGGTTTAGGGGCATCTGAGTATTGTAGATGTAACATTAAATATGTCTCCTATGGCAGAGAAATCAGAAATTAGTTCAAATTGGATGGTTCACAACTCAACACATAAGTGTGGATCCAATGCAGTATTTATTTAGTCGCGCACACATGCATGTTCCTTTCACTACTTTCTTACGGAACTCAATATTAGAAGCAAAAGTTCAAAAACTCACGTTAGACTTTTCTGCCTATAAAGAAATATTTTTTCTGAAAATTATCAGTATAGTGAAATATGATGATATACTTGTTCCACCAAGTTAATTCTCTCTCTTTCTTCGTCTATTCTTCGAGAAAAATAATTTTTATAAACCGACCTTACACCAAACTTTAAAACTAAAAAATTAAGGCTAAACTGATAAAAAAAATCTCTTGCATCATGGCCTTCACCTCACCTGAATGGAAAAACCGCATGACATGTTCAGAGAAAATATCTCATAAGCCACCAGATCTTCCAGGATTCTCGCACCGTTGAACCACAACTGCAAACTATGGGACACACCGCAAACCACTACCACAAACTGTGAGACACGCGTCAAAAAGTGATGCGGTGCGGTCGAAAAAGTCAATATCCAAAAGTTAGAACACTTGTAGTTATCGCGTAAGTGTCAGATTTGGACAAAAGACTAGTGTTTTCCGGGCATAAACGGCAGTCTGAGTCATAATCATGACTATGCCATGTGGTACGACAAATTTCGGCAATTGAAAATCATCTATAGAGTCAAAATCGCAATCATCTATGATTTTGGTAACATATCCATGTAGCCCCAGAAGATGGGTAGAATTTATGAGTCTGATATGTTTATGATGAACGCTTGTTGATGATGTAGAGTGGACGAGGCAAAGTCACACTCAATCATTTTTGTTGTTCAAACTATTGGTTCTCTCTGGGTCTAACTTGAGGTCCGGCCAGTAAATGTCAATATGCTTGGAGATTGAAATTTAGACATTTGTGTGAAGGTTTAGATTATTAATCATACTAATAAATATTTGTATCATCTCAATTATGTCCTTCTTTTTCACTAGTAAGCAATTATAAAGTTTAAGACCTTTTAGACTCTTCCTTTTGTCAATAACAGATATTCATTACAAAAATGAATGTGACAACAACAAAAGTCACAATGTTTTAAAGAAGTTAATTAATTACCCAGTTAGAAGAACAGCAACAAGTAAAGAAACAGAGTAGCTGTGCTGTTTACAACACATCCCTTATGTAGTTAATATATGGTATTAAATATACAAAAATCAAAGTCAGCTGGTGTGAATTCGCAAGTTCTTTTTTGTTTTATTTTGGCACAGTCCAATCACCATTTTCTTTGGATTTGTATTTATTGACTGGCGCCTACTTTCTCTTACCTCTGAAAATCATCCTTTTATTTGGTGGGACTGAGAATCCAAAAGAGTGAAGACAAAAAGTACATTTTGATCTTCTTCTTCTTCTTCTTCTTGTTTATTCAAAAACTCCCAATCTCTATCTATCTTTTCTCTGGCAATTCTTGGGGTGCTGAGAAAAATGACCCTCCCTTCTCATGCATCCCCAGAAAAGGATTCAGGCCACGCCCGTCTCCACCAGCTCGGCTACAAGCAAGAGCTCAAGCGTGATCTCTCGTACTCTCTCTCCCTGCCATTTCCTCTGTTTTTGCCTTGTTGGGTTTGTGCCCACTTTCTTGTTGTTTTTGGATTGACTTGATTTTTGGGTCAATATGGTTTTGGAAATTGCAGGGTGCTTTCCAATTTTGCGTTTTCGTTTTCCATCATATCTGTGCTGACTGGCATAACCACCCTGTTCAATTCTGGGCTTAGCAATGGAGGGCCAATCTCCATGGTTTATGGGTGGTTTGTGGCTGGTGCATTCACCATGCTTGTGGGTTTGTCCATGGCTGAGATTTGCTCCTCCTATCCTACTTCTGGGGGTCTCTACTATTGGAGTGCCCAGCTTGCTGGCAAGAATTGGGCACCCTTTGCCTCTTGGATCACTGGCTGGTAATTTAGATCTTACTTACTCGATTCCCAGCTCATACGCTCAATCAGATCTTACTTACTTTGTAATTCAAACCCATATCATAGTGATGCTATCCTTTGTTTATGGGGCGCTTATAGTTGACTTTGACTTGAGATTGGGTGGATGCCATCAAGCTTGGACTTTTCAGCTCTGCTGTGTGGTTTTCTGTTTCAGTTTATGTCCTGTTTCCTAATTCATTACCGTGTTATCACTCTATCCATGTTACAGAAAAGTGTCGCGCCGAACATGTTAAATGCTCCATGTACTATATCTGCTCCAATTTTAGCATCTTCCCCCCGTATGATAAAATAGGGAACAGACGGAACTCACCCTTTGGGTACTCGTAAACCCAACAAGCATATTCGTGTCAATGTAACGTAGCTCAGGGATGATTATTCCAAAATTGTGGGATCATATAACATATTAGCAGTTTTGTAACTTATGGCTATTTGTTTTTTTTTCGTCTGTTGGCTTATTGAACATGTTTTGTACAGTCAATATGTTATATTTCTTGTTTTGATCATGAAAATATTAAATCCATCGTTCATCCATCTATCTGATCGGGCTTAGTGAGAAGCCAAGTTGGTCATCCTGCAATGACATGCATTGCTTTTGTTTTTCAGGTTCAATATTGTTGGTCAGGTAATGTGGAGGTCTTCCATGTTTCAGAGCTTCAAACCCTTGATTGTCGACTGGGATTGTCAAGCTACATTGAGGTGCCGTATTATCTAATTTTGAGCTCTAACCAATTTAGGATTTTTTTTTTCATTTGCAGTGGGCTGTGACAACAAGTATAGACTACTCACTTGCACAGATGATTCAGGTGATGATTCTCCTAGGCACGGGTGGTAAAAACGGAGGCGGATATGTAGCATCTAAATATGTAGTTATTGGTTTGCATGGCGGGATATTGATCTTACATGCTATGTTAAACAGCCTTCCTATCCACTGGCTGTCTATGTTTGGGCAGCTTGCGGCATTGTGGAACCTTTTAGGTATTAAATGCTTCCTGACCGTTCTCTTAACTTCCTACTTCTCAAGCTTAACCTCTGTGATGTGACGTCTTTCGTGTATGGTCTATGCATTTTTAGGAGTCCTTGTTCTTATGATTCTCATTCCCTGTGTTGCGACGGAGAGAGCCAGCGCAAGTTATGTTTTCACTCACTTCAATACTGAAAACGAGAGTGGAATTGGCAGTAAAGCTTACATATTTGCTTTGGGACTTCTAATGAGTCAGTATACATTAACTGGGTATGATGCATCTGCTCATATGGTAAGTCTTGCAATCTCCTCTATTGCTTCATAAATGTTTCTTGGCAATTAGGTTTAACAATGTAACATTGTTAAAATTTGTGTTATTTTTTCTGTTTCACAAGTCTTAGAGTTCTAGCCCTTCTCTATTCTGTTCAAGGAATGTTAAATCTTTTGTGTTGTTAATTTCTTTTCCAGACAGAGGAAACAAAGAATGCTGATGAGAATGGACCAAAGGGAATCATCAGTTCCATCGGGATATCTGTTATATTCGGATGGGCATACCTGATAGGCATCACCTTTGCGGTTACCAACATCCCATATCTTTTGAGTGAAGACAACGATGCAGGTGGTTATGCCATTGCTCAGGTATTTTACGAAGCATTCAAAAGCAGATATGGCAGTGGAGTTGGGGGGATCGTCTGCTTGGGAGTTGTTGCTGTTGCCATTTTCTTCTGTGGTATGAGCTCAGTCACTAGCAATTCAAGGTAAAAAATCTTCTTTGATTCAGTCTTGAACAGAGCTAGAACTAGTTGTGGAGTTAGGGTCAATATTTTCATTTTCATTGTCAGGATGGCTTATGCATTCTCAAGAGACGGAGCCATGCCATTTTCATCATTTTGGCATAAGGTGAACAAGCAGGAGGTCCCTATAAATGCAGTTTGGGCCTCTACTTTCATATCGTTCTGCATGGCGCTCACGGTAATTACCATCTCTCTCTCTCTCTTCCTCCTTCGGATTCACCATTGCATTTACATAAGCAGTAGTCCTTATTATCATTGTGCAGTCTCTTGGGAGTAAGGTAGCATTTGATGCGATGGTGTCCATAGCAACAATTGGATTGTACATAGCTTATGCCCTACCAATATTTTTCCGGGTGACATTGGCGCGCAAGTCTTTCATCCCGGGACCCTTCCACTTGGGTCGATATGGGATTGTGATAGGTTGGATTGCAGTTCTTTGGGTGGCAACAATCTCGGTGCTCTTCTCATTGCCGGTGAAGTATCCAATCACGGACGAGACACTCAACTATACGCCCGTTGCTGTTGGAGGGTTGTTCATTCTAACGGTCGCTTCCTGGATCTTCAGTGCTCGCCACTGGTTTACAGGTCCCATAACCAACATAGATTCCTGAAACAGTGTAGGCCTTAGTTAGGTAGTCTTTTGTTTTTGCTTATTCATTGTGACTATGCTTTTTATATTGTTTCAGTCAAATAACATTTGTCCCTACAAGAAATGCTGTAGAATTTTGTGACTGATGTTTGTGTTCTGAGTTTGAAACAAGTGGTATGTAGGACATTCATAGCCATTTGGGTTTCAGTGACCAGTAAATAAAGATCATTAAAGACAAAAACAGATGACACATCCTATTTTTCTCCGAAGTGATTTTCCACGACAAGCACTCGCTAAGTGTCTGCATAGTTTTGGAAGATAAGTTGCCATCATTCATCAAGCTGTCTTTGGTTGAACAGCGATGTGATGGAGAATGTCGATGAATCCTATAGGGTTTGTATTGAGCTGAGCTTTTCCATGTATTTGTGTGTGATAATAAGAGTGTATAGTCTATGATATGAACAATTGTGTTATGGCAGACAAATTCTGTTTTGAGCCCAGAAGATGTAAAACCACACAGCAAACCAGAAATATCATATCAGGTATCTAAGTATAAAGGGGAAATTGCTATTGATCCGCCATTGATGAATCTCGATCACGTTCAATATGTTTCATTGCTTCATGTAATTGTGTCACTTGTTCTTATTATGGAAAAAAAATAGCTCTGGACGTTCATGATTTTGCCTTTCGGAATTAAAGATCTTACACCCAGATTTGAGGTGGACGTCAGGAATTGGTTCACAAACCAACAAGATACTATTTTTAACGAAAAATAATAAAATTTCTTTCACCGTACTGAAGCTTATAATTGAGTCATGTTATCTGCTCATTAAACAAGTTGATGTATCCGTACATTTTTTCATTATACCATTTTCTATTGCAGATGACGTCAACGATCAAGATAATAATCAACCATGTGTTATTTTCATTAACTCTACTTTCATCATTTTCGTATGCATTTCTTATATTAAAATACAAGTTGAACTTCAACATCTACAATATGGCCCTGGAAGACGTGAGTTTGGCATCCAATGGAGGATACAGAAATTTTTTTAAGAGAAAAATTTTAATTTTATGAATAGTTAATTAAAATGAAAAAAATATCTTTTACAATATAATAATTACTATTTACATATAACAACAACTAATTCGAGCTTAATTTATATTCTTTAAAAAATATTAACATTTACATCTCAATTTATTATTATAATTTAAATTTTAGAAGGGAAATTTGAAATTTTCATATTAATTTGTTTGGTGGATGGTGGTAAATTGACCCAAATTTTAATTGTAGTTAATTGCAAATTAAGTATAATTAGTGTAGCGAAAGTGAAATTATTTTCCCAACTACTTTACTATCAAAATTTAAAATGCTCAAACAACATTAAAAAAAATCTAAGCCCACAAGTACAATATTTAAAAAAAATTTACCACTAAGCTAAAGGGGTGTATTCAATTAGGATTTTAATAGATTTGATAAGTCTTTCCAAATCTTGTAGTATTCAATTATGATTTTAAAAATACTTCTAAACACTTGTGGTATTCAATCATGACTTCAAAATTACTTTCTAAATCTGATGGTATTGTAGAAGTCAAGGAATTTGAGAGATTTTGAGAAATTGATGACTTTTAATGATTTTAAGAGCCTTGGTATAAATACCAAACTCTTTTTGAAATACCTTCTACTCCCATCATATTTGCAAAGTCACGACAATAACTTGAATTTCGCAATTCCAAGAACAGAAGCCCTTCTCTGATAATTTTATTTTTCTTTTCTGAATTGTGTTCCAAATTCCAATCTTGCATGTGTTCCTTTCTTTCTTAAGCCTCCTCTCTCTCTCTAGTTCAATATTAGTCGTAACTCATATATTTGTTTAACCTAATCATCAATAAGACAGGGAAAAGCAAGCTTATGAAAGTAGAATACTATTTACCTATGAGTATTAATGTTCTACCATATATATGGCCGCTCACCAACCCCCAAATATTAATTGTGGATAGTGAACCTAGCAAGAGCTAGGGTTTGTGGATGTAATGGAATTACAGAAATAACCTACTGTAATATATGAATTTATATCTTTCTCTTGTTAAGCATTAGATGTAATGTAACTGAACACCTTTCTTGTCTAACCTTTATTCTTGTGGATTGAAGTGGTTGTGTTTTTTGCATTAATCAAGGGTAGAAACTTGTTTTTTAACCTCACTGCTCATGCATACCCATAAAGGGTCTCTCACATAAATTCTACTACACTCTAAATAGCAATTACAATATTTGTTCTAGTGCCTTATTTATTTGTTAATCGCATGCTAGGTATATATTTAGGTACATGTCTTTTTTGTTATTATGCTTGTTATTATGCTCAATTGGTTATTCATGAAGGTTTATTTCACAATCTAGACTAGCTGGTTAACCATAATGCAGGATAAGAATCTTGTATTATTGGTATAGAACTGTCATTAGCTTTTTGTTTATTTCAACCTTTTGTTTATTTCAACTCCACATGAAATATAACTTGAATTTTATATAACTATTTCATTAACCCTTTCTCTCAAATAGTCTTTAACTAAATTATTTAATTCTCCTAAAGTAACATGAGTATTTTAATTCAATTACTTAAGTAATTTATTTCATTAACTGAGTTTGCTTATCTAACTTATATACCCTTCTACGTTCCCAAATGTATTATTTTGTTGACCCTGAAAAACACCGTGGCAGATCATAGTTCCGGTGAAAGTCTATTCATTGAGTAATTAATTTTTATGTGTGTTTAGATGTAAATAATCTATTTTGTTGCAAGCTGATTCACATAGTCAACACTTATATCATGTGTGAATATAAAAAATAAGTTGGGTTACATATTAAGTGAGAAAGCTCTTATGTTATGCTCACACACTCACTTAACTTGCATAAATTGATTTGATGTTATGCTCACACACTCACTTAACTTGCATAAATTGATTTGATTGGTTGTCTTTGCCTGAGCCTAGCCTGTGCATGTAGTCGATGATTTAATTTTTTTTATGATGTAAAGTTAAAGTTCTTGAGTACTATATTTTTTATTTGGTTTCTTTGCATTATTTGTTTGTTTATTTGATAAGTTGTATGTATTTTATTAAAAATATTATATATATATATATATATATATATATATATATATATAAAGTGTATAAATTAGATGGAAGAAGTACAGTAAAATATCAAAAAAAGGGATCATATACACATTGGATAGTAGAAGAAAGTGGTCTATTATTATAGCTTATGGCTGATGCTACGGCTCGAGGATGACGGTACAATAGTGGTGTCTTTTCTAAGCAAACAATTGAAGAAAAAATACTTCCTGTTCTTAACTCAAGGCTTGGATGCAATAAGACTCATATCCATTACCAAAGTCGATTGAAGTGGTTTAAGAATAAATTATCATCCTATTCCAACTTATTGAGGTTTAGTTCAGGTTTTGGCTTCGACTCAACAACAAAAAAGTTCACTGCTTCGGATGAAGTATGGGGGGATTATTTAAAGGTGAGCCTATTAAATTTATATTTTTATTACATTATATCACAATAAATAAAACATATTTTTAGAATTTATCACAACAATAATTTTCATCTCTTATTCATGTTTTTTTAATATTTTTTTAGGTTCACCCAAACGATGCTAGCTTACGTTTTGGGACATTTTCTGATTATGAGGCTTTGGAAATAGCTATTGGGGATAGTGTTGTCGTTAAGAAGAATTCTATTGGATTAGAAAATGGTACAGATGCAAGAACATTAGGTGCTAAAGAAGGAAGAGATATTCGTATTGAAGATATTGTGAGGAGATTGAAGTACACTTGATCCTTAAATTATGTTTGTTTGTTTAAGTTTGAACCATTTTGTTGCTAAACTTGAAATTATTATTGAGTGAGTTTGTGCTACTTCAATTTATATTGTGCCATTTATTATATTATTGAGTTAATTTAAAATATTTTATATGTTTAGAAATTATATTTAGTCGTTTATTATATTCTTTAACAACATTTTTCCTTATTGTAATGTAGGACTAATGAAAATCAATCAAGAAGAAGAAGAAATAAGAATACAAGAAATTGAAGAAAAAATAAGAATGGAAGAAATAGATGACGAAGAAATAGAAGAAGAGGAAGAAGAAGATATGGAAGAACTATTTTATGAAATAGTTAAGTATTTGGTTATGGCAATCGAAGCAGTAATTATAGTGCTAAGAGAGACTATGATAACGATGCCTCAACAAATTAAACGTAGTCTCAATCGACGACCGGTTACTAGAATTGAGTTTCGTTATATACAAGATATGTTAAAAGAAGATCCCGAAGATTTCCCACAATTGCACAGAATGTATCCACAAGTATTTCTAAAGTTGTGTACTGTCATTAGAGAGCAAACTTATCCGAAAGACACAAGATTTATCTGTATTGAAGAAATGCTAGCAACATTCTTAATCATCGTGGGCCACAATTATCGGTATTGTAATGTTCGACAAAGGTTTGGTCGTTCACATTTTGCTACTAGTCAAAATTTCAACAAAATTTTGAAGGCCTTGAATGCTATAGCACCTAACATGATGGTCAAGCCTAGAGGTGTGCCCTCTAAGATTAAAGAAAGTACACGATTTTATCCGTACTTTAAGGTATGCTTTTTTGTTCTTACAAATTAAAATTTAACTGATAGTTATATTTTCATTTGTATTATATCATATTTATTGTTTGTCCTTCTTAGAATTGCATTGGTGCCATTGATGGAACTCATATTCATGCCACAGTAATAGGACGAGAAGTAAGCAGTTACTGTAATCGTCATGGCATTCAATCTCAAAACGTCTTGGCAGCTTGTAACTTTGATTTGGAGTTCATTTATGTTCTTAGTGGGTGGGAAGGATCAGCACATGATTCAAAATTGTTAAATGATGCCTTAACAAGAAGAAATGGAATTCAAGTGCCTCAAGGTAACATGCATGCCTTAGATATTTATTTTTTATTGTGTTCATTCATAAAGAATTTTTTCATTACATGTAACATGCTAATCTTTACTCTTTTCCAATTTGTAGGAAGATATTTTCTTGTGGATTGTGGATTTGCTAATCAACGTCAATCTTTAGCACCTTTACGTGGTGTTCGGTATCATTTACAAGATTTTGGAGGTCAAGGACGTCACCCTAGAAATGCAAGTGAGTTATTCAATCTTCGTCATGCAAAATTAAGAAATGTCATTGAAAGGATATTTGGTATCTTCAAATCACGATTCACAATTTTCAAAGTGGCACCTCCTTTTTCATTTAAAATATAAGCGGAGTTGGTGTTAGCATGTGCCAGATTACATAACTTTCTTAGGAAAGAATGTCAATCTGATGAGTTTCCTGTTCAACCAGAAGATGATGGATTTCCATCATCTTTAGAAATGGAAGATGAAAATATTGAATTAATTTCTCAAAGTCAACAACAACAAAGAGAGGGAGCTAATGCTTGGAGATCTAGCATTGCTAATGTTATGTGGGGTGGGAGACCAATGAACGATAATACAAATAAAGATGATGAAAATGAGGAACAAGATAATGTCCATGTTGAGGAATATATGGTTGATGAAAATGAAGAGAATTATGATGTCAATGAGGTTGCAATAGATTAATATGTTGAGTAATATATGTTATCTCATAAGCTGGTTTTCAACTTCTATTTTGTTATTAATATTTTCTCAATGAATTTATATAATTTTGAAGTTGGATAATTTTTATTATGATTTAATTATTTTTAGTTTAACGTTAATTGAAGCATTAAAGAGCATGAGTCCTTACACAAAAATGAAAATAAGTCCATTCAAATCCGCAAGACTCTACGAATAATTGAAAAAGTCATGCAAAATCATTCCATTAAAATTCACAAGACTCTTTATAGATTTGAAAGAGTCTATGGACTTTTAGGAATCTTTGGACTTTTAAAAGTCATTCAAAATCCTAATTGAATACACCTAAATAACTCTTCTCAAAACATTTACATCTATGTATTCAATTATGATTTTAATGGATTTTGAATGACTTTTAAAATTCATGGATTCTTAAAGTTTACGAGACTCTTTCAAGTCTATAAAGAGTCTTGATGATTTTAATTGAATGACTTTGCAAATCTCATGATTTGAGATGATACTTCTGAAAGAGTTTTTATGTCTACAAAGACTTTCAAAATCATTCATTTCTCAAAATTATTTAAAGTCATTGACTTTTACAATACCCTTAGATTTTAAAAGTATTTTTAAAATCATGATTAAATACCACAAGATTTTAAAAGTATTTTTAAAGTCACGATTGAATACCACAAGACTTTAAACGTATTTCTAAAATCATGATTGAATACCACAAGACTTTGAAAACCTTCTTAAATCCATTAAAATCATGATTGAATACACCCCCCTATTGTCATTAAAGGGATGCAAATGCAATTCTCAAAATGTCCCAAAATATTTTTAACAAGCCCAAACTCATCACTACTCTATTTAAAAGAAAATGTTAACTACAATACTCAAACCCATAATCAAGGGGATAAAAGAGCTATGACTTTACCACTAAACTAAAGACATTTATATAAATTAAGTTTGGGGGGGGGGGGGGGGGGGGGGTGGGTGGGGGGCATATCAAATTTCCGACGAAAACTCTCCAAAAGTATTAATTTCTCCTGGAGGGTCCTCTCCTTGCCCCCGGTGGATCCGCCGCTATTGGCATCTATATTCATATTGAACCTGCATTTTGTTTCATTACAAAGAATAAATGTTTCATCCAATTCGTCCATAAAATGTATATAGATCGATACTTGAATTAAAGTTTCATAATGCAGCGCCTAAGCAACCAAGTGAAAGCATCTCATTACACGGATCTTCAAACCAATTAGGTCGTTGTTTCACCAACCATTTCCCGAATCAGCGAGATCAGTTAGTACATTTGTAACTACTTAACGATTAATATATCATGTTTGTAGATATGGTACATGGTTGGATAGTGGACGAAAATGTAGACTACATACCAAGTACCCAACATCAATGAAGCCAGTCATGGAAAACATTGAGAATTGAGTTGTATTAGTTGCATGAATGTTTTTTTTTATTTCACGCACAATTGTCTAAACAACTCTTACCTATTATTAATAGTCTTTCGTTCCGTTTTTTGGTTGAATAGCAGAACGTAAATGAACATGACATGAGACAGTAAGATTTGTCAAGAAACAAATGAACATGTTTTTAGGGTAAAACCTGTCATGAAACAACAAAATTTGTCAGTGAAACCTTTCACAACTGATGAAATAAATGAACTTTGGCATGAACCAATTGCAAAAAAAAGAAATTTACATACCGATGAAACTTTATACGAAACATTCAATATTTTAAATTTATGATGAAATGTATAATACTTACTGATGAAATCATTTGATGAAACAAAAATTTATCTTTATGAAATGATTAATGGTGTCATCATGTTTATGTAATGAACCCATTTTTAAGAGCTGTTAAACAAAGTGATGAAACCACGTGATAAAACAAATTGAGTATGATGAAACAATTAAACATAAATCACGTTATAGCTCAAAATTGAATTTCGATCGAAAATTGTATGCGATCAAAGAAGACTGTGATAACTAGAGAGAATTTAGTTCATAGATTCGAAATTGAATACGATCAGAGAAAACTGTAATGATTAGCGGAAACCACGTTATAATTGATATTCATAAATTACAATCCTCCTTATAAATTAATGATCATACTGCCCTCCTGGACATGCAAAATGACCTTGCTCTTGTGTTTAATTTAGGTTGACTTGTCATTTCATAGCGCGTGTGAATAGTGGTAGTAGAATCTGCGGTCTAATAGACGAAAACATTCCAAAAAGTTTGTAGATGGATCGCACATCCTTTTGTTGGTGTCGCAAACTGAAGCCTTTACATTGGGCCTCAAATTTGGAGGTATTTTATTTGGGTTTTGTGAATCCTAAACGGGCCTGAACGATTCAGACAGCTTAAAGGCTCAACAAGATGGTTCTGCTTCGTCAATACTGATGCTTACTATCTGATTCTGCTTTACGCATCGATTTTCAAAAACCCGCCTCTGCATCTGAGACACGAATCGAAAACACGCGCCACTCTCCACACAGAAAGAGAAGCGAACCAGGAGCTTGACGAAGATGGTGAGTTTCTCGAACCTGCTTATCCATGGCTATTCTAGGGTTTCTATTTGAATTTGAATTCGATTCTGTTTTCAAGGCTGATGATGATGCGGTCGATGAACTGGAACCCTTGTTCGATTACCACCGAGTCCAGCCCGTCAATTTCGTATGCCTCGATGGTAAGCTCGCATTCAAAAGACTCAATCTTTGTGATTGATGACGAGTGAGATTTTTGGAATTCACAAGTTCAAAACTTTTTCCCCCTTTCTTGCTTTGTTTTCTCAGAATCAGAATCGAAGGCTAATACTTGTTTTCTTTATGTTTGAAAGATGATGATGAGGATTCGACTCCGGCCTTCTCTCCTAAAAAGAGGAAGATTTCTGTTACTGATGTGAGATTTTTCCTTCCTTCTTTACTGCTGTGTATTGTGTTCAATTAATTTGCTTGAAGATTATGTATTTGAAATATAATTGTGCGTGGATAGGTTGAGAAGATAGATAAGAAGAAAGGTAAAGAGATTTTGATTAATGATTCCGAGAAGGATGATGAGGATTGGCTGCTTCCTCCTCCCAAGGTCAATGTTGAGGCTGAGAGCAAGCTCGGTGAGGATTCAACTTTAAAGGAGTTGAGGTATATTCATGTTTGAATTTATGGGTTTTTGATAAGCTTCAACTATTTCAGTTTGTGTATTGTATTGAAATATATTTGAATGCAATTGTTATTGAGATGTTGAAAATCTTTGTTTGGTATGCATGTTTTTTGAGTTTTAAGTCTATTTGGGAATCAAATATGTCTCTTTATGTATTAGGATGTGATGGCTTCTGTCTGTTGAGCATTATCTCGTAGTTCTAGTTTACCCTATTATACGTGATCTTTCTTTGTAGGTTAAAGAAGCAGGAGCTGGCATCATTTGCTCAGTCGGCTGAAGATGTGCTGCGAGGATTGGAAGAATCAGTAAGAAGAGATTTGAATGGCTCACTAGAATCTCCTTTGGAGACTGTTGCTGAGAAACCATCAAAGCCTCATGGTCAAAGACCAAAGATAGTGATTTCAGTGCAGGACAGAGATGGACACAAGCAATTTCGTGTGTACAAGGTACGTTATGATTTCCGCCTTATAAATTGGATTGTAGTTGTAAAGATAATCCATTATGTTATTTAGAATTTTGGCTTGTCGTTTGTGCTTTGAGTAATATCTGTGCTTTTGAACAAAGTGTAGATATGGCCTCAGCTTAAATGTTAGGAGTCTTAAACATATTAGTTATTTAAATATTAGTTGGGTATTATCTAGTAGAGTTTGGATTAGTTTGGAGTATTAGCTATTAGAGTTGTATTGGTTAAGGGTTTGTCCTTATCCTATCATTAGTTGGATTGTTACAGCAGGCTCTATATATACCTGCCTTGTTTTCGAAATAAGATCATCAATTGAAATTAAAGTATAAAGTTGCAAGTATCAAGAGGTAGGAGCTCTCTCCAAACGAGCCCGAGGTTGGAGCTCTCTCTAAACGAGCCCGAGGTAGGAGCTCTCTCTTAACGAGCCCAATTGTTCAACCATTACTTGCGCCAAGCAACATTAGTTATCGTCCTGCGAGCCATTCAACAACTACAACGGACCCATAACGAGATCTAGAGTCGGGACCGTAACATTAAATCAGTCCTGGACTAGAACATTCATATCATAGGGGTTTAAATAGGTGAAGATTGAATTCAGTACAGTCTAAACGGTTTGGACAAATCTTTTGGTTGGTATGTATTGATAGAAATTACCGACTCTTATAGTGTCAGAGAGAACACGAAGTTCATTGAAATGCATTAACAGCAAGAAAGTGTTGTAACTCTTGAAGCCAATATCACATTGTATCTTAAAAAATGTATGGATCGTACATATTTATATTCTTGCATGGTCTGTAAATAGTTCATGTTAATATTCATAACTACAAGAGCCTTGTAATCTAGTCATACTCTATCTTGGATTCAACAATTGTAACCATGTTGAAATGATTTGATTCTCATAGGATGACAAATTTGAGCGGCTATTCAAAATGTATGCTGACAAGGTTAAGCTTGACCCACAAAGATTGGTATTTAGTTTTGATGGAGCAAGAATAATGCCCACAGAAACTCCCAAGGGCCTAGATATGGAAGATGAAGATATCATTGAAGTGCATGTGAAATAGGCATGACACTGATGCTGAATTTGCTACTCTTTTGAGCAATGTGCAATCAACTATTCTGTTATCAACTTGTTGTATTCATTGATGCTCTAATAATCAATGAATTTGATCGCTTCCGTATAGGTAATGCAAATGCCGACAACAATTTTGAATTTTTTGGTTCAAACTTGACTGATTCATGCTTGTGCTGTAGTTTACTGAACATCTGGTTCATGATAACATTACTGCCCATTGGTTATATTCTTACTTTGAAGTAGCAGATAGAGTCATGCAGATTGCAATATTGTTTCTGAAAATGGAAAAACAAGATGATTGAAGAAGTGACAATTCTGTACGAATGGTGGAAAGAACATAAAATAAAGACATTACTGATAGATGCATAGTTCAAACTTCATAAAGGGAACCTAAATATATTGTGTTGGGTCGTTAGATTTCTTTTTCCCGAGACCAAGACTAATCCAATTACCTACTCAATACTGTAAACTGTTATCTTGAACTAACAGTCATTTTTATTAGCTGATGTTTCAGGCCATTTGCAGCGGTTAAAAAGAGAAGCAATTACATTTCACAACAATAACACATTCATTATTTACTATTAACATTTGTATACTTTTAAGTATACCCATTAACAAAGCAATTTTTTGTTGTTGGCTATCTCAAAGGCTTGAGACATACTTTTATGGATAAAAAATACTACTTTTCTAATTATGTGCAAGTCACGTGACACCATATTTTATTTTTAAATAACAAAATTGATACTTTTTTCAAAATTTTAAATTAAACACTAATCTGTGTCATCCTCCAATCTTGATACCTCTAATTTCCTTGATGAAGGAAATGATTTTTGTGGCTACAAAATTATCAAAAACTTTCAAATGCATTACAAATCTAAATCCCAAACTAGATAGGTAATTCAGTGTTTGATCAACTCGTCGCTATTCTAATAGCACAGTGGAATCCCCAAACTTGCTAAGACAACAACACTAACACTCCTATAAAGACATTGTATCCAAAAAATACATATTAATATTAGAAAATTACATTTGATTTGACGCTATTTTCAACTAACTACTAGTTAACTTTTTTTTATGTGAGGTACACCCACGTAATTATAATTCGTGTTTTCAGCTAGCTTTTAATGTGAAATAATTAAAATACCCCTTATTGTCATTTAAATGTATGCTCTTGGGCTTTTTCCCCTCTCTTCATCAACTTCTCCTCCATAGCTGAAGACGTGCTAAGAACATCTCTAGATCTCTATCAACTTGAATAAGGCAAGAAAGGAACCTTTGGATGAGAGGTTGAAGAGCTGGACAAAGGAGAGAGAAGGTAGAGAAAAAATGCTTACAAGTATACATTTGAAAATTTGATTGACAGTAAAGAATAATTTGATCATTTCACATTAAAAAGTAATTGAAAAGTTAACCGGGCAAAGTAAAAGTCGCCGCCCCTTTCACAACAAAAAAATCAATTGTAATTAGTTAAAAATTGTGTCAAATCACTTACCATTTTATGAGACGACAATTCAATAGCTTTAATGCACCCACATGCATTGTTTTAACTTTAGCATTAATTTGACTCAAGACTTGAATTTAAGGAAGGAGAAAGGTAGCATGAACCCTAAACCACTCAAAATGAATACTTGAATATGAGAATGTGTGAATAAGGGCCTACTCACATTCATCTCCTTCATTCAAACAGTGACATGGTATCAAGTTTTTGAATCTGAAATTTGATACATTTAAAGATACGAAAAAAAAGAAGATAATGCTTCTTGAATGGTGTAGAAGGAGAATAAAGGTTTTGAGTGATATAAAAATATAGGATGGAAAAAGATTGAAGATCAAAAGCCTTTACCTTTCTCTCTTGATAATTTGCTTACCTTCAACGCACCCACCAATTTGGCCCCCAACCCAGCTCCTCCTTCCCTACCATCAAGGTCGTTCATTTTCTATGACGTGTCAAGATCGCAGCCAGTCCCACCACACCCCCAACATGCTCTGCCGAAATTGCACTTCCACGTGGGCCCCGCCTAATCCACTGACTCCATCTCGCAGCGCCTCCGCCAAGAACCGGCACGCGTCAGTCCCTCATTGGCCGATCGGGTTCACTTTCGGATCAGAGGACGTGCCTCACATGCGCGCTCGGATAACGCTTGTGGGGCCCGCTTGCCACGTGTTCTGGAACACGTCAGATCCAAAAAGTTGCGGAGAAAGTGAGAAGCACAAGATAAAGCTTCCATTCCACACTCGCTGGGTCGGTCAGACCATACAGACTCCTCGATTTTCCCGGTAAAGTTCTGGGCACTGTAATTTTCTCGGGAAACAAACAACACCCGGTACGCATCTTCCTCTCTCTCAACTTCTCATCATCGTTGACTCGCATCTCTGAAATTAAATACTCTTTGCATCAATAATTAGTTCTCAATTTGATCTGATTCTTCAATTTCTAAATTCAGCCTAATCAGGTTCAGTGTTGTTTACTTCATATACACCGATTCTAGTTTCAATATTGACTATGTAAGTGCGATTGTCTGAAGCTCCAATTGAAGATCGAGGAACGTTCTAGAGAATATTGCATGTTTGGGAGGTGAGAAAATGGAAAAGACCTGTGAATTTTGCACCGCTTGGAGGCCGGTAGTGTACTGCAAGTCCGATTCGGCGCGGCTGTGTCTGTCATGTGACGCGAAGGTCCACTCGGCGAACACGCTCTCGGGTCGGCACCCACGGAGCATCCTGTGCGACATGTGCCGGCACAACCCGGCTCACGTGCGGTGCTTGGATCACCGGATGTTGGTGTGCCGGAACTGTGACCGGACCCTGCACGGGTTCTCCAGCCAGCACCAGAAGAGGACCCTCAATAGCTTCATGGGGTGTCCTTCTGCTCAGGACTTCGCGTCCCTCTGGAACTGGGACTTGAATGAACTTGACAACAGTGATTTTGAGCATCAGTATGTGGATACTTCTGTGGAATCGGGACAGTCTTGCCCTGCAGAATCATCCGCGGCGTCTGAAGCTGATCGTGCTAGTTTTATATCTGGCTTGGAATCTAAAGTGGAATCGAGCAGCCAACATGATAAGGTAGGAGGGGTTCATGGTGTGCACTATGTGTTTACTTCAATTCTGAGTGTTAGGTGTTTCAATGATATCACAATTGCGATTGAGTTCAGTTTTCATATTGCATCATTTTGCATACATATGCTAAAATAAAACGGGTTCTAGAGTCCTACATTAAGGATGCTAGACGTAATAACATGTTCGAATTCTCTTTCTAGATTGACTATCCTGGTGCATTTTTTGGATGTTTTTGTTAATTTTGTATGGTTCATTTGAATTTAAAGTGGAATCGAGCAGCCAACATGATAAGGTAGGAGGGATTCATGATATGCACTATGCGTTTGCTTCAATTCTGAGTGTCACATGATTCAGTGATATCACAATTGTGATTGAGTTCATTTTTCATATTGCATCATTTTGCACATATGATTTAGGATTTTTGAATTTAGGATTGTACGTGGAAACAGAAAATTCTTGTAGATATATTGTGGTTATTAGTTTACTTGATGAATGATCAACCTTGGTAGTCTTTAATGGAGTAAATTGCTTCACACCTATGAAAACTATCCCACTAGTCTGAAATGTGGAGATTTACATTGATGAATAAGATTTAGCTACCGATGACAAACTTGCAGAAAGTATCTATTTGAGACAATGTGCAGTTGCATGGTTCTTTTAATGATATATTTGTGTTTTCTTTGTTTCTTCGTAACTTCTATGACAGTGGGCGTTACATGTCTTTTCTGTGCTCTTCGTCTTGCAGAGATTTTCTGGAAGTCAACAGCAGCTCCAAAAGAACAAGTTTATTTTGCAGCAGATCCTTGAGTTGAGAAAGACTCAACTCATTGAAGGGATCAACCCTTCACCTTTGTTACGTGGCGAAGGACAAACTGACATACCTTCACAGAAGCTTGATGGCAATCTTGATCAACGTTCACATCATTTTCAAAACCGTGCCCCTGATCTTCAGAAAAGGGAAAGTCCAACTTTGGAGCTGAAAGCCGAACCTTTGCCATTATCATTGTCTCATTTGGAGCAGTTACCATTATCTTCAACTGTTGGCAATCCCTTGAACGGAGAAACGTTTTGGCAGTACAAAAATCCAGCTCAAAGTAGTCAGGTTTGTCATATCCATTAGAAGTAATACAGTTGGGCATGTAGTGGAAAATCAAGTACCAACACCACTAGTTCTAAGTTTTTGCAAAAAGTCGAATAGGGCACTTATTTTGGGATAAAGAAAGTACTATTATTGCAAATTAGCATCTAATAATAGCTCTTACAACTATCCCTACTATTTACCTGTAGCACGGAGTAAATTATTTGAAGATGTAATAAGACTAGATCGTAAATAGTAGTTGTACACTCGGTGATTCAATTGCATAAATTGAAAACTATCTACAACCATGGGAAAATTATATCTTATGCATAGGACTCCAGTCACTTATGGTTTATGGAAATTAGAAAACTAATCTGGTGACCAAATTTTGTAGAGAGAACTGATTTACATGGAGTGTGCTATCATTACTGTTTCTCTGCTCACCCATCAATGATAGGAAAATTACAGCACGTGCCTGTGAAAATTTAATTACAGCAGCTCTTTTGAACGGCTACTTCTGGAATATACTGATTACACAGTCTTAAAATTATTGGTACATTGGAGATCCTTTTTGATCGATGAAAAATAAAAGGAACTTGGAGAATGACTTTTTTCCTATGTTTCTTTTCATTAACATGTTTTTTTGTGGATTGAGCATGTTGCTGTGAGACATAATAATTGCATCTCTGCTATATTCTCCTGTCTCATACATCTGAAGATTTTACATGGAGTCATATGGGTAGTTGGTGATACTTATGTTTGATATTGCAGTTCTCCTAATTACTTTCTCAATTCTGTATTGTTGCATAATGGCACAGGCAATTTGTTTTCTGATATTCATCTCAGTGATCTATGCAATATATTCATCATCTTATTTCTGAAATTAGATCCTTGTAGTTCATCCTTTCGTTAAGTTTTTTATAACAAAAAACTTCATTAAACTGTGCAGTTATGGTCCCAAAACATGCAAGATCTTGGGGTATGTGAAGAACTTGTTTGGCACGATGAATTTAACATTCCTGATGTTGATGTTTCATTCCAAAACTTTGAAGATCTTTTTAGAGGTGATCAAGATCCAGCCAGAGTCCTACTTGATGATAAAGACGCATCATGCTCCTCCATTGAGAAGGAAATGTCCCTTGATAAATCCGAGAATGAGTATTCAGTCGCAATGGAGGTCTGAATTCCCTTATCATTTGACACTTTAATGGCTTTTCATCACCCAGGTCAAAATGTATGGACCAACTCACCCAACTACTAATTAATCATGAAGGAAACTGAATAAATGGGGAAAATGACTCATAGACTGAAACTTATGATTGGAATGTCTCTGCACATAGAAAACTTATCTTTCTACATTTCTAGCGACAGGAACTTTAGGAACCATTGATGAATCTGTGTACTATTCATTGTGAAAATTTTCCAATGTTAAAAACTAAGCCGTACCTTTACTTTATGTGTATTTTGTTTTGACCCAACTCCTTCCCACCCTACCAACTAGAATTTGAACCCACATCTCAGTTGTGGATAATTGAAGCTTGAACAATTTGGTTATCCCCTTGGGGCTTTGTCTATGAAGTATCATTATCCTTCCATGTGAAGACCAAAAATATGCCATATTTGTATAGTTATTTCCTCAAGCTTTGCACCATTACTATCTTAATCTAATTTCAGTTCCTCTTATTTAGTAAATGTTTAATCTCAGCTGAGGTTTTGCATAGTTTTGTATTCATATAATTGTAGAAGCTCTGATATGAAGTTATGAATGATTCCCAAATACTGGAACAGAACACCTATAATCCTGGTTGAATTTTGAAGGGAGATTACCGCATTTCAGGTCAGACATTCTTTTAGGTAATTATAATGAAATTATGAAGGCTGTGATTGTCTGACTTGTCTAAATAGAATTTTGATGGATGAAATTTAAATTCAAGCAGTGAAAATCTAGTAAATAGCATGAACTTTTGATTGTCTAAGCTGAAACTTTGGAAGTCATAGAGTATATGCACGCACTCTGACCAATCGCATTTGAGCTCCTCTTTTTTTCTTAAGTAGATCTGTGCATGCTATGTTTATATGAATCTACCTATTGACTAGACAAAGATTCCAAAATTATTGTTCCTAACCAGCGATTGGAGAATATTTCATGCATCCAAGTTTGTTAGTGGTTTATAACTTTATTCGTTTCCTAATGTTTTTTTGCCAATGACAGGACTCTACAAATGCTTCATCCAGATACATGAGGCAGTCAACTCATTCAGGCATGTATATATCCCCCTTAATAATGTCAGCCACTTTCAAGGAAGGACGGGTTCTCCTCGTCCATCTTATTCTTCTATGTCATTCTCTTGTTCGAGGTTCAGCACTGATTGTCTTAATGCTGGAATTTCTCCTACATTACAGGTGAGGAGGTCTCATATGGTTCACCTAACCAGGAAGCTAGGGACAATATTTTAACGCGATACAAGGAGAAAAAGAAAGCGCGACTGTAAGTATAAGATCGTTGGACCCGCCCAACATTTCTTCAATAAAGAAGCTTCTTAAGCACGTCTGAAACATTAACATATATGTCTTGGTATAGGGACTCAATTTTGTGCAAGTAGAGATAGGCATCGTCTTCTTATGTTGCATGCTTATTTTATTTTCAGGCTTGAGAAACACAACCAGTACACATCTCGGAATGGTACAAGTGATGCCCAAAAGCAGGTTAGGGGTTGATTTGTAAGAGGAGAAGGCAGTGAATCCGATACAATGGAAGCTGCCCGAAGTTACTAATATTATAGCTTCTCAGTTTTGTCTGCATGCTTGTTCCAGCATGAATCAAATAATGACACTGTACTGTCATGTTCATAACTTAAATCCAATCCATTCTTTTGGTCTCACATGTATGATCTATGTATGTAGCCACTGTATCTAACTCCAAGTTTGGTTAAATAAGTCAGTACATATAGCCCACATGTAAATCATAGTTCTTGGGATAAATATACATTATTGATTTGTGACACATGATATTTAACCTTTTTTTGGGTCAATCAACTTAAGTAGTATTATTAATTATAATATTATTAGACTAGTTGTGAGATTAAGGATTCATGACCAACTAGACAAGTTTTGTTTGTATGATGAGCAAAAAGCAAACACAGTGATTGTCTGCTTGAGCGTACCCAACAAACAACAGCAAGGTGGAGAGTAGTTACGTGAAATGAAAATAAGCAACATATATGGCATGCCAAAACTGTAAAGAAAGGGAAAGAGAAGCATAGTATTGTTTTGTCTGGTTTAAGGAAATGATGATGATGGTGATGGTGATGGTGTGACCAACATAACAACCTGAGATGTTCAGGTGTTTGGGTTGGAAGATTCACCCATAATTGTTGATGAGTTGTGTTGTGGTAAAGAAGCAATAACGATGACGATTCTCTATCTTCCTGAAATGCATGTTTTTGTGTACATTGGAAAATGTAATTCTGAAGCCCCCAAACCACCACTCTACTATTACTATTTCCACTCTCTCGATAATAAAAACTTATAAACTAAGCAAGTGTTAAATCAAGTGTCCCTCTAACTGCAAGAAGGCCTTTAATTTTGCCGAGTCATTGTGACCCTATCTCTATGTTTAGCTTCTAAAGTCTATCTTTATTATATTATTTTTGTAATTTATAATTAGAAGAAATCAATTTATATGAAATAAGACTAACTTAAATGATAAAATTATAATAAGTTGTAATACAACTAATTGGTGATAAAACTAGACTAGAATATGAAACCTAAACTTAATAAGAAATGTTACACATTTATATGAACACCTCCTCAAACTTAAAGAAGTAAACATTGATTGTTTGTAGCAATGATAACATGATAAATTTGATACTTTTTATTGAATGATTGATATTGTTGTTGTTCTTGTGATTTACATTAGAGGAAGTCACTTTTTATATAAAAATAAGACTAACTTAGATGATAAGTTAGATAAATATAACTAAAAAACTTAAACTAGAAGAGAAACCTACACAGTAAAATTATTACTTATCTATTTAAACAAATTATGTAACAATAAATAAAATCACCAGCATGAGTTCAAGTCTTGAATAAACATTAAACTAGGATTCCTTAAATGATTGCTAACAAAACTAACAATTAAAATAATTTTTAGGTAGTATATATCAGTATTTTATTTTAGAAAAGTTTATTAAAAATCTTTACAAGATTGCCTACTTTACTTACAAACAATCAATTTTTTTGAATGAGGCGTAAGTTTGGGCTGACTTATGTCATTTACTCGTTAGACTTGCGTTGTTAAAAAGAAAAAAAAATACTTTTTTTTTGCAAATAAATATACATTTTTTACACTTTCGTATCTTACATTTTTTTCTTCTGTTTTATAGTACCTTGAATTATACTTTGGGACCATCTACTCTTGAAATTCCAAAATACATAAACTACCCCTGAAATTGAACCAAAATTAAATATGTTCTAATTGAAAGAACCGTTTCATATTTAAGAGTGTAAAAGACGAAATTAACCTCAACAATTCATCAAGTTTTCAATTGAATGCCACCCTTTTAATTTTTAATTTTTTTAATTTTCTCTTTAATTTTCACCTCCCTCAACCTCCATATGGCCTCCTCTTCGCTTCCGGCCACCACATCACCGTCTACAACCCATTCACCCAAACCCTCATCGACACCTTCAACGCCAACAACGGCCCCTCATCCAGCTCCGTCAAGACCCAATGTTGTGTCGTTTTCACCAGAAAATCGTCTCTCGAGGGTTGCCGGAGCGGTGGCTTGTGAGCGCAAGCCTAATAGGTGTCGTCGATGTTGCCGGGAGGAATGGTCCATCCCATGGCGTCGCCAACCACGTAAGTCACCGCCTTCCTCGGCGCAGCTGGAGCGACCGGAGCAGGTGTCGCCGGCGTCAGAGTTGCCAGTGACGTAAGTTACCGCCTTACTATAACACATCTCAACAAAGCCTCATACGTCGGCGATGTTCTCGGTAATTATGAGCAATAAAAATCAATTTTTTATGGGTTCAGATCAAAATTTGATCTTTTTTATTGGGTTCAGATAAAAGTTGATTTTTATTAGGTTTGGATTGCCCCTTGCTCCAGCGACCACGACTCCAGCGATGTCTCTGGCGCCGACATCAACTTCGGTCACTCCCTCGCCCTCGCCGGCACCCACCGCCGCTGCCGCCTCAGATCCGGCGCTGGCCACTACCACCGCCACCGCTCCGGCAACCTCCACCACCACTCTGGCCCCTCTATCGGTCCTGCGTTGTCGTCTTCGTCGGGTGCTGGGTCCACCACGCATGCTTCCAGCTCGGCTACTTCCGTCGGTGGCGCCAAAGTCTTCAAGGAGGGGGAGGAGGAGAAAGGGGCGGTGGCGGAAGAGAAGGAGGAGGAGAGGAGGGAGGTGGAGAGAGATGAGAGGAGAGAGTTAGGGGTATGTTTTAAAATTTTGAAGTTGATTTAAGGGTATTTTGATATTTTCAACAATTGAAATTAGACCAGATTGAACCAAATTAGACCAAATTTAATTTTGTTTTAATTTTAGGAGTAGTTTAAGTATTTTTAGAATTTTAAGAGTAAATTGTCCCAAAATATAATTTAGAGTACTGAAAAAGGAAAAAAAATAATGTATAAAATATGAAAAATGTATATTTAAGTGCACGAAAGTACTTTTTCCTTTGTTCAAATTTTCATCGTAAATAAACTCTCTTTCGTGGCATACAAAATTTTTTTGTGTGGGTTCTATAAAAGTTCACTATTTGTATTAAAATATCAATAGTTCATTATGGTCCACAACTAAACTGAAAAATATGTTAATTTGAATCATTTTCAGGTGCGCCTAATTTGGCCACAATCATTGTTTCGGTCGAGTCTTCATAATCATTTTTGTCCTTAAACAACACTGCTATAACATTTGTTCTCCCAAAACTAAGGAATTAATGGCTCATCATTATGTCTCTTGATGTTTTAAAAGGAGTACTCCAATTGATCATCAACGTTTGGTGAAATATCATTAACTGACTAAACTAAGAAATAAAGCAACGTCAAACCAGTTTGCAAAGGTTGTTTTTGACGATCGTAGTCAAATGATTATAAATATACAGAAAAGGTGGGAATTCAAAATATAAACATGTTGATTTCGAGAGATATTATACTTAATATATTGTACTTACAACCCTTTGTCGAGCACAATGTTAAATACACATTACACATTTAATGTTCTTTATTGTTTTAAGCCGATTCTAAACACTTACAGCTCGTAAAAATCAATTATCATATTTTAATTAAAAAAGACACTTTCGTACACTTGAATATACACATTTGTCACTTTCATACCCTACATTTTATATTATCTTTTTTCAGTATCATGAATAACATTTTTAGACATTTTACTCATAAAATACTAAAAATACCTGAACTACCTCTGAATTGAACTAAAATTAAATCTGGTCTAATCTGGTTTAATTTAAATTGCGTAAAAAGACGAAATTACCATAAATTATTCGTCAAATTTTCAAGTGAATGCCACTCTCTGCACCTCCCTCCTCCTCCTCCGCTCCTCCCTCCTCGACATTGAATCCGCCGGAGAGCTCGTTCGCAAGCTCGTGTCCTCGGAATCGGAGCCATACCTGATTTGAGAGAAGCCTCCGGCGAATTTCAAGAACGCCATGATGGCGGTTACTCGCCGGAGACTTAACCACTTCAATTCCAGCTCCAGCGAGTCCTCCGGAGACCTCACCTCGCCGCTCTAGCTTGCGACTCGTCCATCTTGCTGCTCCTCCACCTCCAATTCCTCAGAAATCGAGAGTGAAATCGCAAACCCTAACTCTAATTGGGTCTCGACGGAATCGAAGTGTTTGTTGGCGGTGGCGAAGGAGAGGACGGAGGCGAGGGTGAGGAAGGGGAGGGGGCGGCGGAGGAGGAGGAGAGAGTGACATTCATTTAAAATTTTGATGAATAGTTGAGGGTACTTTTGTCTTTTTACACAATTGAAATTAGACCAGATTATACCAGATTTAATTTTGGTTCAACTCAAGGGTAGTTTAGATATTTTTAGTACTTTTAGAAGTAAAGTGTCCCGAAATGTAATTCAAGGTACTTAAAAAAAGAAAAAAAAAATAGGGTATGAAAGTGACAAAAGTGTATATTCATGTGCACAAAAGTGTTTTTTCCCTTTTAATTATGTTAGAACTAGTGTTAGAAAATAATAATATGAGGTATTATGAATAAAATATTATCTTTTATTTTCGTAGGGGTACCAAGAAACTTTCCCTAACTGCAAGAATTGCACAATGGCGTTAGTCCGTAGGCAGGTCAAGGAGGGAGGATGATTGTGAGCACCTTATGCTAACATGTACTTGGACGCATCGACTATGGCAAGAGATCCACAGCTTTTGGGGTGTTGATTTCATTCCCCTCGGGTATGTTCATGAGTTGTATTTTGGATGGACTCCATATTGACTAGGAGGGTCGCAGTGAAATCATGTAGCCGATTGGTGACCTTGAGATTTTTGTACATCTTGGTGACCAAAAACAACCGAGTGTTTGAAGGGTGGAGAGAACGCCGAGAGGTCTCGTGGAGAGAACGCCGCGAGAGGTCTCGAGGTTTGTAGTAACATGATTTTGAAAATTGGAATTAAAATCGAAGGTATTTGAGAAAAATGTAGCTACTTGAGAAAAAAATCTCTAAGCATGCCTATAGCAAAATAAAGGTGAAAAATGTGTCAAGTCAATTGTAGTTATGTGAGTTTATCCTTTGAAAAAGGCAGAAAAAGTGTTGAGCCGGTACCATTTTCCCCTTCAGATACGCCAGCTCCTACGAGCAGTATAACTCGTACATGTAGTCATGTATCAATTAGTATGCTTATTGGAGTTGTATCGTGTACTTCATCACGCGTCGATGTGATGTGTCCTTCAACACCATCGTCACCCACTCCAGATCTTCCTCCAAAAAGAGTTGGGTCCCACGCTGATTGAAGGAGGTTTATATGAACGAATCGTGATCTGAACCAAAAATCAGAATGTTACACGGTGCAAGCTTGTTCAGTTTATTGAACAATGAATCCACGTGAAGGAGTTGCACTAGTGAGGTCGTTGTCGAAGGAAGAAGTTGCACCAATGAGACCATCGCCGGAGAAGGGTAGAAAATGTAAGGAAAGAGTGGCTTGAGTTAAAAATGTAAGCAAAAGTAATGATTTGGTCAATTTAAAATTGGAGATTGTGGTATAAAAATGAGTATAGTTGAAAATAGTGACATGAAATTATCTTTTCATGTGGTAATAGAACTTAATGAATGGTATTTTTTTAGTTAAACTTCTAGACCAAAAATAATCCTATGATATCTTGTTAATAAAATTATAAATTATAAAAAATATTAAGGAAAATTTCACTTAACCACTTCTAAGTTTGGTCGAATTTCACTTAACCTCTCTTAAGTTCAAAATCCACTTGTGCAGTCCCTTAAGTTTGCAAAAGTCTCACTTTACCCATTTTCAGTTAACATTTTTGAAAATTCTGTTAACTTTTTGTGAAATGACGAGACTACCCTTTCATTAAAAAAATTAAAAATAATAAATAAAAATGATTTTGAACCTTTTGTTTTCTTATTTTTTTTAAAAACAACAAATAAAAAAATATTTTAGTATTAATTTTTTTAAAAAAGAAAATCATAAAAAATTTAAAAATAAAAAACGATGTTTAAAAATCATTTTAAAATTTATTTAAAAAATATTATAAGAAAAACTTTTTAAAAATTATTTTTACTAATTACAGAATTATATTCTTTATTTTATAAAATGAAAACATTATATAAAAATTTTCAAAAATCATTTTTATTAATTTAATATAATTTTTCAATAAAAGGGTATTTTTGTCATTTTGCAAAAAAGTTAACAGAGTTTTGAAAAAAGTTAACAGAAAAGGGTAAAGTGAAACTTTCTCAAACTTAAGGGATTCACAAGTTGATTTTGAAGTTAAGGGGAGTTAAGTGAAACTCGGCCAAACTTAAGAGGAGCTAAGTGGAATTTTCCCTGAATATTATTTTTTTCATACAAATGAAAAAGAAAATTTATACATTTTTATACAAGTTTTTTCAATATAGTTCGGTGGTCTTGTGAGTCATGTGCAAGGTTATGGAAATTGGATCGCGTGTATATATCGGCTAGTCGACGAAAAGGAAAATCGGCCAAATTCGAGAAGATCACGGAAAGATCGCGACAAAACACGTTTTGTAGTAAATAAATAATTAAACAAATATATTATTTATTAAAAACAAAATGAATGATATTTAATAATTTTTAATTTCAAAATTGTCGATAAACTCGAAGTTTAAACGTAAAATTGAAAGAAATGAATGAACGGGAGTTTGACTTTTTATTTGTTGTTTATTAACTCAAATTTCAAATCGAAATTAATCAAATGAACCGAATAAGAGTGGATTAGATCGGACAAAACTGAAATTAATCGATTTAAGTTGGAATAGACCAGAATTAATTAATTTGGACCGAATTAGACTTGAATCAATTTAAAATTTACTTGGTCCATCGAGTTTGGCCAGTATTTACATCGATATAATCGTTTCATCTCAAAAATCTTGCAAAAATCGATATGTTACCTGTTACCGGTATATCAGCTGGTCGTAGAGACATCCATAACCCTAGTCATGTGACTATAGTCTATAGCCTTTTCCCGCTCAAAGCGTGTATACTTGCTCTCATAAGTCAACCAATCATCACCACCCAATCTACACCCCCCGTTTCATCAAAAATTGATTCCATCAAACAGCTTACAGAACTCAGTGAAAATGGTTATAGGGGTAAAATGGGGAACCCAATCAATTTTCTGTTACAAAGCAGAATGGTATTGTTCTGTAACAGAATTTCATGGCGGTGCTCCTCTTGCACCGAACACGTTCCCTCTCATTCCCTCACTATAAATTCACCGTTTCCACAACATTCCTCTCCTTCGTCTCTGCCTTTCTTAATCTCTCTCTCTCTCTAAAGTCCACAACTCTAACTCTCAAGAACCAGATCTTCGCTCGCTCTCCCTGTTCTTCGCATCTCATTCAGGTCAGAATCTTCTAATTTCTCCGTTACATGAATTCGATTATTGTTACAATCTTCTATTTCATTGTATTTAACGATCGATGCTTGTGTATAGAAACAATCTGTTATAGTTTCTGGAGGAATTGATGTATGTAGGAAATAGTTATTCTCTCAACTCTGGTTGAAATAGTTTTGAAGTTTATAGTCAATTTTATTCTTCGATTTGAGAAATGTGTTTTTGTGCTCTGTAATTGTAGTTACTGTTCTAGCTTTCGTTGAATTTTCAGTCTATGATCGGTTTGTTTCTATTCATGCAGTTAGTTTTAAGTTGTAAGTTCCATATACTGCAAAATTAGCAAATATCGCGTTCTTTTGTTGTTCTTGAAAATTAATTCCTCGGTAATTCTATTTCTTAGCCATGGATTTGTGATTTGTTCTTCCTGTAACTGCTTCTTCGTTTTCGTTTGGTTCTCCGTCAATTGCTGTTAAATTAGACCTTTAGGTATTTGAATCTACGCTGTTCTACATCTGGCATTGCATTTCTGAAACGGAAATCAATAAATTGTGTATCACCTTTGCGATTGTTTGTACAGATTATGCACAACGACGCCTTCGCCGAATCAGACGCCACCATGACGTCATCTTTCAGATCCAAATACCAGCCAAACAGCGCCTCATACACTTCGCTCTACTCTTCCATGGAAGATTCGCAACCGGCAAGCCAATCCACCATCAACGAAATCATATACCAGTCTCGCCTGATTCTTGAGCACCGAGACCTCATCAATCGCCACAGCCTCTGTCTCAATCGCCTCTGCGAGGCCACCAGAGAAGCAGAAGCTCTCCGCCAAGAGAACGCCAGTCTCTGCTCCCTGAACCGCGAGCTCAACGAGAACCTGAGCCTCATGATCCAAGCTGCCGTGCAGAATCGAATTTCGTCTGATGATTTCCTGAATCGATTCCACGGTCTTTGTATTGGAAATGAAGGAGGAGTGGGTCGCGCCTGGGATGAAGTGTCTTCTGATCTTGATGAGAGCCCGACGAGCGTGATGGAGAGCCCAAAGGAAGAGGTTGCTGGGATCCAGAGGGTTTATCTACCAAAGAGCATCTCCGTGAGGTCTAATGGCTACTTGAAACTCAGTCAACCTGGGGCGAGTCAAGGTGGTCAAACTCAGACTCAGAATCAGACTAACCCACTGATCACTACAATGGTATGAATCTGTTTCACCAAAACTCTTCATTGTTTAACATAGCTATACATGCATGTGTGGATCAGTATATCACAAAGAAAAAATACACTTGTTTGATGGAAAATTTGACTCCTAAGTCCTACTGGGTGAGTAGAAACTGGCTCTAGAACTCTGCAACATTAATTGTTTGAATACTGGACTTGACTTGAGTTGGTACATTCTCTATAAAGTCTTTAAGGTTTAAACCTCATCTCATATGTGGGTATGGTAGTCTTAAGTCATGCACAAGGCCCAACTGTAGGTTTGCATAGAGTTATAGTGTGGCTCAAATCTGCACCTATTCAGGAATGGTGGGTGCATTATGCACCATGAGGATTATCTGAACATTTAGGTTGCAATAATAGTTACCTTGGTATGTGATAAGGTATTATTAATGGGTGCTTGCATTTTGGAGATGGTACTCTTATGCCTATAACAAGTTGGTTGGTACACTGTAAATGATGAGGGTTCCATTTTGGGGAATCTGATATAATTACTGTGTGCTAAGCAGCAGCAGCAGCAGAAGGTGATTGTGAATGGAGGGAAGAAAGAAGAGGATGCACTTGAATTGGAGGTGTACAATCAAGGAATGTGGAAGACAGAGCTGTGCAACAAATGGCAGGAGACGGGGGCGTGTCCATACGGTGATCACTGCCAGTTTGCCCATGGGATGGAGGAGCTCCGCCCAGTGATCCGTCACCCACGCTACAAGACTGAGGTATGCAGAATGGTCCTTGCTGGTGATGCTTGTCCTTATGGCCACCGCTGCCACTTTCGCCATGCCCTCACTGATCAGGAGAGGAGATCATCAGCCTCACTTGAGCAGCTGAAGGATCAATGATGATGACCAAAGAGAAGAAGTGTGTGTTTATACCAATCTGTCTAAACCGGGGATATATGGGTAAATAACAATCTGTCTAGTAAATATAAATATGAAAACTGCATATGCTAAATAAATTGGTGTCAGGAAGTTAGATTGGTCCTGAAGATTTTGGTGATGAGATCTGTATGTCTTGTTAAGACCATGTTTGAACCGCTAGTTCACGAGTCTAAATGTAAATAGACAAGTTGAATTAAATTCAACCAACAGACAAGAAAAACATTTGAGTTGAGATCAAATAAAAGTTAGTTTTTGCTGAAGGATCGGATATCCAGTAACCCATTTACATTATGGAGTATATATATAGACCAAACAAGTAAAATAGAAACATAAATACCTACCTACCACGATACAATTAAACCTAATCAAGAGATTGTATAGACAATTTATAAAGCACTAGTTAATTGAGTTTGTACTGATATTATATATAAAAATCCAATATTTTATATCTTACAAACTGTCAACTCTTATGCTTTTAGATCCATACATACATAGATTAGATGTGTACGTAGTTTGTTCTTATAGTTTTTCTTTTGAGAATTGTTGAAATATAAAAAAAGTGATTTTGTTGACCGAGTTTGACATTGTATATATGCGTAAATGTCAAATGACAAACTTACCTACATATAAATATCAATGTTGTAAGAATTCCCAACTTGTCCGACTAATCTCTCAACTAGTCTCTAATTAATCCGATATAATTCCCGATTAATTTTGTAATTCAAATTATTTTTCGATTAATCTCCGATTAATTCTTGGTTAATCTTAGAAGACCTTCTCCGACTAACTAGTGCCTAACGTTTTTTACAATACTGATAAATATAACACTTTTAAAAATGAACATCTTCCCTACATCAATTTGTTTGAATTGAGATCTCTTTGTGTTCTCTACGCGACGATTGAGCAATTGGAGTGAGACTTAAGAGTCGGAGGCGGCAACGATGTCAAGAAACAGTGAGCAAGATTTCGACGACAGAGAAAATGAAAGTGAAGTTGGTTTGCATATTGAGGAGATTAATCAAATTTGAATTTGAGGTGTTAGGGTTTTGAGCAATATAGGATCATGCATATTTTATTTTCTGTAAATTTGTGCATTTATGTGTTTCCGAAGCATGATTATTGTTCTTGAAATTTGATTTCACATAATTGATTGATACCCTATATTTTTTAAATCGATTTTAAGGCTTTCGTCAACATTGTGAAGATAATTAGGATTTGACGGGTATTGCACATGTCTTGAATGGAAGCATAATGGTATTCTTGCATGCATAATGTAATTACAGTGCATTCCTTAGACTAGACTCCATACCCTAAAGTTACGTTCATAAATACTATTTCAGACTAGTTCTTTTTCGTTTCAATTAAGTTTGTATGTTCTTTTGATCAAAAATATGTTTTTGGGATCGATTTGTTGATTTTAAGTTTTGTATCAATTCCAAATTTCTGTGACGGTGTAATATTTCTTTTACCATTAATGTCTTGGATACATTGCGATAGTGGTGTGCAAAGCTTCAATCAGGAACATATAGAGAGTATGTTGTGATCGTGTAAATGAGAAAAGATATGAACCCTTCAAGTCTAAATCAAATTCATGTTATGACTCTTGTTGCTCATCATTGTCATTTATATGCAGTGAAACTGGAGAAATATTCAGGTTTCAAGACCGTTGGCTTGATCTTGGTCTTCATAATTTTTATCAGAGCCACAACATGTACACTAATGCAAATTGATGTTCCAAATAAACAACAAAGGTACCCAAAAGTTATGTATTCTGTAAAAACAGACGAAAATAAGAATTTAAAACTGTTTTCAGTTCATTGATTTATAAGAATTGAATTTGATTTTGATTTGTTTTTGTTCATGTGCAGTGGTCATGAAAACTTAATCATGAAATTTAACTAATTATACAATGAAACTTGAAGAATTAAATCATGAAACCATGAAAAACTTAAGCAATTAAACTATGAAACATAAAGAATTAATTATGAAACTTACGATTTGAATAGAAAATTAGACGAATTAGACTATAAAATTTTGAAACTTAACTAATGAAATCATGAAATATTATAAATGAAACATGAAACTTTACAAATGAAACATGAAACTTACACTTGAAATCATGAAACTATGGGCAATCGATTTGGTTTTTAGAAATATTGACATAAAGAAATAATGATTAAACTAATTAATTGTATAAAAGTACGTTTGTACCCCTCTGTTAAATGACCAAAATAAATACACAATTAATTTATAATTACATTAGTGTGTCCTTAATAAGTCAATATAAATCTCACTCATTGACTACAAAATCCGATAATTGAGAGATGTTCTAACATTTGTATGATAAGACATGGTTTGTACTTGATTGCAACCCTATATATAACTAGAGGTTAATATGATTACTGAATTTAGGGTTAATTACATTTTTCTACAGCTAAAGTGACGCGTTTTACACTTTACTATAGCTATAATAAAAAGTTTAAAATTAGGTCTGTTAATTTCGTTTTTTTACACTTTTCTCTAATGCCGTCAAATTTTAGATGAAATTTTTTTTGAATGCAAAAGGTCGAAAATATCCTTGATTTACCTTCAAATTTTCAAAACATGTCATCCCAATTACTGTTCATTCATTCAAAAAACAAAACTAAATTTCTCTTTCATCAAATCCAAACCCGATCTCTGCTCCTCACAAACTCACTCCAAATCCATCGAGCTCGATACCCTTCTTCATCAAATTGAATGGACGAGCCATGAATTTCGAAATCAAATGGACTAGCCATGAATTCCAATACCAGACGAGCCATGAATCACAAATCAACGCCAAATTCTCTTACTGTAATGTATTAACTTTTTGTCATTCAATTTTGCAAATGAGCTTATATTTTTTCCCAATTCAACATAGTATCTTATTGTATTTATCCATCTACTGCATTTTCGATTATATTTCCCTTACTGTAATCACATTGTAGAATTTTCTTATAATTACTTGTTATTACAAATTCACGCCTAATTTAGACTTCGGCTACTCAACGACAAAAATTTACGCTACGACAAAGCTTTTGTGTGAACAGTTTCGGCGACCCTACGCTAGTATAATTCCTACAAAGCTTTGGCGACCCAACAACAAAAGTTCAAGTTCACCAATTCCCAATTTCACCTTGCGACGGGTCACAATTTTTCAATTCCACCCAATCGATTTTAAAGATTCGCGACCACGACGAACATGAGGAGGCGAACGAGTAAATATGTTGATTTACTATTTTAGCCACCACTAATTTTGGGGGAATTACAAAAATCTCGTCCCAATAGTCTGATTGAGACTGGCTGTGGCGACTTGAAATTACTGGCGGGCTCAAACGAAGCTCGAATCGAGACCGAGGTTTCTTATACGAAAACCTCTCAAGTCTGGCCCTCCCCCTCACCAATCTTCTTTCCTCGCCAGTTCTGCCCTCTCTAGGAGCCGAGGTTTTTCTCCGGCCACCTCTCCACAGCGGTGGAGTCAAAAGCATCATAAACACATTTGTAAAAGGGTTTCAATTCCCTTAATTGTATAATTTTACATTTTGATTAATTAAGTATAATGAAGATAGTCTTATTATAGGATGTCAATATTAGTATTAAATATGGACGGTCACATGTAAGTAAATCAGTAACAGTGAAATTAGATGATGATGATGATGAATCATGGAAATAAAGACAATATTCAATTGTTTAATTGATAAATGTTTAAAGGGTTTTTCAAATCCAAGGCTATGGACAGAAGCTATTCTAGCGAAAACAATTTTTTTTTAATCCAAATTATGAATCATTGGTGACAATTGGAGGACAATTTTTTGGCTAAGATTAAAATTTATATTTAAAACTTTTTTTACATTATCTTGAAAAGCAGTGAACACGAAACACAAGATGAAACTTTGCTCCTCACAGCACGACATGACCATCTCACAATGAGTTATTTATGGTGTAGCAATATATCATTCATGGGTTTGATGTCAAAAAACGCTGATCATATATTAAAGTTGCAATACTGTATAAGGCCAAGGTTGGGTGGGGCTCATAAGGCAAAAAATATGTTTAGCTAATTAATTTAGTGCATCATTAGGTTCTTCCTGAGAATCCATACAATAACATAAGATTTACATGTTTATGAATCTAGTATATACAATAGTTACACAATGGAGTTATCTATGTAGAAGCTTCTCTCCACAGATTCAGAAATCAGACATTCCGAAGAAGACTCGCGTTTAGAGTCCCTCATAGACACATATTCAGGAGTAGAGAATTCTGGTTTAGGAGGCATCTGCAGATCTTCAAAGATCCCTTGTAGCATTTCCACCACTCTGCTCATCGACGGCCTGTCCGCTGCCTTCGTCTGTATGCACCACAGCCCAACCACACACATCTTCTGAGCAATCTTCGACTCGCTGTCGCTCACATTTTCAAGTCCTAAACCCTCTCCTCCGCTTAAACGTTCATGCGCCCACAAAGGGAAGTGAACTCTGCTCGAACTCTCCTCCCTCACGTCAACATTCCTTCTTCCACCGGCCATTTCCATCAGTACCATCCCGAAACTGTAAACATCAGTTTTGGTAGAAACGGTACCAAAGGTCTTAGACATCAGTTCTGGAGCAATGTACCCTATTGCTCCTCTGGTGGTACTAACAGACACAATGTCACGTTCCTTGGGATTAAACTTGGCCAGGCCAAAATCAGCTATCTTAGGGACAAAATCATGGTCCAGCAACACATTGTGAGGCTTAATGTTGAAATGAAGGATGCAAACATCGCACCCTTTGTGCAGGCAGTTGATTCCCCGAGCTGCTCCCAGAGCGATTTCAAGGAGTTTCTCCCAACAAAACAACTGAGCCTTCCCTTTCTCGGAGAATATATGCTTGTCAAGAGACCCGTTAGGCATGTACTCGTACACAAGAGCGCGATGCGATCCTTCAGAGCAGAAACCCATCAACCCCACCAAGTTCCTGTGGCGAACTCTTCCGATTGTGGAAACCTCGTTGATGAACTCATCGCCCCTAAACTTACAGGAGCTATTGAGCATCTTGACAGCAACGAAGCAACCCCCGGGATCGGGAAGCTGACCTTTGTAGACGGATCCAAACCCTCCCTGTCCCATTTTGTCGCGGAAATGGTTCGTGATGGCCACGATATCAACGTACGAGTACCTCTTGGGCATCGCAGACTCCTCATTACGCACAAACTGCCCCACATTGTCCACTTTCTTGCGGGTCGTGACATATTTGTGAATAAGGAACGCAACCAGAACCAATGGAACAAGAACCTGCCTAACAACCAAAATCGCCACTGCAACACCAACCAAAACAAAAAAACACAGCACTACTTAGCTTTTGCCAATCATCAAGAGAATTTGCATTGAAGCAGCTAGATTATACCGAATAAGAAACTCCCGAGCAGCGAAGCAACATACGAAATCAGTACAGAAACCAAGTAATCATCTGCACAATCAGAACCAATGTATCAGAACATAAAAAACAGGGAAAATTAAGCATAATAGCAGAACAAAATCATAGGCAGGAATGGTGTCATAATTTTGGGTACCATCAGCACAAACATAGACATATGGGTCATCAAACGAAGCAACAACACAAGAGCCTCCAGAATGAACACAGTCCCTACAAAACACGGACCAAGAAAGATCGAACCCCGACCGGAACAGCTCGACGGTCGCTTGGTATGACATGTTCCTGGGGCCTTGCGGAAGCACAGGGAGCGTGGAGATGAGTGAGCAGGAGGGGTCGAGATCGGGGAAGGTGAAGCCATCGTAAGCGAGATAGACAGAAGAGTGAGCATTGGTGCTCAAGCACGGGACTCTGATGTATTTGGGATGGGAGACATTTGAGGAGCAATTGAGAAAGCTGAGGAGGAAGGTGTCGATGGGTACAGTGAAGCGAGGGTCGTAATAAGATAAGGGCGTGGATGGAAATGTGCAGGCGCCGTCGGCGAGATTGGGGTCGACGACGCGAATGGTGGAGTTGTGGTAGGAGATGTGGTTGACGTAGTAGCTGTGGGAGAGGTATCGGAGGGTTGTGCGGTTGGTTGGGCCGCAGGAGAGCTCGAAGTCGGGATCGCCACAGCCGGGAGGGTCGGTGGTGAGACGAAATGGGTAGCTGATGTTTCCGATCCCTCCGCAAGAAGAAGAGCAAATAGCA
The DNA here is from genome assembly GCA_963920655.1 of Geranium rotundifolium. Classification (NCBI taxonomy): domain Eukaryota; kingdom Viridiplantae; phylum Streptophyta; class Magnoliopsida; order Geraniales; family Geraniaceae; genus Geranium; species Geranium rotundifolium. Next base: position 31,504,913 of record OY987316.1, on the reverse strand, counting down.
GGTGGTTCTGGTTCTGGTTCTAGGGTTCTTCTTGCCTGTGGATGGCTCAACAACAGAGAAGAGACCAGAATCAACAGAATTGAGGGTATTGCCATGTTATTACTGAAATGAAATTGCAAATTGGGTGAACAAACAAAGGGAAAGGAATTTAATAATACGGAGTGTGGGGACTTTTGTTAATTTCGTGGATGTTGGTGGCAATGATGTTGCAGAGAAATTTTCTGGCTTTTTGAGTGAGTGGGTCCTATGGGGAAATGTTTTTCTCTAGTGGTGTTGACTTGTAAGTCAATTGAGTTTTGATTGTTCAATGGCCGGAATCATCTTTCTTCACGGAGGTGCTTTCATTCAAAGTGTCCACGGGTTGGGTCTTCACTAACCCGATTGGAAAACACACCCATCCGCTCATATGCGAGTGGTGGCTTGGACACCCGCACCCGACCTGTAGAACCGTTTGAAAAGTAGTTTGGCGGGTGGGTCAGAGGTTGACCGGCAAACCCGACTTTATGGGCAAAATTTAGTGTCGTTTATATTTTTAATTTTTGAAGGCCCAATATTCAGCCGCCTCCACTCGCACCTGAATTGAAGTTACATCATAAGTTGATGATGTGAGAAAGAACGTTGGAGAGATGGTGTATGAGAAAGAAATAGAGATGAGTGAGTGAGGAATTTATTAGGATTTGGGATTCAAAATAAATGAGGTGAGGGTGACTAGAGACGGACGGTGTAGATCAAATATCTCATCTTTACTTAATTCTAAATATTTGTATCCCACATCGGTATTGTATAAATTTCAACATAGGTTTATAAGTGTTCATTTCTAAAATCTGAATTGCATTACGTGTTGGGCTCGGAGTTCATTTGGGCTTATGCCTACAACAAAGCCTAACCATTGCTGTACATGTTACGGTGACGGGGGGTGGCACAACAGGTCACGAGTTGGTTGGGATCCGCGGGTGGGTCGGGTTTCAGGTACCTTTCATCACACTTTTACTGTGTTTTAAACTTTTTAAGTTGTAATTATTGTTTTTCATATTTTTCGCCTAATAGAAACATACTACTTTGTTTTTTTTTTTCTGGCATTGTCAAAAGACAAGCTGTAGCAATACCAGCAACACTCAATACATACATTCTTCATGAAGGTATCTTAAGTTACATTATAAGTTGATATCTTGATGCTCGATCTTTGGATGTTCAGATTTATACCTTCCATCACATTTTTACTGTGTTTTATACCTTTTAAGTTGTAAGTACTTTTTTTTCATATTTGTCGCCTAATAGAAACATATTACTTTGGTATGTTGTCATTGTGTTGGCAGCGTACTAGAGTTGATACACAATTATAGTAGTGACAACGCATCGACTCTGGCGCACCGTGGATATAATGACGACGTACCAGAACAATACACTGCCAAGGCCGGCTCAAGTTTTATTGAGGCCTAAAACAAAATTTACAAATAAGGCTTTTTATTTCTTTCAAGAAATGACAGAGTACTAACTACATGATTAATGTCAGAGAGAGGACACTGCAACGATTTGAACCTTATATTATTAAAAAAAGAAACTACATAATTAATACCTAGAACAGAGACTAGAAAGATTGTTCAAAATAATAATATAACTTTAAACCTAAAACAAATTCTAGGCTAGGTGAAGTGAATGTTTGAAAATTTTGGGCCTTCTTTACATGCAATCGGGCCTATTTTTCATTAGACCTAAAGTAGTGGCCCGAACTGTCGGTTTCGATCACCGAACCGAGCCAACAGGTTGAAATCGGTTCAATTTTTCCTTAACGATGAACTGTAGATTAACTGATATAACCGAACTGCTTATATTTGGTCAATTCTTTATGAACGGACCAACAAATTAAACCAACCAACCAAACAAACAGATCAACAAGGAGAATTCGGACCTGGGTCTGAAGATAGGCATGTTATGGTCTCGGCCATTGAGCTACAAGCTTATTTGTGTTTTAGTACACATTTTTATCACATACTTTTACGTTTCATAATGACTAAAGCCGGCGCGAGCCTGCCATCTACCATGTTAATTCCTCTTCATTGATAAAATGTCCTACACTGCCTAAACATCAAAATTTCACTCCTACAATCCTTTATACATAGAACTAACGTACTTGAAGTTTATAAGAGGAGTAGTTTACTTGCTTCAAAACCGACCAATTTATTTGAAAGTCTGGTTCTGTATCAGTTATGAATCCCTCACAATTGAGTGTGTTTGGTTGGTTTCAATAACCAACCCGACGCCACCCCTACTGTTATTATTAACGGAGGTGTCATAAAGCCTTATAGTAGCATAAAAATCTAAAATTATCGGTTTCTTTGTAAATGAATAGAAAATCTAAAATTATTAAAAATGTTATATTAGAGAAAGGAAAAGTGCAACTCAACTTTTCATCTGTAGCTTTCATATCCACAGCCACTTGTTCAATCCACTCATGCTTTTTCTCCAGGAACCTTCCTATATTATGCATTTAAAAACTGCTTCTCAATTGTTGACAAAAATGTTCAAATCTACTAGGGAACTTTAGTAATTTGTTTTGATTTACTCATGTTATATTCTAACTTAGACCTAACAAATAACAGTGTTCTAGTTTAGGTCTACTCTATTAAACGAATTAAATAAGCTGGTTATTTTTTCTTTATAATTTGCCTAGAATTCTTGTAGCTTGCTAGTGCTTCAGCTACATCGGTAGCTTGTGTCCAACTAGGGGCCTGTAAAGAACAGACAGGATTGGTTCGATTGAGATTGATGGATAAAACATGGATAGACAAATAGGATCGTCTTCCTTCACCTTATCAGATTGGACAAAAAATATATACCAATTCGATCTCAAATTAAAATAAACCACATCCCTTAATAGGTTTAAATGTAAATTTTTAAGATGTAAGATATAATATTTGTATTTTCAAAATATTCATATAGTTCGATTTCTTCTACTTTACAACATCAGCAATTAGTTCCTATACTAAGCAAGAACGATCCACTCCGCAATCTCATTATTGTAATTCACATTTGAAAAGTTACCGAAACAAAACTAATTTGTTTATAACTTTCTTGTACTAAATAGGTCAATAATATATTTATGAAGGATCACCGTAACGATTTAGGCCTCTATTATTGATGAAGAGGTCTAAATAATATATTAATAAATTTACTATCAAGATATTAAAAATATAAATAGAAAGTAATTTTTTAAATTTGGGTTATTGGCCATAATATAATTCTCTCTAGATGTAATCTTCATCATTAACTAATATTCCTCCTTTCTTGTTGCTCTGTTAAAACATTATTCATGGATGCATCAACAATTCCCGCATTAATAAATATTCACTGAAAAGTTAATTAAGAAGTAATTAAGCACACGACAAGAGAAGCAAACAGAGTTTCTTATTCATCATCGCTAGTACTAAATTGGTAGCCTCAGATCTGTACAGTAAACAGAAAGCGAACTCCAGTGAGCTCTTCAAAAACAATATTCAACAGAAAATGAAGAAATATAGGATCAAAATTGCCACTAATTAAAACAAGCGCAACCACCATTCAATTACCACAGTGACTGATAATCATGGGGCGGCACATCCAGAGCCATCAATTTTCTCATCGCATCAACGAAGCGAGAGCCACGTGACCACGCGCCGCCCCTCGCCGTCGCCGGAGGGCAGCGGAGAGCGGCAGAGAGGGCAGCTGAACCTCATCTGGTTGAGCCAGCCGTCGAAGCAGTCCTTGTGGAACACGTGTCGGCACCCCAGCCTCCTCACCCTCTCTCCTTCCCTCACCGTGCTCAGGCACACGATGCAGTCCGGTGCGCCTCCGGCCAAATCCTCGCCGTCTGCGCCGAACCGGTGTGAGCAGACACCGTTCCGGTCCAGCTGCTCGGCGAGTTCGACCAGGCTCGAACCTGAGTCCTCGTCCTCAACCCGGTCCGTGCGGAGCCGAGTGAAGAGCAACGACCGGACGTAGCCGACGCAGTGGGCGATTAGCGCCAGCAAGAGCAGCGGGATCGAATCCGACACGTCGTTCAGCTGTCCCTGTAAGCCCATCGTCTCTCCAATTAATGTCCCTTAATTACTGTGTGTTGTGGTTTTGGACTAAAAAGGGGTGTGTGTATATATTGTTGCAGTGTAGGAGAAAGGTAAGAGAAGGAAAGGGATGTATATATATAAGAGAGTGAGAGAGGTTGATGATACGTGGTGGTGAGGATTGGGGTGATTGGTGTCTTATGTGGTGTTTGCTAGTGTAGTCTGTCACGTGTTTGATACAAATACAATCACCAGAGAGGTGAGGTCTCAATCTGGTGGGGGATGGGGGGTGGGAGAGGTAGGGTCTCTCATCATGGTGGCCTAAACAATGGGAGATCGATGTTGCCTCTCATCATCAACCCCATGTGTTGTGGGCTCCTTTAATATTGTTCTTTTTCGACTTTCATTTGGTTTGTTTGGATTAGTCATATGATCACTCAACACGTATAATCTTAGTGTTAGTGTTTCTTCCAATAAGATTTTGATATATACTGGATTGACCCTTCATTTAACTTTGATTTTCTTGACGGTGGGCAGTGAGAAAGGAATCTCAATTTCAGACCACCGCACCGACCAAGTAATGTGTTTGACATATTCTAGGCTATTGCGCGTATGGTCCATAATGAGACTCTATTGGAGACTCTTTCGTGAGTTAGTTTATGCACTTTCTAATGATCTGTGAGTGTGAATGACATGAAAGTCTTTCCTGAGTTGAATGACTTTGAGCTATATATTTGAGTTATGACCAAATGAAAAGAACCATATGATATGATTGCTGATATTGATATAAGAGATAGCTGCTCTCAATTGTGGGTATATTTACAGTTAAAGTGGGATGAGCCATGTGAAGATGCTTGGGTTGGCCACATGATTAAAACCTTGGTCTTTTTCTGTGAGGGAGACAAAAAGATGACATGGGTGATCCCTCCTTTAGATCAAGGGGGCAATGTTAGGTACTATATTGAACTTAACTTCATAAGTGAAAAGTAAAAGGTGTTTCACAATGCACTCAGAAATTTCTGTTAATCGTTCTTGTTCTCAACAGTGAATACCATATGATTAAGGGAATTTTAGAAAAAATGAAGTAATCTGAAAAAGAATATCTTTTTCTAGCTGAAGATATTGATTGATCAGTAGCAGAAGAAAACAGGTAGCAGTAGAAGGATAGCTCCAACTAGTTAGAAAAGTACAATTATTTCCCGGTCCTGGCACTTTTTTTCATGTCTTATGCCAGGATGGCTATTGTTGGTCACATCTGCACAACCAATCTTATCTCTAATCTTAATTTTCTCCTCATGGCAACCACTCAATTATTGGCCTCTTGCATGCTAATTCGAAAACTTGCATACCAGCTTTGTGGTATAAAACAATATACATGTACTATGATTTTAGAAGTCTTCTTATACAGCATGCATCAAGACCTTTAACATGGACAAGAATTATGGGAGATACTCGTGTATGTTTAAATTATGAGTTCACCAAAATTGGAGATTATTTTGGATACTCTAATAAATATACTGAACTGAAGTATAAGCTTTCAAGTTCCAAGACATGGAAGATTCTTTGTATGTGAACTATGGATTGTTAATTCTTGTTGCTATTCTCATGGCGAGCCGTTGTCATGTACCTGATCCTCTTTGTCTCGCTTTATTCAGAGACAAGAAGAAAATAGATATGAATATGGACAACCTAGTTTTGTCCCATAGGGTTAAAGACGTGGGGACTCTAATCGCACACCACATGGTTGCCACTTGCTGAAGACACACATGTGGAGGTAATGAAGAAGAATATTAATCTTGTTGAGCAATTCGATTATTATAGAAAACGTGTCATGTGTAGAAACTTACAAAAAATAGAGATGAGTGAGAAGGCGTGGAAGGCTGTGGACCTCTTCCTAGTTCTCAATCATTTCATCATTTAGTTAAGCTGCTGCTACTCATATTTCCTCTCTATTATCATATTTATATTCTGACATGGTCATATGGAGGTAGTTTTGTTTATCAATCTTGAAAACTCATATCCCACTTTACACTCATTTTTGCATTAAGATGATTACAAATATGAATTACAGGGTACTTGCTCAGAGAATAAAAAATTGTAACTGAAATATCAAATATTTATGTACATCTACTGCAATAAATTTCAATATCTGCTGAAGATCTTTCTGGGGTAGGGACCATTATACAAATACCAGGTTAATAGAAGTTTTTTTTAAGAAGATGCTACTGCAAGATGCGTACATGGTTTTTGGACTGAGAAAAGACACATGATATGAGAAATTAGTAATAGAAATTTATGTGCATAAGCTGTCTTTTATACCTGAATTTATTCCTGTATTAGGTCGGCATGTCTGCTTGTTTAGAGATGAAAAAAATGTCATGATGGTTGGGGTACGTCCTATTATAGAGACGAATTGCAATGGTCCAAGAAAAATAAAGCATATATGAAATATCAGATATGCATAAACCCTGTCATTTGTCATTTCAATTGCAATCAAATATATTTTCAGTGTGACTTGTATTTAGTTAAAACACTACTGCTATACAATGACATTTTCTTATGCTTGCAGAGACCTGTAACAAGAATTATTTATTGCTTGAGTGTCAAAATACAATGACATTTATGCACAGAAAATGTCTCTATCTTATTTGCTTAGAGAGAGAACCAATATAATGATAGTGGTACTGGTGTCAATGATCCTAATTAGGCCTGTAGTTTCAAAGTAAAACGAGTTGAATGGGGTTACTTTATCAAATTGTTCATTGAATCCAATTTCGGTAGATCAGGATTTAATTGGTTCCACCCACCACTCCTTGGAAGAATGCTCTATAATTGCATTTCCTTGAATTTTGTCTTATCATGATAAAGTGCCATGTTCTCTCTGGTTTTGGTGGGTTATTGTGAATCCAATGGCAAGGAGGGTTTGCTTTTAATCCAACCAACCCAAACTTTACAAAATTTTCCAACGAGGAAAGTCCTCTTTCTCCCAAATCTGAAAACGACTCACCCGCCTACCTAAAATGATTATGTAGAGTCAAACTAGGGAACCAAAATAACTTGAAAGACTGGAGATGGCTGATGTGTCCACTACTTGCCTACCTCCCCGCCTCCTCTATTCACTTATTGTGTTCGTAAACCACTTGATATTATTGTACACTTTAGTAGCATATAAAAATTGTAAATCTTGTTTTCAGGGACTAAGATGCTTGTGCTGCACTATGGGTGGTAATCAGTATAAAAATGATCCAGCAGGTATGAGATTTGCTTACATGCTAGAGAAAAGTGAACTTGGAATTTAAGATATTGATTTGAGCACTGATAGTTTTCTAGTGAAAAAACAGAGAAAATTCAGGCCAAAACATATTATCTTTTTCAAAGAAGAAAATTTGGACTGCTTAAATTCTTGATACAATTATAATAGTTCAAGTTTTGTTGGTGGCACTAGGTCTTGGTGCTGTGCTGAAGTTGTTGCTTTTATGACCTTGAGGTCATGAGTTGAGAAAAAATAACCTCTCCAGAGCCAGTGGTAAGCCACCCTTTTTCATTTTCCTTCAAGGCAATTAGGGAAAGTAGTTTAATTTAATTGTTCCAACTAACATAGTCTCACTGATATCTTATAAAAGGAGAAGTGGCTGTAGGAGTTGGCAAAAATTGTCACTAAATTCTCCAGCATAGAGGTGATTAATAAACAATAGGCAAACCCGAGTCTGGAAGAAAGATTTGCCATGATCTTCGCTAGCTGATAATAATTTAAAATTCAATTAGAATAACATCAATCCACATTGTCCATAGAAGATTTGCGTATCTGGAGGCTGGTGGATCCATACCAGTAAAGAAATTACAGGTTGCTAATAAGCAATTATAAGGCTCACTTTATCTCGTCGTCGTCAACGCCTTAAAGAGAGACTTTTCTTTATATATGTAGTAATTAGTACCTGGTTCTGTTAGCTCTACCAGCTACCCATCCTTGTGGCCTAGCACCAATACTTTAATAACTCTCTCTTGTTGATCGTTTATTATTGTTTAGTGTGCAAAGCTCTAGAAACTTTGACAGTGGCATAGTGAAAGGAATCCTGTTTAGGGATAAATTAAGATAATCAGCAATGATTATTAAAATGGTAGGAAATAAGACCAAAATATAGGAATCTTCATGATAACTTCGACATGTTGAGTTTGTGTGGATGGGACATTATGTGGGTATTTTCTATTACTGTGTCACTATCACATCTCTATTATTGTATTTTTTGGAGGAAGAAGAGTCGAGAAAAATGTGACTGTTAGAGAAATGTTCCCAATATTTCTTATTCTCAAATGATCCAAATCCCGGAAGAAATGGAAATCAGAAGCAGGGTCGATTGAGTCCATCCCTGATTTTTCTTTTTCTCTTGTTTAACATCCTTATTTCATATGTACCACGTTTTTTCTCTTTTTTTTTGTTGATGTATTTAGCTGGCTTTTGTTTCTTTCTTAAAAGTTTTAGTTGGTTTCATCAATAAAATATTTTTTTTCGCTGATAAAAAAAATATATTTTGATGGCCAGTAGTTGTATAATGTGAGTATCATATCAGTTTTAAATTCGATTCAGAACATGAAATTTACAATATGAAGTCGTATGAGGGGCAAATGCTTAGTGTATTACCTTTTTGTTGACGAGCTTGGTTGTAGATTTATGATGGTAAGAGGCTGCATGAAGAAATCATAAGCAGTGTATATAAGGACTTAAAATCAGAAAACGATGGTAATTGTGTTGTACATTACTCAGTATTCACAGAAAATGAACCAAATCATAGCAATGGTTTTGTATTTTGTAGGCATCTAGTTGGGGATAAGATGGGGCATATCATTCATATGTGGATCCACCTGAACTTCCAAAAACAACGATGTTGCAGTGATCCAAACAAGGAATGGAACTTCAATAACAATCTGAATTTGACGATAGAACAGTGTGCGAAGATGTTACCATTTGGATAATGGTCACAGCCCACATGGGTCTCGATGGTCCCGACGCACAAATTGAGTTTCGATAACATCAGCTTAGCCCATTAGAAGTGGAGAATGAGAAGGAATATAATTTGCACGTTTTGGGATTCGAACTCGTGTCCGCGAGGTAAAGCTACCTCTGATACCATATTAGAGTACCAACTCAACTAAAAGCTTAAGCTTGTAGTTGAAGGACCAATTATAATTTTATATTCTAACATAGACAAAAACCTCGCCCAACCATAAAGTCTCTGTGGCAGGAAATTGTAGGTCACTACCCTGAACAGCTGTACTATGCAACTTTTGCATGTCACTACCCTCTACTTTTTTTAGTTGCATGTCACACTGTAAGATTTCATTTAGTTGCACCGTCCATCACATGGTTAAGTTTGATGTAAAAAGTCCAAAATACCCCTATATTAAAAAAATTCAAAAAAAAAAAATCTTTTGAACTTTTTTGTTAAAAATAAATTTATCCGATAAATAGTAAAACACTGATTTCAAAATAATTTTTTTAAAAAAATATTAAAAATAAAAAACCAATTTTAACAACGTTTTTTTATTTTAAAAAAAAATAATATTCAAATGAGTTTTTTTATTATTTATTCCATAAAAAAATAAGTTAAACAAATATTTTTTTCATTTTTTAAATACAAAGGTATTTTAGTCATTTAAATAAAAAACGTTGTTAAAAGTGGTTTTTCATTTTTAATATTTTTTTTGAAATAAATATTTTTTAAATAAAAAATAATTTTGAAATCAGTACGGTGCAACTAAATGAAACCTTACAGTGGTGACATGCCACTAAAAAAGTAGTGGGTAGTGACATACAAAAGTTGTATGGTACAGAGTAGTGACCAGCAATTTCCCCTACATATAACTATCCCCAACTATACAACATTTTCACTTACTTACATACAACTAAGATTTTGATCATTCGACTACACCTAAATTTTCATCCATTTTTAGATGAAAACTTTTAAGTTTTAAAATGGAGACTAAAATTTGACAAAATCTAATTTTCATACCAAAAAATCTAATTATATATTTTAAAATTAGATTTTTTAAGCATGAAAAGTAAATTTTATCCAAAGGAATTTTTTATCTTTTTACTTTAAAATTAATATTTTTTATTTAAAAATTTAACATATGAAACTTGAGCGTAGATGGATGACCCAAATTTTAATAGAGTATAGTTAAATGAAAATGGTATATGGTTAGGACAATACTTATTTAAGTATTTATCATCATTTAATTAGATAAAACAAAAAAAAATTTGGACTGTATTTCTTTTGTATAGGTATGACTAACACATGATTGAATATTAAGTCAATATTTATACGATATTCTTATAAAACTATTTTTACATGGAGAATGTGAGTTTGAAGGCTTTGTCGGCCAATAATGAAATTAAATTTCTAAAAAATTCATGATAGAAATGAGTGATTATTTTTAGGGGTTATCTCGTTTTAGCTCAGTTAAGTTGACACGATTATCATTTAATTACAGTTAACTTTTAAAACATCTCATAAAACATTAGTGAAGCTTTTTTTTTCTCATTTTCAATACAACAAAGACTAAAATACCTCTCTTTGACTTTTAAAATTTCAAACATGCCATTATTTTTTTCATTTAACCTTCATTTAAAAATTTCGAATGATTTTAAGATCTCCAAGTTTGCTCTCATCATATTCTCCAACTGAGGGAGGCTCTACGAGTTATGTAGCACCAACTGGTACGACCCCCTTCTCGATCTCAATTTTTACCTCTGTTTGGCACCAAAAGGGCGGATATATATACATATCTTACATGTAGTAGTAATTTACTAGCTTATTCTCCTTCCATCGTCATCTTTGTCTTCGTCTCCTGATTTCATGCAATTTGCATAAATCGTGAGCTTGAATTCACTTCTCTCTTCCTCGAATTCCTAATGTCACGCCGATTTTATCGTAGATTCTATTGTCATTATTTGTTCACTTCTCTCTTCCTTGAATATTAACTCTCCCTTTAATGTGTTTTGCAAAAACTATCTCTTACTCATGTTCATTTTTGTACTATCTATGCAAATCTGTGAAAATTAACGGAAGTGTCACTTAAGTGCTGAACGTTTGAATTAGCACATTTAGGGGTGGACATGAGTCCAGTACCAGACTCTCCAGTTCTCTATTTTAAGAACCAGAATCGTTACCCGTGGTTCCCAGTTCTCCGGTTCCATGTCGGTTTGAATTCAATCTCCAGTTCCGTTGCCAAAGTGCCCACCCCTAAGCACGTTTGAGTTAACACTTAAGTGACACTTATATTAATTTTCACGAATTTGCATAGACAGTACAAAATGAACATGAGTTTGGGAGAGTCTTTGCAAAAATAAAGAAGAGTGAATGAGAGATTTTGCAAGAAAAACAAAAAAAAAAGCATAGTCATAAAAAGACTTTCTTTATTCTAAGAAATAACATGTTTGGGACGACCTATGTTAGTTTTTTTTTTAAAAAGTTCCTAGTTACTCTTACAAGGCCCAAAATGCCACCCACCTAAGTCCAACCTCCATGCAAAAACAAATTGGTTTAAACCCATGACCGATGGTTAGGTACAACCTCCTTGAACTATTGAGGCAAGAGCACTTTTGCTTTTTTGGTTGGATATTGTAGTTTATTTTGTTTTTATGATAGCTTAAAAATTAAATTGACTTTTTTAGGTTTAGGACTAATAAAATAAATTTCAAATTGAATATAGAAGGACAAATAAATTATAATTATACAAAATTGTGCTCATTACTATTCTTTAATTTAATTTTAAAAGAACGTTATTAGATTTACTATTGTCTAAATTAATGGATATTTTAAAGTTTGATCGAAAGAAATTTCTTAAAACTTAACTATTTCAAACTTTTCTAAAGATATTAAGGAGATGAAGAATAAGTATTTTGGGTCTTGTGTTTGTTATGCACTAGTTAGTGAGTTATATATATATTTGTTGAAAGAAGTTGAAATTTTGTTAAACTGTTTAGTGTTTTTTTGATATATCTGATTTGACTAAAATAAACTTGATTATTCGCAGACCAAATTTCGGACTCTTATGGATGTCAGTGAAATTATACCTCATGAATTGATGTATCGTGTAATTAAAAAGTTAAAAACTTAAAATTAGTTAAACGAGAAACATTTTTTGAATCGCAACGACGGAGATAATTTAAAATAATATATGTTTGTTTTAGAGTTCAATTAATTGGTCCATTAACTCAGCTGGTTAGAGTGTCGTGCTAATAACGTCAACAATTCATTTGTAATTTTCTATAAAAAAAAATTGGAGGTTTTGTGAGCCGGAATTGCTATTTTAGTTTAGATCTTAATTTTATTACGTCTAACATTGATTACTAAAATTCTTCAAAAACTAATATAAGTTGGGTCAAGTGGTAAGAAGCTCACTTAACACATGTGAGCTCCTAAGTAGGAGTGCAAAACATTACAGAATCGAACCGAGTTTGTCAGTTTGGTTGTAAACCGGTTTGGTTCTCCTCAACAACCAAATCCCCTTCACTTTGGTATACGGTTCGATTTCGTTGAACCGTCGGTAACCAAAGCGAACCATAGAAGTAATGAAAATAAAAGAAATGACATTGTACTCTTTCAGTCTTTTAGACTTGTTGTCCTCGTTGTGAACACTAAATCAATTTAGCTCATCGTTCTTCTCTGATCTGACGGTCGGCCGCGATCGACCTTTCATCGGTTAATCTCTACTAGGATACGAAATATGTGGTAGGTGTGGGCACGGTTACGAAATCGGACCTAACCGAACGCTTATGTTCCTAATTTATGTGAATTGAAACCGGAACCATGATGTGAGAGATCGTTTCGGTTTTTAACCCGATTCTACTCTATTGGAACCGGTTGATTCTCATTCCTTAATTTAGTTGACTTGTAGGACAAATTAGACGATTTTGATCTCGATTTATTGAGTAAAAATTTAAATTTGCAACTGTAATTATGAAAATTATTAATAAAAATTTAACGATAAGATTTAATTATTACAACTCAAACGAAATATAGAGTTTACAAATAAAATAATAAAAGATAAATAGCATGTCACCAAACTTATTTTTTAGTTCACATGTGAATACAAACTGGCCTGATTCTTATTGAATAACCGGTGGTTCTTAAATTTGAGAGCTAAAACCAATCGGAATTGAATGATTCTCTTGAATTAAGAATCAAAATTAGATCATTAACAACAATTTTCAGTTCTCTAGTTTCGGATCTGGTTTAGTCCTAGTTCGATCTCATTTCGATACTTGGTTCATGTTCCAATATGCCCACCCACCCCTATGTGTAGGTGTTGTACAAAAAAAAACTTAGAAACAAAGAAAAGGGATACAAATACAACATATACACATGAAACGGATAATGTGGTGCGGCTACATGATGAGAAAAAGAGAGGAAGAAAAACAACATGTTCTCTTGTCAAAACCAAGTAAAATGCGGCAAGGAAAGGTAAGTTTTCACATTCTCAACTTCAACATCTCTAATAAGAATTGTTTCATCTCCATATTCATCTGAAAAGGTTTGACAATATTGATTCAGGGCTCAACTTCAATGACCTGGTGGTAGTAGAGCTAAATTTGACATATAGCTGGTGTATTCATTACCTCCACATAGTCCGCACAGACCAAGTCAGTTTATTTCAGTTGTTGGACATGGTGAAGCTGGTTCTTGATAGCAACCTCCTTAAAACCCGACGTTGCTTTGAGAACCTTGATGAGATACATAAGTTGGTGACAACAGGAAGACGATTGGACAGAGAAATCGATAAAGATGTGATATTATTGTAAGAGAATTTAATAAACCATAGTTTGAATTTACCCTATATTCACTAACCAACCTAATTTAAGGTCTTTTACGGATGGGTACATACTTAACGACTGCTTAATGTATCATCAACAACAACAAAAACAACACAGGAATGCCAACACTTGTGTTTCCTGAACAACAATACACGAAATGGAAGTGAGTGCTTCTTCTTCCACAAGTGTGCAGTGCAGTATATCTTGAGCATTTATATATATCCACCCTTGGTGATATTTGAGTATGCATTGCTGCTACTGCCAACGGACGCATGAGTTCCCAAGCTCACCTCTGAACCTACACAACCCCCCATTGCACTTGCTTGCTGATAGGGAATTCCGCCCTGACTGGGAGTGGGAGGTGAGCTCACTATGTGTTCAAGTAAGAAACCAGCTTCCGGAGATTGGAACATCGAACTCATCGCCTCCCCTACCTGCATTTGCTGGTTACAAGTCTTGTCAAAGACATTTGGTGTTTGCATTGGAACCGCACCAGCATTTGTAGGAACACAAACTCCATGTGGCAGGCCACTTCCCGTAGGATCATCATAACTAGAAAACTGATTGTTATCAGTTGTGTTGACGAGGTTGTTTAACTGTCCCATGTTAGCGATCCAAGGGACTTGTCCTCCAAAGAACGAAGGCATGGAACTAGCTGCGCCCATAAGGTTACTGAAGGAAGCAACACTTATATTCCCAAACCCTTGACCGAATGGCATCCTACCAGGGTCACGAGCTGCCGGGTCCAACCTTCCTAGCATAGCCTTGCGCTGCATAATTTGCTCTTGTTCTCTCACTCTTTGCTGCATCTGGAACTCTAAATGGGCACGCCTGTTCAGAATCTGCTGCCACGAAGACTGTTCATGGTTCCCCTTATCGGCAATGTCAAGCCATGATGTTGAAAGAGGATTATAGGACTGCATAGGGTTGCCTTTGGCAACAATGTCAAACTCAAGCTGTGATTTTGGAAGAGGATTGTATGTCTGCATAGGGGCCCCTTTCGTAGCAATGTCAAGCTTGGGTTCTGGCAGAGGATTCGAGTACCCTTTTCCAGAAATGTGGTCATGCTGAGATATTAAAAGAGGACGATTGCGCGATTGCATAGATTTCCCTTTGGCAGCAATATCAAGCTGGGGTTTTAAAAGAGGATTAGGTGACCTCTTGGAGCGTCCTTTGCCAGTAATGCCTAGCTGTGATTTTGAACGAGGATTGCGTGCCTGTATAGATTTGCCTTTGGCAGAAACGCCCAACTGGGATTGTATAATAGGCTTATCAGAGAGCTGCAAGGTTGACTCAGGGGGGACTAGAAATCTTCCAGGGCAAACATCATGTGATAAAGGGTTGGCATGGCAGGTTGGCATGTCAGCTGAACTCTGCATGACAGGTGATTGTATCGGCAAAAGTTGACCATCTGTTTTAACTTCTGGAATGCCACTACTTGGAACACTTGGCTGGTTATTGCTTGAGCTACCAACACTGTCGGGGAGAGTGGGTTCTATTTGATCATTTTCAAGGATGTATCCTTCACGGACCATCTAAACAAGAATAAAGATCGCATGATGCACACAGGAGGAAGCAAAATATTAATATAGAAAGAATATCTGATGAGATAAACCTACCAATGATTTGAATTGAGCAGCAAACAGATCTGTAAAAACCTGACAAAAGTATTTGACAAAGGTCAGAATGATCAATTTAGTGAGAGATAATACAGACTCTAGGTTACAAAAATCTGCCCATAATGCCAGTATGATATAATAGCACATGAATGGTAATGCTAATAGTAATACAGGAAAAAGAAACCAACTTCTGAGTCTATTGTGCTGAAATAATCAACAATATGGAGAAATATACGAAAAAAGAAAAAAAAAGATTTAACACCTCACAGAACTGAGATAGTTCGATCACATAGCACATACAGATTAAAGTTGATATCATTTAAGCTCTTTTTCCAAATTCTATTTACCATTGGCATAATGAACCAATGGTGGAGTTGACCGAATGACTTCAAAGATCAGATCTCTCCATGAATAAGATATAATATAAGGAGCTGTGTAAAGTAAGGCCATAGGCATAAAATGATATAAGAGCTAAAGTATAAGGTATTCAGAAAAAAGAACTCCCTAGTTTAATGTGCTACAAGTGTATGCTGAATCCGTAGCTTATCAAAAGGTATTTCCTTCTTTTTATTATTGTACTATTTATTTTAGTACAATAATACTCCGTAGCTTATAAAAAAAATGTATGCTGAATCCTAAAAGTTATACAATTATCAGAGGTGTTGGTCATTGAAAATGGAATCAGAGACAAACCAATTATACTGTATGGGTTCAAGGGCACTGAAGAAGAATAAATGTGAGGTCTTATAGATTAGGCACCAAAAAAAGAAGGGACTGGAGCAAGCAATATGGTGTTGCGGTATGGCATGCGTCCTACATCAGGAAATACCCCGTAAACCACGGACATGACAAAACAACATTGGACCCTGTACTTGAGATGCTGAATAAAAAGGTTCAGGAATGCCAGTCATAAATATAACCATGAGAAGTATGAACTCACAATGCTAGGAAAACTTGGTATGATAGGTACATCAATGGATTCAGTCTCTTTTGTAGGTTGATAGAGAACACTTGTTTTCACCATCCTCTCATTCAGTTGCTCTGATACGACTAATTTAACTCGATCCTCGCAATCAATCTCCGAAATCCCATCTCCTGAGACAGAAAAGGATTACACGGTATGATAAAAATCACTACACTCAAGGGAACACTTAGATATGAGATAGCAAAACTCAATTAAATTTTTTACTTGGATGTTTAATAAATGTAGATGTCCTAGTCTGTCTGGAATCTTGATTATCTTTACAATTCAAGAGGTGGAGAGCAATCAGTGGAGTTGTGGAGAAAACTGCTTTCTTTTGCAAGGGATGGTCCAACTTGCATTTCTGCTTATCCAGCCCATGCCTAATGCATGAATAAGAAACACCACCCATGAGGTTCAGAAAGATCAAATAAATTAAATTCTCCAGTACCAGATCTGAATATTATAAACAACACACCTTTGAGTCGTCACCTTAATCTTCATGAACCTCTCAATTAAGGGGTCAAAATTGCTCGTGCAATCAACTGAATCTACTACTTTGCGACCTTTATGAGCAGAGTTCTTTTTGGGCCGCTTTGCAGGTCCAGATGCATCGCTTTCCATGACTTCATTGTGACAGTAACTTGCAGATTCATTTCTAGCACTAATTGAAACCTGAGCATCCTCCAAATGTTTTCTCTTTTGGGCTCCAGAATTCTTTCTTGACTTTTTGACAAGGTCCTGATCCATTTGATTACTAGGTGCATTGGTAGGAGTATTGGCCCTTATAGATGGTGAAGGATACTGCATATGTGGTTGCTGGTGATTAGACTGATTGCTTCTTTGATACATCTCGGTGTCCTTGTCATTTCTCTTCTCAACGTCAGAACTGGCAAGGTTACTAGTTTCAACATGCTCTTGCTTTTTAGTGAGGGGGATTCCAGCATGCAGCTTTGGCATATCTTTCAGAGCAACTTGCTGGTTATTACCTTGTGACAGAAATAGACCACTTTTGAAAATAGATCTTTCATATTGAAATTTGTCTGCCATAGCCCGTCTATGTAGCATATTGTTACTCCACTGAAATTCGGAATCAGGGTTGAGCTCCACAGGCTCTATCTTGGGTCTCTTCGGAAAATGTCCTTCAGTTGCTTGTGTTATACATCCAGCGTTCTCTCCAACACCTGAAGAACTGGCTTTTCTTGGATCACTGGTGTTAGCAAAAACTTGCCTGGTTGCAGAGATAACATTGGTTGGGGTTGTCGAATAATTCAAAACAGGTTGGTTGTATCTATCTGCAATCTGACAGGTTGATTCTGATGCCAAAGGATTAGACAGTAATGCAGTGCTTAGTATGTCATTTTTCTGTAGCAAATTGGGATTAAAACTTGAACTAAGCTGCTCTAAGGATGAATCTCCTCTGTCATAATTTGTTCCAAGAATGCTGGTTACATCACACAGGTTGTTAGAAACTGAGTTAGTTGCGTGTGGAGGTTTCAGCTCTCTCTTTTTCCAGCTCCAGGTGATCTCCAGATCAAGCTGCAACTAACATTGAGAATTAGTAAACAATTTCTGTGAAATAAAAGCCAAACTTTATCAAGGAAGAAACAATAACAGTTTCTGTGACTGACATGCTATATGTAATGCATTATTACAAAATAAACAACAAAAGAGAAACAATGAGTTATCAACTCTTGGAATAATAATGCACACCTATTCAGGCTACGAATTTATCAGAACCATCAAAATTAATCATATCCTGTTGTTACCTTTTTTGTTGGGGGGTTTCTGTCCAGTGCTAACTGGGGGTTCAAGTGAAGAACTGGTTGTAAGGCCTTAAGAATGCAAGACTCAGCTTCCTGAACCAAGGATACGGTAATGGACACAACAATATCAGGCATCAGGGCAAGGACTGCAATAGATAAATAAAAAACTATACATGCTTGATGATTTAGCCACTAACCAATAGATCTCTATATGTCCAAGAATCATCAGATAATAACAAAAGGTCCTTGACAACATTCTCCATACTCATCTTCAGCATGACTTTATGAACTATGGGAGAGTTCTCTGCAGAACCACTATCTGTCTTACTGGCCAGACATTTGCGATAATCATGAACCTACAGAGTAAGCAATTTTTACATCAACTGGACGATTGTAAGATTAGAGGCAACCCACATTTTCCTTCACTGCCATAATATCTCTGAAAAGGCGTGTTTGACATCTCATGGCAGAGAAACCACTCCATAATGACAATTTTTACCAGAAATATGATTTAAAATAATCCATGCACCATCATCACCAATTTATTGTATCACCCTTCATATAATTTAGTGTATCTGTTCAATAATTATTCGATGAATACACCAATGCAATTTTTTGCAAACAAGTAAATAGAAATTTAACCCCGTGACTCTTCCGAGCAATCAAATAAAAAAAATATAGGGTTCAGAAAATTCTACTACATGTTGAAAATTCGACTACATCAAAAATATAATGGTTTTCAACATTCTAAGCAGAAGCATGAAATCTCTCAAAGTTCATACATATTCACGGATTTTATCTCACCTCACACAGCACAGCTCCATTGGTGTATTTGCATGGTAAATCATCAAGAATATCTCCAGGTATCCATCCATACTCAATTGCCTGGTGTATATACGACAAGAAGAGAGAGAGAGTACACAATCAAGTATTTGCAGCCAGCATCTCTTATAGATCATATGTTTTTAAGTTAAGTAAACTCTTTGCATCAAACTCAATAGAACATGTATGGAACACGAACTTCCTATATTACTAATCTTTCTTCAGTAAGAACTTTTGCTAAGCGTTCTGTTAACTTTAATGAGGATTTTAAAGAATATTCAAATGGACGTCAAGTAACTACAAGAAGAATTCATGAAACTTTAAATAACCATGTATTTGTAGACATCTGGGCATCCATGTAGATAAAAGTAGATAGTTATGCTAACTGTGGACACATGGACATCCATTAAACATCAAAACAACCACATTCTTGATGTTCAAACACGGTGACAACTTGATTATTTATTTGTGTTCAAAGAGAAAAAAGGGCACATTTGAAGGAACTTGGTATTGTCTTGGCAAGCTAAAGATCAGTACATATTTTGTCCTTGCTTTCAGTCAGGCTATACTTTGTGAGTACCTTTTCTAACTTGGCAATTTATCAATTCATTGCATGCTCGAACTAGATTGCAATTCTTCAATCTGTCACTCATGCTTAACTATTCTATACACTCCTCATCAGGGTAAAAGCCCATTTTCTTGCTGAAAGTATGTTCTTTCAGAAAAGCTAGTGCCTAAACCAAGTGAACAGTACAGAAACATATGTAAATGAACGGGATCCAGAACAGGTTTTGACATGGGATGTTGTAGTGTTAAGGAAGAAATAAGTCTGGTTTTCTCACTAGGTCGTTTAGAGAAAATGGATTATCAGAATAGAATGCATGAGAGAAATGCAAATAAGGTATTAATTCAATGAAGAGCGAGATTTATGAAACTCATATTATGATTGTTGGGATAAAACACTAACAGAGAAAAACGTCTTTGATGCCCTATCATATGGATGCAGCTCCGTTGGTAAATCATTGAAGACCTGAAACAATAACATGAACTATGATAAGTTGTAGATTTAAGGAGATATGCGATACTAAAGCATAATAAATTCCATTAAGTAGATGTTATTTCTGCAAGATTGCTAACCTCGGTAATTTTTCCAACAGAAAAGCCATCCGGGAACAGATTCAATGAAAACGATGCTTCAAGATCTGCATTAAAGCAAAACATTAGTCATGGCTTTTACAACACTGCATCACACACAAGTGATTTATTTTACCTTCTAAAGCCGAGTGCAGACCAGAATTGACAATTACATTTGCATGATCGGCAACATTACCTCCTATCCTTGTGTAATCAACCTACACCAAAAGAGCTTTAGTGTATATTCACCATGAATACCAATAAAGGGTAGATATAAGTGATTGCCTTGTAGGTAATGCAAACATAAAACAGAAACCAATGTTGATTTGTCCAGCTCAGCGTGATCAGAAACTTAAAAAATTGGTATCAAAAGTCAACTGTTCAACAGAAGAAAAATGTATTTTCGACCTACTTCTGAACAAACGACCAAATCTATGCAAAAAAAAATGGACGTAAGTCGAGGGAGGAACAACATAGAGAAAAATCATATAACAAGGCTGGTGAAAAGATAACATGGATAATCACAAGTCATGGCGTGGTTGCATGAAAACATTTCAATGGGGAAAAAAGAGTGAGCTTCTAGCCACAACAATAGCTCGACGCTAAGAGTTGCACTACTTACGACTTCCCTGACGTAGCATCAATTTTTTTGAAAGAGGTTTGATGGCATTTCTTTTATTTCTTCTACCAGAACTGAATTCTTGTGGAACAAGTCTAGTAAGAATGACTCGTCTTCTATTATTCTTTTTGTACATGTATCTGCATGGGACAATTATTTTGTTTTGTTTTTTTCTCGTTTACAATTTGTCTTCAAAAAGTTGAAATACTTTCTAGCATGGAAATAATAAAAGTTGGTTCAAAAGTTATATTTGACGAAGTAGTGCAATGCCCATGTAACGGATGTGAACCCCTTAAGCTAATAAATAGGCACTTAATTTTACTTGATTGGAAAGGAAAGTATCAACTGTTGAAAGACATATAAACTTCCAACTGTGCACTCATTTTTCAGAGTTAACGATTCATGGAAAATTAATAAGGATGTGATCTCAAAAGATTCTCAAGGATTCTAAACCGTGTTGCTCCTTAGTGATGATATCTTTTAGTGAAGAATTGTATTTTGATTTTAGTCGCCCAAATGCAACTTTTTACGTGAATGGTAGCTACAAAAAAAATGAAAAAGAATGATAGAACAAGAACTAGAAGTTGAGATGCTAGGTTTTTTATTAGCTTGACCCAAGAGCCCCTAGATTCAACCTTGCCCGAACACGATCGGGTTGCTCGCTGTATGTAATGTATAATCCAACAATCGTCAGTTGCTCATTTCCCAATAGAAAAAATGCCATGACCATTCGAGAGAAGTCCTCAAAGGAATTGAATAATATCTCAGGAAAATCACTTGAATAGTTTAATACCATTCCAGCACGTGTAATTTAAAACAAAGTCAAAACCTCTGATTAGTTCAAGAACAGATAAACGAACAAATCACTGTTCAATACAAGCACCTACACAAACCCATATAAAGGTAATCAAACCATTTGGTTGTTGCTAAGGAACACTTGTTCAATTAACCAATAACCCCCAAATGGGACCCATTCAGCAACCAAAAATCACTGCATGCCTCCAAAACTTGGGGCAAAGAAAGGCCAAAGATCAAAGACAATTAGCCCCAAGAAATCAACCCAAAACACCCACCTTCTTCCACCAATCGAGACCCACAAAACAATGCAGACCCAACTCACAGAAACAAAAACCCAGATCAAACAACCAGATAGGCGATGATCCAGAAACCCAAAACCCCATAAAAGCCCACAGAACCAGAAGCTCAACAATGGCAGATGCTTGATCATAGAAAACAAGTACAAAAACAGCACAAACAGAGCACAGGGCGTATGTGTTTATGCATATACCTCGGCGGTAGAGGTATTCTGCAAAGACTCAGCTACTGAGCCGTCATTTTCATTGCCCGAGTCCTCAATCTGGAGGAGCTTCGGCTTGAACCTCGTACCCACCTTGGAAATCTTAAACGACACGCCCATGTTTCGGTATCGGAGAGTGAGGGTGCCCTAGGATCAATCAAAGTGTCGACTACGTTGGCTCTCAGACCCGATTTATAGGGTCGCCAACTTTGCCATGAACGTAGAGTGCTATTGTGTGGTCGGTGCTTTCACTTTTGGTTTTGGACCCTTCCTTCTCTCTCAATTTACTTACCTCTATTTTTGTTCCAATTTCTTCACTTTCTTCTTTGTTTTGGGTTTTGCTAGGATTCGTCTCCAACCCATAATTTCTCCATTTTATGATTTTCGCTCAAAAATGTTTTGATGGGTGAGTTTGGGTTTACTAGCTTATTCTATGCAAATGTACTCAAACACTTAATTACAATGTGCAATGAAAATAAAAATAATATGTTCGTATTTGTCTATTCTCTCTCTTTATTTGGAGCTATTATTTACGATTGTTGTAGGGTGATGATATCTCAATTCTCTAATATGAAAGTTTTGTTTGTAAAACGGTTGGGAATTAAGGTGGTCCGTTATCTTGTTCAGACAATCATATTAAAATCTGACTGGGAGTTAGGAGAGGGTCATGTCCCTCCGAATTTGTTGCATGTATTAGTTCTGAACGGTTTTTAATATATATTATATCTTTACATCACAAATAAACATTACAAGTTTTGTAATTATTTGATATATAAATGGAAGGTCATACTTCTCATCGATATATTGTGATATCATATTAATACTATATGGTAATAGATTAATTAATGAACGAAAGCCGTTATGGACTATAATTACTCGATTAATTGTATTATGTTTTTAAATAAATAAGGTATGCATTTGTAGTTGATGTGAACTGTGTTTACTCCAACAATAAATGCCAATATGGTGTTTTTAAATAAACAAGAGATTCATTTGTTGTTAACATGAAATAGATTTAATGTGACAATGAATGTCAATTACATATGGTTAATTACTTGTGTTTCATCCTTGATATTTTAAACATAGTTACTATTAACTTGGATGAATATAAAAGGATATTAGTAATTTTTTTAACAATACATCATTTTCTTAACTATCCTTCAAATTGACCCACCCCACTTCCATATAATAATTCAATTAATTTTTGGTGAGGTTGAGACGGTGATATTGAATAAGAATCATAATGGTAGAAATCACATAGAATACAATTTTAATCGTGTTTTATAGTCACATTATGTGCATGAATCGGCGGAGGTTAAAAACATTACCAATTACGCTGTCTGGAATAGAAGACAACAAATAGTAGTAGCTAGCTATAGTATAAGAGTGAGAGCAGGTCAGTGATTATATTTTCAATAGATGCCTAATTAGTTTATTTTTATTAGAGTAAATGGCAAGAGGTAGCTGAGAATTATTAAATTTTTGTGAGTAAGTAGTTGTAAATTTATTATATTGTTTTTTTAACAAACATAGAATTATCATTGGTATGCGCTCGATAACATAATGGTAATAAGGGAGAGTCGACTAACTCAATGGTCAATGAATAAAAATAAATGTATTTGAGTTGAAAAAAAAATTCAAAAATATTAGGTCACTTTTGAAAAAACTTACTTATGTTACAAAGTAAAATATTGAGTTCACAATTATTTTGTGCGATAAAGATAGTTTACATCAACATTGTAAAATAATAACAATGCACGCCTAATTTTTTGATATTAACACTTTATTACCATGTTTAGTGAACTATGATTCTCTCTCTGTTGTCTCCATTCACACATGCTTCTCCAACCACAAATCTGCTACCTTTGTTTTATTTAGTCAAATGAAACTGATGCACATAATTACTGTGATGACCAAACAGCATGTGACAGCATGTATTATTCCATTTTCCATATTAAGAAAAAAAAAAGTTTTGTCTCATTCATGGGAGTTTTCAACGCATGGGTTCTTTCGCCGAAGATCACAACTATTACTTCATTTTTCTCAAAATTTTACACCATTCTAAAAGATATTATGCACATTTTATATATTTTGCTAAACACGTAGCATCAGATTCCATAATTAAAATGTCTTATTTGTGAATTGAGTAAGAGAGATAAAACTCTAATAGTGAACCACACTCATTATGTTCTAAGGCTTCCATGAGGCGGTGTAATTAGGGGAGAGCATGGACGGGGTTGAGGGCATCGGCCTAATTTTTGAGACTTAATTTAGATGGGTTGGGTTAGGAAAATGATGACTCATTTCCAGATTCATCTGAGTGGGTTGGGGGTTTTACACAACCCGAACCCGAACTAGCATGTTGGTGCACCTTCAAAATCTAAAAAAGTCTTAAATCATCGCAATTAAGTGTAGGGTGGTTGATACAGTCAAATATTTTATCTTTTTCTCGAGACAGAACTCCTCACTTCTAATCCAATTTTGTCCCGAATTTTATAGCATTTAGTGTACATTATCCCTCTTTCACTTCTTATGTAGGCTTGGTGATGATTTAGCTTAGTGAGATGGGGCATAGACAATCAACCTAAGTGGATTAGAGCATTTGCAAGGCTCGGTTTACCCCTTCGTTTTAGGAGGCATACATGAGTTATAGTTATAGGGTACCAACTCAAAAGCTAGTCGGCCATGTTAAGTCCTTCAGAAATAATTACCCATCAACTGATTTAGGAGTGATGACCCCACGATCAATTCAGGTGTGTAATTCTGTTAAGTAGCAGGGACAAGATGTTGAACACAATGTTGTAACGGTTGGTTCGACAACTTGCCTAATAACAGTTTTATGGACTATAAATAATAAAGTAGTAAACAAAAGACACAATATGTTTACCCAGTTCGATGACTTCGCACCTACGTCTGGGGGCACTCTGCTAGTGGAAAGGGTTTCACTATTCGGTAGTCAATAGTACAACTTCAAGTATCATCTAGCTATCACACAAGCTATTGTCCTAAGATACTAGAGATCTCACCGTAAACAACCTCGACCAGGGACTCCCCCTGTCTTTGAGACCCTCTCGATTCCACCCTTCGAGCAAGCCTATGCTCGGTTGATTGTCTCCGACAATCTTCTTCGTGAGTTCTTCAATCACGAACAAAACCCAATAGATTACAGACACTCAAATCTTCTCGACTTGATGTATGTAATCGACAACGTCCTCTCTAAATAAATTAGCCTCTCAATCCGCTAGTCGTACACGGTTAAGAGCTCTAAGAATTTAGCACAGAGAAAGAACTAAGTTGCTAAGGGGGCAGCGCCTGCTTTTACAACAACTTCTATTGCCTAATCGGATTCCTATTCCAATTAGGAAGTTTCTTACCGCCTTGAGTTTCTGGCAAGTGACAAGTTGGCGTTGCCGTCTTCATTAAACCTTGCTTACGTGTCTTTCTTCCAGCTGGACCTTGCCAAATTCATCCAGCTTCTGTGCTCAGAACAGGAAGTCTTCGATGTCTTGCTTAATCTTGCGAGTATCATGTCGCACCAACTGTGTTGCAACATGTTGTCTGACATCTTGACTTTGCACTAAAAAATATGCCAATACTAAACGTAGTAACAAGGTGTTTAGACCTTTCATTGCCTCGTAGAGTATATGTTCGGGTGGATCGGGTTTCGACAATAACTTAGTGAGAATAATGACCACCTTAATTGCATAAAATTGGATTTAGATTTCACCCTTGAATTCTCAAGATTTTGTCATTTCCCGAGCATTATCGCATTCTTGACACGTTTATTACTTGCATTTTATTGTTTAATTTCCATTGTGTTTGTGTGGTTTAGTTTAGATAATTTAAAAATCATCATTTTTATCTTGCTCGGGCTCATCAGTTTTAATCATTGTAGGCTAGCGCCCGTTAGCTACTACTTTCTCGTGTGATCGATATTCAGAGTTTTATTGAACGTCCTATAATGCTTGACGACTGGTGCAGCTGTCATACAATCGAGAGTGAGTAAATTTTGACTTGTCGAGATTTCCTCTCGTCATGACCCTATTTATTTTATGCTTATCAATATCTTCATATACAACTTATGTGTGAACATAATCCTGAAATATTTCAGTCAAGAATTAGTTGTGTCATACGAGTGTTTTTAGCACTCTCTCAATGCTAAAAAGAGATCTCAATGGAGATTGAGGATTTATGATAGTTTTTATTCACCGTCTATTATAATGTATCTTAAAATCTTGAAGGGTGATTTATTAACTGCACAATTTTCAGATTGTTATTAGACAACATTTATACTTCTTTTTAAAGAGAAAAGTCTCATGAGTTAAGACATGAACTTTTGTATAAAGTAAATATTATATTTCATCTAGATACACGCATATCACAATGTGAAAAGAAAGTGCATAAGATTATGCGTTTGAAAAATCTTGCAAACCAAATGTCTAAAACATTTTGTGGATTCTTCAAAAATGTCAAGGTTGTATATTGATAATATCAACAACCGAATAAGAATTAAAGTAAATGATGATATAATTAAAAGTAAGCAACCAAATCATCTAGTCACACCATAAGCGTGGGAAAAAAGTATGAGCAAAAGATATTATCACTCGAGAATGAAATAAACAAGCAAATATATAGATAATGCTAGAAGAATTGTTGGTTCCTGAAGAACTGTTAATTCATGAAATGTCATTGGCTCATGTAGAACAATTAGTTTCAGTCGAACAATTGGTTCAAGTAGAACAATCGGTTTCAATAGAACCATCAATTTTAGTAGAACCATCGGTTCCAGTAGAACAATCAATCCCAAAGTAACATAAAAATTGTGAAATTCTTGAACAATTTAAAACATAGAAATTTGAGGAAATTCATATGAATTATTCCTATATTAAGACGTATTGGGATAAAAAATAAGTTATGATCGATGAAAAAAATTTCATTTACAATGGCAAATGAAGTCATAAATGATACAGATTTTGAACACCACACTGTTGAGAAATATCTTAAAAGACAAGATTGGCCAAACTGGGAAGAAGAAATTTAGGTAGAATTTACTTCATTGACAAAACGACTAGTATATGAGCCTATATTTTGAACACGGAACAATGTTCAACTAGTCAAATACAAACGGGTATT
Source organism: Geranium rotundifolium (assembly GCA_963920655.1). Lineage (NCBI taxonomy): Eukaryota > Viridiplantae > Streptophyta > Magnoliopsida > Geraniales > Geraniaceae > Geranium > Geranium rotundifolium. The sequence continues at coordinate 31,477,711 of OY987316.1, read as the reverse complement.
GAAAAAGAAAAGAAATGAGAAAAATAAAATACATCGATATATTATGAGACTTGCAACCTGTGGTTTTCTTAATAACCTGAAGTCAATTTTAATGTATTACACGCGTCGATGATAGAATATGATCACTTTATGATATTTGATCGACTTAACAAATCCTCGAAAGACTTGACACATATATAATGAATGTGATAAATGTTTATTTGTAAGCTGCATTAGATACAGATATTTATATGAGACTCTCTGAAAAAGTTGCATTTTCGAAAGCGGTAAAATATAGTCAATTAAACCATCTGATAAGATTATAAAAGTCTCTATACAAACTAAGACAAAATCTTAATTTATTACAATACTAAACATTGAGGATATAAACTTAATTGGGACTCCATAAGAGATCCTAAATAATGCTGATATCCGAAAAAAAATGGAGATGAAAGATCTCAGGAAAATAAACTTTTGTCTCGAAATGCAAATCAAGTATTTTTTGACCGAATATATTGAGAATATTCTAATATATATATTTTAGATTCCCATAAACCTCGGTTCAAGACAAGATCTGTAATTACGTGTAATGAGACAATAATATTCTGATACTCTACAAAACATATTTTCTTTGCAACATCCTCTAATCATTTAGAAATTTTGCATTGCATGAAGTTAATTACGATGAAACTTGTATGCGAGTTCATTAAAATAGATAGATTTAAGAACGGCTCGTTAAAAGTGATTTTATACTCATAAATTCTAGAACAGTCAATAAATTGATATCAAGAAAATAGTTTTAAAGTGAAAATCACGTAAATTTATATACTAAATCCCGAAATCTAGAAAGAAAATTATGTAAGAGATTAACTCGACTATGCAAGCAAAGCAGAGCAAAACAACCTTTCCAGCCACTAGAGGGAGCATTAATTAGGGGGGTCACCGATTCAGAGGAGCACCAATTAGGGAAAGTAGTGATTATGTAGTTGAACACACTTTAGACATATATGCGATGCACTATTTTTTCCTTATTTAAATTTTATTGAAAATTTTTTTAATGAGACAATTTTTACGCACGTCCAACATCAACTTAATTATTTATTTACTTGATTTTATCTCATTGAAGTTTTTCTTGTAAAGTTAAATATAATTATTTGTAAGTGGTGATGTCCAATGGGGAGTTTCATAAAATAATAGAATCCACTCATTATGTTCTTTGCAAAGCAAGGCTCCATGAGTTGGTGTAGGGCTGTCCATTTTACCCGGTAACTCGACTCATCCAACGACTTACTCGACACCCGACTAACTCGATACCCGACCACTCGACAAGCCAACCGAGTCGAGTATTGGGTTCAATTGTATAACTCGCTGGGTACCCGAAAACCCGACAGTATATATAAAAATATAAGATATGTTGACTACCCCAACCCAACATAGCCAACCAAGCCAAGCCCAGCCCAACACCCACCACCAGAGACCGCCCAACCTAGCTGCAGCCCAGCCCAACTCTTTGTTTTCGTAAAAAAACCAACATTGAAGCTTATAAATGTTGTAAAATATTTATACGCTTCCGATGTGTGATGCGTTAAGAGAGAAATATAGCTCTCACCTCTCATGTAGACGTGGCGCCTCCTGCGCCGTCCATTGTAAACACATGAAATGATCTGGGCCGTCCGTTGAGTGTTATGTCTCAACTCAATCTCTCTCTTCACATTACTCACTCACCATTTCTATCTCTGAAAAATACCCTAGCAGAGCTCGACGCCTCGACACGTCCTCTCTCCTCTCTGTCGACCTCGACCCATCCTCTCCTCACCGTCCCTAGCCTCCGTCAGTCCTCCTGTCCATCCATCTCACTCACAACGGCTTGATTAGGTGCTAACCGTGGCAAATCGAGTCGTTGGAGGATCTTTTTCTCCACCACCACACTATAAATCAAGCGATGGTGGAGAGGAGAATCTCCAACAGCTAGATTCTCCAATGGAGACTTATTTTACACAACGACCGGAAGAGGTGGACGGCGACGACATGTCTTCAACTCCGGTAAGTTTAACTTTAGGGTTTAGGTTTGTTCAAGAATTTGGGGTTTTCGATTTTAGGTTTGAATTAGGACTTACTAATTAGGGTTTTCGATTTGTGATTTTTTATTTCATTTTTTAATTTGGGGCTTAGGTTTATGATTTAATTTGGGATTGTGGGGTTTGAATTTCAGATTCAATCTAATTTTAACTCGGGATTAAAATTTGGGGATTTTAGTTAGGGTTTTTATTTGGGGGCGAGGGTTCTGAAATTTTAGTTCAATTGAGTCTCAATTTCAATTCAGTTTGTTGTTTTAATTTAAGGTTATTATTGAGTTTGAATTTGAGATTTAAAATTGGGGGTTAGGATTCGGTTTTGGGTACAAATTAGGGATTTCAATACAAATTGGGGGTTTTGAATTGGTGTTATTGTTTGGTTCCGATTTCAGTTTTAATTTTGGTTTGAAGTTATAATTTAGGGGTTTTGATTTGAATTTTTATTTCCAAATGAATTCAATTTCAGTATGGGATTTTAAATGGGGGATTTTGATTTGGGGGCTAGGGCTAGGGTTACAAATTGGGGCTTGAAATTGGGGACTTTGATTTGGGGATTAGGGTTAGGGTTCAGGTTCAATTGAAAAAGTAATTTTAATTTTAATTTTGGGTTCAGTAAAAATTAGGGATGTTGTATCGGGTCTGTTGGTGTTAACTTTGATATTATTATTGATTTTGGTTGATTTTCTTGATATCAAATATAATAGGGGAGGACCCTTTATATAGGATCCAAACCAAACTAAATAGTAAACTCTAATACATATAGAATATTTAAATGAGAACTTTGAAAGCCGAAGAGGGGAAAGGTTTCATGTGAACGACACTTGCACATGAGTTAGTCGGGCCTAAGAGACGGGGGAAGCCTTAATACACATGGAATAAGGAAACTCTAACTAATTGGCTAACCCTAATGGGCCTTAACCTTAATATAATCTAACAGTTGGGTCTACCCGACTCACCCGAGACCTGAGTCTACCCAAACCCGACTCCTCAACCGAATCAAGTATGAGGCCTGGTTTCCCTGCCCGACTCATACCGAGTCGGGTCCAACACGAGCCGGGTCTACCCAACCCAACCCGCTGAACAACCCTAAGATGGTGTAAATGTGTAAACTCTATAAATAGAGCTTACCATTCACAGGTGAAGATTGGTATATAATAGAACAATAGCTGATCCTCCATCTCTATTTTGTAAAGTTCTTTGTTTTCAATTCTTTGTTACTCATTTACAACGTTTTTTTAATTTTATTCTTATATTGGTTTGTAGGGTTATATTCAATGGAAAACCATAAGTTTATATACAAAATTAGGAACCACTATTGATCATTGGATATAAATTTAGAAGGTTGAGATATTTGATGACTCATCAATGGCATAGTGTGTAAATATTAATTAATTGTATATTTATTATTGTCATTTAACACCATTATAAGGGTAAATTTGTACTTTTATAACATTATTTATTTTAATTTTTTTTTCAAAAAGTCACGATTTCAATTTTATTACTTCATGAAAATTTTCAGTTTTATTATTTCATGAACGATTTCATTGTTTCATTGGTTAATTCACCACGTTTCATGGTTTCATAATTTATATTCCATATTTGATGATTTCATGGTTTAAAACGTCAAGTTTCATGATTTCATTAATCATGTTCCGTAGTTTCATAATTTAACTAATAGTCTCATGGTTTCATTAATCGAATTTCATGATTTCATTGTTTGAATTTTATGGTTTAATTATTTGATTTTTCATATATGATACTTACCAAAATATGAACTTCAAATTTACTATGAAGTACACAACTTAGAACAATAGTTGGGAAAAAACCATCAATTTATTAATCAACTTTACATGAAAAAAAAAAAAATTCCTCCACGAATCCAAAAGCACAAAATCATCTATGAATACGCCAAATCTGCGATCTCAAATTCTCCAAAAGCACAAAATCCAACTGGCATGAATATGCTCAATCGGCGATCTCAAATTCCAAATAATGAATATGCACAATCCCTCAACATGCATGTTACATACAAACCCAACATATCAATCGTCAACTTTTTTTGAAATAAATCCAACACATGAATCTCTTCACAACATACAAATGGAAAAATGAACCCCATAGACTAGATTGCAATGGACCCCAAAGACCATATTATCTTACATGTATTGGACCTACATAAGATTTCAAGGCTTATTGGTAACGTGGCATGTATCCACCGGATTCGTCACGCTCGCATATGTCATCATGTTCAACCGTCGAGGTCGAACCCCCAAATTCATCTTTAAATAGATAAGAAAAATGTTGCATTAGATAAAATTAATTGCAACAATCTAATAAAAATTGTAAAATTTAGATATGCAATGCCTTCAACCTGACTAGCATTCCCAATTATGATTGCTGAAAATATCATAATATCGAAGTCATGAAACGATGAAAAGACAATATATATATATATAAGATGGAACGATGAAAAGATAACATCAATACGATGGAAAGATGCAAAGACAACATATATCCGATGGAACGATGAAAAGAACAGATATATACGATGGAACAATGGAAAGACAAGATTTTCAATCGTAACTTACTTATGTTGTTGATTTCTTCGTCCATAACAAATCAAAAGCCAAATAATGCTCAAAAAGGGGAAAACATGAACAATATCAGAGACAAGAAGAAGAACCAACCCAAAATGTAAATCAAAATAAGAGATTTTCTTACCAAGCCATAAGATGATTTGAAAATCCATGGATCTTAACCATCAAAATCTGAAAGCGCGACGAGGTGGTGAGGAGAGAACCTGTGGCGGCGTGAGTAGATGCTCTCTTTCTTTTTGCCGATACGTTTCAACCCTGGTTTATACGCTACAATGATTCGGTGATGCGTTTTGACAGTGGGTTCTACGGCACGGTGATTACGGCGATGTGTTTCAACGGTGGGTTCATCGCCGCGGTGGTTTCGGCGATGGTTTGAGTTCTACACATGTGCGGAGGCGAGGGGCACAAAGGATGGAGGGCGGAGGCGCGACAACCAAATGATTTTCAACCAAAAACTGATGAAACTGAATGTATTTAGGGTTTTACAAATTTAATAGACAAATATGCCCTTATTTAATTAATTTTATAATAAAAGTAACAATTAATGTAGACCATTGATTGAAACCATCCAAGAGATGGTATACGTTCCTAATTTTGTATCTAAAAGGTAGTTTGTCAAGGAGTGCATCCCTTGGTTTGTATATCTTAACAATTCTCTTAAAGTATTTTTACTCGTGTGTTTTGTTTGATATGAGTTAGTCCATAAACGTAAATTGCACAATTAATCATACATTCATACATGAAATAAATAAAACAATATGATCCGAACAATAAGATTGAAATAAATACTTTATTGATTCAATATCATTATACAATTATCAAAAAAATAACTTGACCTGGTATTTGATATCTAACATATATATATATATATATATATCTTGTGATAAGCTAGCAATATTACAGTGTGAGACTTCTAAGAAAACACTAAAAGTGCACAACTTTTGAGAAGTATTATAACTTAATTTCTCAACAACACAATTCTTAATGGTCATCTTTGTGTTTCAATTTCTTATTCACATCTTGCCCGTTTATATCTTGTGATATACCGTTGGAAAGATTTTATATCCTAGATTATATAATCGTGTTTCACATTAATCTAGGTCGAGTTTTAGTGTTTCAAAATCACATCTCAATTTGACCCAATCATAAGTTAAAACACATTTTAACTTTGTCATTTTATTCACTTTTGTTCTACATCAGTCATCAGTCATGTGAAATTTGATTTATAACCTTCACGGGCAATTCATTTTGAGTTAGATTTTTGTGAGTGTGCACATGAAATAACTAAGATGGGCTTTTGACTCGTAAGGTGAGTTCATTTTATGTGGAATTGCACGAGGAACAAAAGGATGGGCATTCCGCATTTGCCTCATTAATTAAGTTCAGTTTAACGAAACTCTCAATAACACAATTGTAATGACACATTAATCTATTATGATGAAACATTATATCCATAAAACCCAACTTTGGAACCTGACGCACCACATATCAAGTCGCCAAATATCGATGTGGATGGTAAGGCTGTTGCTGAGAAAAAAAAAATCTAGCAATGCTTGACAGACACATGAAAATTTCCTTTAAATCCATGGAATATCCTACTCATGACATTCCTACTCAAATCTATGACTAATGGACATGTAGAAATGACCATCCATTCCATTGTTTCTCATACCCAATTCCATGACAATTATTATCATAATCATGTTCACTTATTTAACTATCTTGATTAACACACAACTGTCATCAACCAACATAAGAAAATAGTCTCGTTTAATCAGGCATATTCATGATGACATATTACCCTTATTTATTTTCAACGCCGCATGACATTTCCGACATACACACATGATATTCATGTGAGATGCTACCCTATGAACATGAAAATTTAAAAAACATCAATTCCAAAACAAGTAACACAACTAACACGAACATGTTCAACTTAAAATCCAACATAATACTCGAACTGAAATTTAAAGCAATTTACCAACATCGCTAAGTTCAAATTAAAATCTGAGCAACTATCATAACATAAATACTAGGGGTGTTAAAAAAAAACCAACCGACCGAACCAAATTTTGGTTGGTTTTGGTCGATTCGGTTTTAGTCGGTTTCGAATGTGATCGGTTCGGTTTCGGTTTAATTAACTAAAACCGACTGAAAACCGAACAACCGACCGGTTTAACTCACTCTCACAAATGAGCTTTAGTTGGCTAAATTTTGAGCCCAAAATAATTTCTTTAAAACAATTTGGTAGTGGGCTGGTTTATGGGCTTTAGACTTAGTTGTTTAGTTTATTTAATAGCTTGTAAATGGTAATAAGCTTTAGTTTTATTTGACCTCTCTTCTTCTCTTCAAGCTCACACAGTGTGAATCCCACCAAACCCTCACACACACAGAACCTCTCACCGTCACTCGACGCCGCCACCTCCTCCGGCCGACGTCGCCACCTCCTCTGGTCGATGCCACCACCTCCTTCGGCCGACGTGTGACCTCCTCTAGTCGACAACTCCACTTTCTCCATTCGTGTTCTCCAAAAAAAATTTCTTTTCCCGAATTTTTCATGAAAAACCTCTCATTTCTCTCTCTAAAATGGTCTGAAAAATGCAACCATGTACATGTATAGGTTTTGTTCGTTTCAAACCGAAAACCGACCGAATATGTCGGTTTAGTTTGCTAAACCAACCGACTTTGAACGGTTTGGTTTCGGTTTAATTTTTTAGAGAACCGAATTGTTTGGTTCGGTCGGTTCTTGGACCGTGAACACCCCTAATAAATACTACCAAACCAACAACTAGTACTACTCTCATAATTCCTACCAACAATTCTCATTCTGAATCTTCAAATCAATATTATGCACGCGATAAAACTTCACTGCTTGACCATAATTAACTTGAACATATGACACCCTTTCAACTTGAACCTCCCATGCTACACCGCCTCTTCATCCTATCCCTCAACGTCTCATGCTCCTCCGAATCATAGTCCTCCACAATCAGGATCTCCGATGGTGCTTCATCATCTTTCAAATTAAACAAAATTCAAACATTAACCCCCTACAAATTATGTCCTAACATTTCCCTTACCCCATAAAACACTAACCAACATATATACTAATACGACATACTCATACACTTAACACTACCACAATGACTCCTCCAGCCACCCATTGCCATCAATCACCAAACTTAACATAACTGCCCACAAACATAGTGATAAGTGATAAAATACACCACTTCTTAAGCACTGATTTCCCTAATTTTTTCTCACTTTTCGTTCCGCTTGGGTACAAAACCCTTATTTATGTCTATTTTGCTTCACGACCTCTCTGGATAGAAAATACAGATTTTAGGGTCAACACGGGCAAAATTTGAAGATTTTCTAAAAAAAGCCATGTGGCCAAAAGCCACGAGTCTGTGACTAGACAAAGGCCACCCCGTAGCAACCAACTTGGGCCTCAGAAGCCCAACACAACAGCCTAACAAGAATCCACCCTATGGCCGGGGGCCACGGTCCGTGACAAAGACCCCATGCGAAATGACAACGCCACGCATGTGGCGAGCTCCGAGGCCAGAAATTCAAGGAAGACCCGTGGCCATGCCTCACAACAGACCGTGGAGAGTTCATGCCCAAGACTTGCGAGGAAAGAGTCTGACTGTGGCCGTTGTCACGCCACGGTCCATGGCCACCCCGTGGCCGTCCAAGTCAGTCAACCACTCTGAGTCGTGGACGAACCATGCAACGCGGAAACCAAGGCATGAAGTCGTCACAATCCCGTAGCGATGCAGCCACGACCTCGTGGCAAGTTGGAAAATCTTCACCATAAAAAGGGCTCGCTGCATTTAGGAAAATCATTCAATTATCACTTAATTTCATAATATATTTATTAGAAACGAATTGAGTATGTGTCTTCAAAACCAAAGAGCTCCAGAAGCATCTAGGAGCTATTCTAGAGAACAAGAAATCAAGTTGATGAGGAGAATCAAAGGAATTTCAACCATTTGTATTCAATTTTTAATGGATAATTAATATTCGGGTTTTACATTTTTTAATTCCCTCTGTGTATTTTATTTAAATTCCTAATTGAATTGAATATATTTTCAATTCATGTCCATCTGTATTGTGTGCATTCTTTTCTGTCTTGAAATTAATCATGTTTGCTTGATTGTTAAATTGACGCCTTAACTATAAACCACATGTATGATTTAACTTCATTTATAGCATGCTTGTTCAAAATACTTTTATGAAAATGAGGAACTAATTTCGATTAGGGATTTGAGGCGATGAGCTAATGAATTAAACTAGAGAAATTTAAGTAATTATTTTGTATGCTTGTAGTGCTGAGTAGGGAGATTCTTTTACATATGAACTTAATGCTTCATTCCGTTAATTTCGAATAGATTGCCCAAATTTGCTAATATATTGTAAAAGAGAGTTAGTAAATGGAAATGAGTAAAAGAAACTGGATTTAAAATCCGAACTTTAAGTAGGTTGGTTGATACGGTAATAGCATTCATAGGTGACACAGACTGAAAGATCCAGAGTTTTCACAGAGCGTAATGCTAATAAGCCGGTTAAATCTGACCTTTAATTAGCTAGTTACCTTAGCGAGTTATACACTTTTTATCTACTTATCCAGTGTATTAGATTGATTAGGAAATCTTGTTGCCTCCATAGGATATAGACACCCTCAAACATATATTTAATTTAATTTATTTCCCACTGTTTGTTCGTCGGATTCATAGTCTCGAAACCTATGCTTGATTACTTGATTCTCTCTTAAATTATTTAATCATGCATATCCTTTCTATCTAACTTTCGATCGACTAAGATTAGCTTTAAAATTAGATTCAAGTGTTTAAAGTTAAATAGTTGTATTGTTCCTTGGGGTCGTAATTCACTACCATGTATTACTTGCGACCGGTACACTGTCGGAAGTCCGAAATTTGAACCACATCATTCTTGCGTGTCGCGTTTTAGGTGCACCACATAGCGTGCCCTGACTGCCCATGGTTAACCCTAACACACATATGACTTCAACATAAATAACGACAAATCACACCACTTCATAGAACTGAAATCTTATACCATAACGCACAATACAACATCCTGAAACAATTGAACATGATCATGAATCCCAATGCACCTCCCGTCACTCCCATGTAATTAATCAACAATCCAACTACCCAAACATAACATATCCCATATAGACATGGTTGGCTCTAACATACTTATGGGTAAGAGTAAGACACAAATAACAACCAATTACACCATTTCATGAAAGCATCGACCCATACCAGAATATAAAACAAAGTATCATGAAACTCCAAAACACGACAATGAAACCAAATGCACATCACACAAAATTTATTGCATAAAATTAACGCCAAACATCACCCAAACCACATCAGCCTGAAACACAATCAAATCCCTCACTCACGTTCAGCAAGAAAAAACCATTGCCATCATATAAGCGCATCTACAATTCAAACAACCCACACGTCTACCCCCACTGTTCCCCTACGTTGAAAATAAAATCCTAAAACACTCAATCGGGACAACATTAAAACCATAGTCAACAAATACCAAAGAGAAATCGATCACAAACCTGTTTGTTCTTCGACTTCCGTTTTGACGACACCCTGATCCCCACAACTCAAGCTCAATACCTCCCACTATCCCATCAATTACGAAGCCAATCACCGCAATTACAAAAACACCCTTATTACCCATTGCAATGACACATAACCCAATCATGCACAAGATAATTATCTCTCCGTGCCATTATGTTCTACGCCTTCAAACTCATCCGTTAGATACTTTTATCAACGACACACAAAAGTTCCCAAATTTGTCAAATGGGTTTTCCACTGATTTTGTCCCATATACAAATGGCCTTAAAATCACTTCTCATGCCATGTAATTTATACTGCCCTCGCTGTATCGGCGTCTCTCGTGCCCTCACTACTCAAATAGCCTTTACTTATTCGCTGCCAATTTTGATCTCTCTGGTCTTCAATTTTATCCTTCATTTCGACCTCCCTGCTTCTGATTGCATTAGCTCCGCTGTTTTTGTTTCGCGTGATAGGGTTTTTGTGTTGATCATGATTGCATGTTTGTGCACTTTCTTACACAAAAAAGTTTGTAAATTTCATTTGTTTCCGGTGTTTTCTGAAATGGGCTCGATCTTCCTTCATCAATTTGGAAGAAAAATTGATATTTTAATGGAACAATGTGTAAACATTTCTCTGTTTTAGGCTTATGGAACTTGTGATATTCATCATCTTATCATAATCTACTTAATATCAACATTAGTTGCATTATCCTTTATAAGCTGTTCATGTCAATCTGGGGTTTTCTTTTGTTAACTTTAAAAAGGTTGAATTAAATTCTAATGAGTGCACATTGCTATAAGTATAATCGTTGGACCTATTGGCTTGAAATGTAGTGGGCACTATGGGATATTTAATCATGTGGTACAACTGTTGAGGGATATAGTTTGCTTTCGTAAGCATTGTAGTTATGAAGAAGTTCTTAGTTATGCTTGAATATGTTTTGAACATCTATTTCAAATGTTTAGCACTTTGAATATGATTAGTTTGGTTGCAGTTGAATTGTTGTGGCTTTGAGCTGATTGGTCAATTGCTGTGCACTTAGAGTTTATCTTATTTACTCACTTTGCGCTGATTTTGCTGATTGGATTGTGTTTGTTATAATTGTTTCTTGAACATCGTTGTTTAAGTCCAATTTCTAGAACTTGGACGCATTCGAGGGCATTATGGTATTCAAGCTTCTAAAGAGGGTCGGCGGCGTCATATCAGTTTCTATTCTGGTTGTGCTGTGTATTGTGATGAAAAAGACCCCTTAATTGATAAGGAAAGAACACAAGTGCCTGCTTGTCTTGGTTTTGAGGTCTTCCTCTATTTTCATGTCAAGACTCTTCAAATAAGCTCTTATACAGCGTGGAATTTCTGATGCGATTGTAGTGTAAGAATTGGTATTGATGGAATTGACTTGTGGTTTTTCTTCTGTTTTGCCCCTAGTTCTTATTGAGTTCTTGGTAAAGGCTATCTGACTTGTGAATGTTGCAGCTTGTTTCCGTATAGAGAGCTCAAACTGCTGACAGCACCTCACTGGCTAGTATACTACAGAAGGTAATATGTTTTTATAGTTAACTTTATTTTTACTTGATCTTTCTATATAATACAGAACACGAGTCTAACTGTTGCCAACATTGGGCATGTGATAGTTGACATATAATTTCTACTAATTACACTATTTTTCTAACTATGCCTCTTTTCTCGGGCTGTATTTCTAAAAATATTGATTCTTCCTACAAATTGCATGACAATAGTATATCATTTCGAGTACAATGTCCATTTTTGTGCAGTTGGTTCTATTTCAGATAACCATTTTGCAATTTATGTACTGATGATATTATATTTGCTTCCTTGACTTGTTATAATAAGATTGAGGTAACAAATTCGATTAGTTATTGTTATGTGCCTGTTCTGTGATAAGTATTTCTTTTACGTGGGAATTTTGGTGTTGTCTTGATGGGGTTGTTCGAGAATCTGGCTCTCTTCAAACACAAACCAGTGCCTTCCACAGGAGGAGATGATTTCTCCAGCAGGCAAGAAAATAATTCATCTGATGTATAAAAATATAAATGTTTGCACCGTGTAGGAGTCAAACCTACGACTTTTTGCATGTAAAGCAGATGCTCTAACAAGCTGATCTACGGGTGCTTAGTTTTATCCACACTCAACAGCATTATAATCTATCCATACTATGATCTGCCCGAGCTCGATACGTTAAATATTTCCTTTGAGCTCGAGCCAAATTCATCGTTATGAAACATTTTACATATGGTTTGATTAATAGAATCCAATACCTATATGATTCTTATGCAAAAATGCAGATTTACAAGGAATGCGGACTCGGTGGCATTGGGGGGTGTCCAAGGAGATGCAGAGAGTCTGGACTTATGTGAAGCGGAACATTGATGATATTTTGGGCAAGCGACTGAAGTAAGACGTAAAAAAAATTAAATATCGCGTTGGTGTATAAACAAAAAATTGTTTGCACCAGATAGGGGTCGAACCTACGACTTTTTGCGTGTAAAGCAAATGCTCTAACCAACTGAGCTACGGGTGCTTCGGTGCCGTCTATCAGTGAACAATTTATTTATATAACTGTCTTAGAAAGTAGTATCTTGTGCGAGTATTGAATTCATAGAGTCCAAATTGTCATTTCCACTGTCTCAGAATGCTAAATGTTGATGGAAGTTGCTGGTTCATTGATTTTAAGTTAGTAGAAAGTTATTACTGGACTAACTATTGTTATTTATTCAGTTTGGTCGCAAAAGAGTTAGCTGGAAGTCATGTCCCGGGAATCTAGAACGTAAGTTTCCCTAGTTCTCAAATATATATTCATCGGAGTTATTTGTTTGCCACCAGGGTTTCTCTATCTCCGTCCTCTTAAACTTTCTTTGAGCAATAATGCATTTTCTTAGTAAAGTGATGAATCATTGGTTTGCAGGTAGATGTAATGGATGTGGTGTGGATCGGTTTGAACTGGAAACTTACTATCCTGTTTTCGAGAGTTCTATAGCCACACAGGAACCATAAAAAAGTTATAGATAAGTTTTAAATCCTACATCATCTCTACTGGCCATGAGATTTGGCTCCATGTTTGCTTTGTCTTTATTTAGCTCTTCCTCATACAGTTGCACTTTCTTGTTGGTACATAAATGGAACCAGACAATTGCACATTATTGTTGTATAAATGAGTTTGAGTAAAGAAAGAACCATTTTCCAGGATAAATTACTAATTTATTATTATTTTCAACATAATTATATTTCAATTTATTTTCTAAGGTTGTCTTGTCCATAATTGTCGTTAATGTTGAGGAAAGCAAAACCCTTTAATTTTGTGTGTTTAGGCTAGACTCGCAATCTCAAGCAAAACCCTTTAATTTTTTTTAAAATATGTAAGTTTGAATAGTAATAATATAAATGTAAAATTTGAATAGTAATAAGAGAAATATGTAAATTTTGAATGATATAAGAATTACAGTAATGAGCCTCAATGTTGTCGACATTCAATGTGTATTTCCTTGTATGAGTTTGGCGTAGGGCAAATTGGGCATGTGATGATTTACATATAATTTCCACTAAATACACTATTTTTTTAACTGTCTTTTTTCTCGGGTTATATTTCTAATAATATTGATTCTTCCTGCAAACGTGGAGTAGGAAAAAGACTACAATAGTATAACAGTTTGAGTACAATGTTCATTTTTGTGCAGTTGGTTCGATTACATGTTTCAATTTCAGATAACCATTTTTGCAATTTATATATTGATTTGAGAATACTATATTTGCTTCCTCGACTTGTTATATTAAGATTGAGGTAACAAATTACATTAGTAATTGTTCAATCTAAACATCAGATGTCCAATCTAATATCTTCAGAATCCTTATTATTTTGCAATTGTTTTGTTTTATTGGCATTTTGAAGATATAGTTTCATCTGTAGAATCTAACCTTGCACAATGTGTTTTTCTTCTAGAGTTAGTCCTTCAGAAGTAACATAGTTGATACCTGCAACTTTACTTTTCATTGTACAGTAGTATTCTGGTACCTCGCTTGCTGGTAATAGCTGTAAATAAACTGTGAAGCAATTAAAAAGGAGCTGTAATTAAATGTTTCCCAGTCCTTAGGAATTGTTTTTTTCAAATAAATCATTTCCTTTCACAGGAGGGAGATGATTCTTTAGCAGGATAGAAAATAAAAAATGTTTGCACCAGGTAGGAGTCGAACCTACGACATTTTGCGTGTAAAGCAGCTAAGCTACGGGTGCTCGGTGCTATCTATCATTAAACAATATTATATACTATGCCTTCTATGATATGCCCGAGCTCGATTTGTTAAATATTTCGTTTGAGCTCGAGGCAAATTTATTGTTTATGAAAATTTTACATATGGTTTGATTAATATTCCAAAAATTATAAGATTTTTATGCAAAATTGCAGATTTACAAGGGATGCGGGTTTGGTGGCTTCGGAGGTGGCCAAGGACATGCAGAGAGTTGAGACTTATGTGAAGCGGAAGATTGATGATATTCGGGACAAGCGACTGAAGTAAGACGTAAAAAGTTAAATATCATGTTGGTTTAAATAGAAAAAATGTTTGCACCAGATAGGGGTCGAACCTACGACTTTTTGCGTGTAAAGCAAATGCTCTAACCAACTGAGCTACGGGTGCTTCGGTGCCGTCTACCAGTGAACAATTTATTTATATAATTGTCTTAGACAGTAGTATCTGGTGTGAATATTGAATTCAGAGTCCAACTTGTCATCTCCACCGTCTCAGAATGCTAAATGTTGATGGAAGTTGCTGGTTCATTATTATTTGTTTACTTTGAAGGATTAGCTGGAATTCATGTCCCGGGAATCTAGTTAGTAAGTTTCCCTAGTTCTCAAATATACATATTCATCGAGTTATATGTTTGCCTTTCTTTGAGCAATAATGTATTTTCTTAGTAAAGTGATGGATCGTTGGTATTGGTGGTTTGCAGGTAGAAGCAACGGATGTGGTGTGGATAGGCTTGAACTGAAAACTTACTTTCCTGTTTTCAAGAGCCACACAGGAACCATAAAAAGAGTTACAGATAAGTTCAAATCCTACATCATCTCTACTGGCCATGAGGCTTTGGCTCCTTGTTTGCTTTGTCTTTATTTAGCAATCCCTCAGACAATTGCTCTTTCTTTTGTACACTGAAATGAATTTGAATAAACACTACTGGAATGTTCCTTAGGGACGGCGTATCATCAGGTACACCGTCCTCAAGGGAAAAAAACTGTTACTGTTACGGACACCTTTGTTAAGTACGCCACACCACCTAGATTGCACGGCCGATACTTAACAACGGCATCCTTTTATTAGTGACGGCAGTTACCATTACTGACGGGCGTATCTTTAGTGGTGCACCGTGAACTTACTGACGGCGTACCGTGGACCAGCAGGTACGCCGTCCTCAAGGTGAAACAGAAAAAAAATACAAATTATATAAATTAATAAATTTACAAAAGTAAATTTGTATTGATATAATTGAAATTAAACAGAATGTTTTGGAATTAAATCATTACATTTTATCAAAATAATTCTAATTGTGGGCCTCTGGAAGGGGGGCATGTCTGGTTCGAGTTCTGCATTTGTTCGTACATATACATAAGCAAAGCATGATCCTCGTTGAGGGAAGTTACCTGAGTATTAAGCCTACCATCATCCTTCTTTAGCTCTACAACCTTGGTCCATGACTTTGTAATGACCTGTGTCTAAGCAGCAGAGGAGCTCTCGTCAGTTTCTCTGACATTCGGTGGCCTCGGATCTTAACTCACAAAACCTCGAAGATTTGTGCTCTTGGCACGGCAGTTGGTAGTTGCGTAGTGCGCTTTTTCTGTGGCGGCTCATCTTTCTTGGGGAGTCATCAGACAAATAGGAGTGTCATATGCCCTCGATTGGGAAGCCATATATGCATCAAGCTCCTTTCGCACCGCAATCTGCACGAATAAAAAAAATATTTTTGTTTATTGCAAAAAATCAATATCTTGAATAAAATAACAAAATTCCGGGTGTTTCGCCTCATAGGCGTCTAGGAAGGTTTGCAATATCAGCACATTGGAGATATTTACAATAAATATTATATGGCTTCATGTTGTGTTTCCTCTCCTTGTATGCCTTACACGTTATGATGTGCCCGAGCTCGAGCCAAATTCACCATTTATGAAAATTTTACATATGGTTTGATTAATATTCCAAAAATTACAAGACTCTTATGCAAAATTGCAGATTTACAAGGGCTGCAGGCATGGTGGCGTCGGGGTGGCCAAGAACATGCAGAGAGTCGATGTATAAAGAAAAAAATGTGTTTGCACCAGATAGGGGTCGAACCTACGACTTTTTGCGTGTAAAGCAAATGCTCTAACCAACTGAGCTACGGGTGCTTCGGTGTTGTCTATCAGTGAAGAATTTATTTATATAATTGTCTTAGAAAGTAGTATCTGGTGTGAGTATTGAATTCATTGAGTCCAAATTGTCATCTCCACCGTCTCAGAATGCTAAATGTTGATGGAAGTTGCTAGTTCATTTATTTCAAGTTATTACTGGACTACTGATTATTATTTGTTCAGTTTGGTTACCAAATAAGGATTAGCTGGAATTCATGTCCCGGGAATCAAGAATGTAAGTTTCCCTTGTTCTCAAATATATATTCAACCCTTATCTTTCTCACTTGTAGGACTCTGCTCGGAACTAAGCTTGAAGTGACCTGCACTGCAAGGTGTGTTGCTCTATCTCCATCCTCTTGAACTTTCTTTGAGCAATAATGCATTTTCTTTATAAAAAAAGGGGATGAATCGTTGGTTTGCAGGTAGACGTGACTGACGGATGTGGCATGGATCGGTTTGAACTGGAAACTTACTATCCTGTTTTCAAGAGCTCTATAGCCACACAGGAACCATAGAAAAAGTTATAGATTAGTTTCAAATCCTACATCATTTCTACTGGTCATGAGGCTTTTGCTCCATGTTTGCTTTGTCTTTATTTAGCTCTTCCTCATACAATTGCACTTTGTTGTTGGATAAATGGATTTGAATAAAGAAAGAGTCATTTTCCAGGATATATTACTAATTTATTATTATTTTTAACATAGTTATACTTCAATTTATTTTTTAAGGTATATTAGTGACTTGTACATAATTGTCCTTAATGTTGAGGAAAACAAAACCCTTTAATTTTGTGTGTTAGGCTAGACTCGCAATATCAAATAAAGAATTGGTTGTGGTTTTTTTTTTCTTTCTCGCATTTATTTAGATTCGGATTCGTTGGATGGTTCTTAGGTGGTTGATTGTGTTGGTTATGACTTAGTTACCCAACTATACATAATTTGAAGTTTAGTACCCAACTTTTGTGAAGGAGAGGATATCGGTGCATGAAGCTATTAGACTACTGGGAATGAAAGAAAAGCTCTCTCTTGAAATAAGGACTGTGACTTTAGATATTGCATGTTTGAGTCGAGTCAAATTCTCAAGAGGTGATTTATGGGTTGCCATCGTCTCTTTAACCTTTTAATTTTCACGTCCCCGTGTATGTTTGTTTAACCAGTTTGCTTGTGTTCAATAAGCGACTTCTTAATAAATATTTTCTTGTTTATAGATATTTTATAAATATGTAAAATTTGAATGGTAATAGTATAAATGGGAAATTGCAAAAATTCTCCATATGTTATTTCAGTTTTTAGTTTTGCACAGTGTTGTATTTCTTGCAAAATTTCTCCGTCCACCTTGTATTTTTTTTGCATCATCAAAGTAATTTTGTTAAAATAAAAAGAAATCTTGAAATATTTTCATAATTATGAAAATACCCTCACCGCTAAGTTTATAAAATTTGCACAATCAAAATAATAAAAAATATTTCTGATTGAATTATTCGTCCGGTACAACGTCAAGTCACCTGATGGGGGAGGGGGGGGGGATTAACGTCGAGCGCACCGCTCTACGCCTCCTTTCCCGATACATGCATCAGTACACAGTCATATAATGTAAATTTATATTCCAACTTAAATCCGGGTCGAATCCACAATGATCAAAATGAAGTCTCTTATTATAATGATTAAAGTTCTCTTTTTTGAAAAAAGTAAAATAAAAATAAATACTCAATCTTTGATTTTCTTTATTAAAATCTAAAAGAAAGTTAGTTATAAACTACTACATACCAATGAGGATGATAGTGAAATTGAACAATTAAACTAGCAACCACGAATGCTAAACTGACGACTTTCGCCAATTCAAATTTAAGATAAACTAGCAACCACGGAGTTAAGATGAGAAATCTACGCCATTCGCGTCGGCTTTGCTGTAGAATTTTGAGGCAATTTTCAGCTCTAATTCTCAACTATAATTTCCACAATTGCACCAAACGTACTCGAAGGCGTAAAGTGGTACAAACGACTCTGAATAGCCACATAACGAGAGAAATTCGACATTAATTATGGGTATAGCAGTGTCGATGCGACGTTCGAATGAACCCACATAATCGCCGTAACATATATGCCGAGAGAGAGAGAGAGAGAGAGAGAGAGAGAGAGAGAGAGAGAGAGAGAGAGAGAGAGAGAGAGAGAGAGAGAGAGAGAGAGAGAGAGAGAGAGAGAGAGAGAGAGAGACATATGCATTTTCTCTGTGTGCTTAAATAATACGAACCCGTTACTCAACGAAACGTACTAAATCGACATGTACGAAAATTGCATCTGCATAAATGGGAATTGCATCTTTTCAGGCCCGATCTGATTCGAATTAGGGTTTGTCAACCCATCGTTGACCTTGATTTTGTTCTTCTTGCATTGTCCTTCTTCCAAATCGATCTCCTCCCCTTTCGCTTCGATTGGGGTTTTCTTAACCCTAGCATGAGAATAGACCTCTTTGTCGCCAGAGCCTCTGTTCGCTATCAAATTTCTGCTCTTCCTACTCTTCTGTTGCTTCTCATACTTTTTCCTCTTCGCCTCTTACCTGAAAATTTTATCAATATGGATGCTGAATTTCTTTTTTTTTGTTAAATCGTGTTTCAGTGATACAATCAGACATAAGGGATAAGTTTAAGGAATTTTATGACATTTTTTTTTAGAAATTAAAATGGTATTTGAAGGCGTTTTTGTCCCAGATCTGAAACGCCAATGCTCGTCAGAGAAACACTCTTGACAAAGAAGGAGGCGATTGGGATCTGGTCGGACCGGTCCAACTGTCCATACCAGATCACAATTCTAGTTTGTTATCGGTTCAAGCAAACCAGACTGAATTGATTCTAATTTAATTCTTAAATATTTCGTCTTGCTTGAAAAAAAAATAGCTTTTCAGTCCAAATTCTAATGGTATTAGAGTAAACTATAGAAAAAACAATTAAATGCTCTTAAATTAATTTTTTTTATAATAACTATGATACAATGTAGAGGTAATGACAGTTGACTACACCCAATTATGTCACGTTTCAAATTTAATACCCCAACTTCCAAATTTTCATTTGGGATACCCAAAAATTAAATAAGCGACACTTAGCCCAACGTATGTTAAATCTAACTGATTTGGTATGTCAAAAAGTCTAAAATGCCCTCAATAGTCTAAAGAGTGAGGAGCCGCCGCGCTCAGCCGCCTCTGCCCTGCTGCCGCTACCGCCGCGCTCAGCCGCCCCTACCTTGCCTCCGCCGCCCGACCTCGACGGTTACGCGGCGGCTCTCTAGAACCCAGATCTGGCGAGCTCTCGAGACTAAAATCCGGTGAGGAGTCTGAACCTCTTCGTCGAGACCGTCGAGGACCTGCTCCGCCTACACCTCTGCCTACTATCCCCGAATCCGACTCGCCTGCTCTCGAATCCTCAACTCTCTGATTGGTGCTATTCGACTCGTCGATGACCACTGATTGGTGCTCCTCGCTCTCTCGGTCCCTTCGTCGCGAACCAGAAGCCTCTCACCCCCAGCTTGTGGTCGAGCTCGCCCGTACCATACACACCCAGGCTTGTGGCCGGAGACGGGGCAGGTCGGAGTTGCGGCCGGAGACGAGGAGGCGGCTGGAGACGTGGGGGCTGCTGAAGACGGGGAGGTTGAAGAAGATTTAGGTTAATTAGGGTTTACTTAATATAAGTATTAATTAATTAATGATAATATATATATATATATATATATATATATATATATATATTTGTAATTGAAAAGTCAATTTTGCTTTCAATGCATTAATTAAATTGGGTATTCAATTAGGGATAAAATAATTATTTCATAATCATATCAACGTTGAGCTAAGTGTCGCTTATTTAATTTTTGGGTATCCCAAATAAAAATTTGAAAGTTGAAGTATTAAATTTGAGGATATAGTCAAGTGTCATTGCCCTATAAAGTAAAACAATACAAGAAATTGAAATGAACCATTAAACAGTGCACAGTAGTCGTATCAACCAGCCGTTTGGTAGGTGCCGAGCGGTCGTTGTCTGTACACCTTAACTCCTCCGAGAAAAACGACGCCTTATTTGTTTTTAACTGTTTCTCTGCCATCATTCCCTATTATCAAACTCGCATCACTGATTCACAAAATCACAACAATACTCGCAATCCTCTTCTTCACCAACCCTCCTCTCTCGATCTCATCGACATGGCCTCTGCGAGTTTCGCGAAGCTGGACACGTTCTCTTCGCAACTCATCCGACCCAGCTCCTTCGCTCAACGCCCCGATTCCCTCACAACTCGATCGGCCACTCGCCGGCTCAGCTTCAAGATCCGCGCTTCCTCTTTCTCCGACGAGCTCGTCCAGACCGCTGTGAGTTCTCTCTCCATCATTTTCCCTTCTAGGTCTCTGGGTTGTTCTTGCTGTATCTGTGATTACATGTTTCTGTTTCGTGTAACTTTGTGTATGTAGTGATTGTTTTATCTTTTAATCGATCTAGAAACATAAATATTGACCACCCTTTGGTTTGATTGACCTGTTTGTAGTGTTCACCTAATCATTTGTGTAATTGATGTCTTGTCCATCTTTTTATGATTGGGCTTTTGTATGTTCCTGCTGCATCTGCATGAAATTGTTTTATGTGATTTTATTCATATCTAGTCTGATACATGTATTCTGAATCACTGAGTTTGCTGGGGGTGAGGAAATGATAATCATCAAAATTTTGGGCAGAGCAGAATTAGATTGCATGCTAAAACTTATTAAAATTCTGGCTTTCAGAAGATTATTTTGGTTGGGAAATTTGGGGATCTTGAAAACATTGCATATGGTCTATTAAGTAATGGCTTTTGACGTCTCCTGTTTTATTTCTATTAGTGCATATAATGATTGTCTCTTAGTGAAGCTCATGATATAGTGCTGCAGTATAGTTATGCCATCTGAAATGAGGATATTGTTTGTATAGAAGACTTGTATCAATAAAATACTGTTTATTTTTTGATGATGTAGAAATCTATTGCATCTTCTGGCCGTGGTATCCTTGCCATTGATGAATCAAATGCAACTGCTGGGAAGAGGCTCTCATCTATTGGTTTAGAGAACACAGAGGAGAACCGACAGGCCTACAGGCAACTTTTGCTGACCGCTCCTGGCCTGGGAGACTATATTTCGGGCGCAATTCTTTTTGAGGAAACACTCTACCAGTCAACCACTGATGGAAAGAAGTTTGTGGACTGCTTGCGTGAAGCAAATATCATGCCCGGAATTAAAGTTGACAAGGTAAGCTTTTTCTAGATAGTATGCATACGTTCTTGAACTTGAAGATTTACCTATTTTAGTTGATTACTTAACACTGATCTATGTATCATCAGCAACATGCCCACTCATTTCTCTTTTGCTTAACTTGTTTTTCAGGGTTTGTCTCCCTTACCTGGATCAAACAATGAATCTTGGTGCCAAGGGTTAGATGGGTTGGCCTCAAGATCTGCAGAGTACTACAAGCAAGGTGCTCGCTTTGCCAAGTGGTTAGTGGTTTTATTTTTTTGTTTTAACAGTTTCTACCGAAGGAAAAAATCATTTATATTCTCGTGTCAACAAACTTTATCACTTATAGTTGTTTTGCTGCTAGAAGTGCATACTGATATCTTATATTTTTATGGTGTTCATGATATTTGGAATTACCAGGAGAACAGTTGTCAGCATTCCTTGTGGTCCTTCCGCTCTTGCTGTTAAGGAAGCTGCATGGGGACTTGCACGTTATGCTGCCATTTCTCAGGTATATCTACTCAATCCTAAATGTTGCCTATTACCAAAAGTTGTTTCTTATATTTCTGGTGGATGCTACTTCACAATTTACTCAATTTCTGTGACTGTCATCAAGTCAGTTAGGATGTCATTTATACTTCCATAGAATATTACTTTATAGTGCATAAATTCTTGCATCCTCAGAATTAAGTCTTTCGTTTTAAAATCCTATATCATTGTGAGTTTAACCTGATGGATAGAAAATAAATGATGTTATTGTGATTTGTGGTTAATCATCTTAGCATGCGGTTTACATTTACATCCAAAGCAGGTAAATTGTGTGTTATGCTGCCAATTCTTGTATTTTATTCTGCAAATTAAAACATTTTTTTTCTAATTCAGCCAGGATGAGTTAAAACTGGTGGTGAGACTGATACAATGTTTGGTTTACTTCATTTCATCATTTTAGCTTACACGTCAATTAGAAAAATACTTATGATGTAAAAAGGTCATGAGAGAATATTTCTTAATTTTATGAAAGTTAGTTTGTCTTTGTAGGTTTAGATCCCACATTTTTTCTTTAGTTGACTTTTATTTCTGGTTCAGGACAATGGCCTTGTCCCTATTGTGGAACCTGAGATTCTTCTTGATGGGGACCATCCAATTGAGAGGACACTTGAAGTGGCAGAGAAGGTGTGGTCTGAAGTTTTCTTTTACTTGGCTGAAAACAATGTCATGTTTGAGGGAATTCTTCTTAAACCCAGCATGGTAACCCCTGGAGCTGAACACAAGGAGAAGGCCTCTCCAGAAACCATTGCAAAAAATACCCTCACAATGCTTAAGAGGAGAGTTCCTCCCGCAGTTCCTGGGATCATGGTATGAATTCATGAACCTCTCTTCACAAATTTAAAAGATACATGACTAATACCTTTGGTAATGAAAGTTAAAAGTCATGATTACGGTTGTATGTTCCAGTCAAAAGGATTAGTTGGCCACAGATCACAATTGTTAAGATTATATAGTACAGTTCTCTTAGGCATTCGTTCTATATTCTTCATGTTTAAGCTACAGTATTTCTACAGCTTTTGCTTGAAATTCCTTTGGCTGTGGTTACTTGAGCAAGTAATTAGTCTTGCCGATTCTGATATCAATACTTCAATAGTTTAATTAGCGATTGTGATAAATCTGTATTTGTAGTATGCAGTTGGTATCCATGTGCAAATTATCATCTCTGATAAGTCCACATTTTTCTGTATGCTTCTCAGTTTTTATCAGGAGGACAATCTGAAGCGGAAGCAACTTTGAACCTGAATGCAATGAACCAAAGCCCCAACCCGTGGCATGTTTCCTTCTCGTATGCACGTGCTCTTCAGAACACTGTGCTCAAGACATGGCAAGGACGGCCCGAGAACATAAAGGCTGCACAGACGGCTCTTTTGATACGTGCGAAGGCAAATTCACTTGCTCAGCTTGGAAAGTACTCTGCTGAGGGTGAAAGTGAGGAGGCCAAGAAGGGAATGTTCGTCAAGGGTTACACCTATTGAGTTCAAGATTTGGTACATTTCTGAGTCGCCCCCCTTAAATATGGAGTCTTGGTCCTATTTTGGATGAGCCTTTAACCTTCTCTTGCTCACTTATCCAGAAAACTAGATAGCTTGAATAAGACAAAGTGAGTGAGAATGAACTTTTCATTCCCTAGTCCGGGGAAAATATGGGTAGTGAACTGAGTAGCATGTGTATTTTCACATTTCTTATATACAGTACTTGATGGATCCTTTTAGCATAGAATGCAAGTTATGCTGCAGCAGTCTTGAAAGGAATTTGATGGTTAATTGTTGTGTCTCGTGACATCCTTGTGACAATTTTGACGTAATGTTGGGATGTTGAAAACTTTTGATTGGAACTTGTCAAGTGTCCAAAAAATTGTAAAGAATAAAGCAAAATGGTGTCTCATGCTAAGACTATTTTCCAAGAGTGATGTACATTTCAATAATGGCAAAAAAATGTGTTGCGGAATTTATGCTATCCTTTTGTTATTAATGAAAATACAAAACACTCTTGTAAAAGTGTGTTGCACCATTTTACAATTTTTCCAATATTATATATTTTGTCCCTACACTTTAATGTTTACTTGTGACTAGAACATCTTTTTGGATCTTCCAAAATCATCAAAAGTGTACTTGTATCATCACTACGTTTAAAGTCAAAAAGCTTTCTTCCAACTCACTTTCGGTACAAGGAAACCCAGAAAATTGTTCATGGAATCAGTATACATGTAGCTCCTGAGTTGAATTACTGTATTGGAGTATGAAGCCGCATAGACCAAGGTTTGAATCTACTAATTGGTTCAAGCGATTGCTGTGGATAGTAATTAGTTGGTTAAAATGTGGGTGAGAAGTGTTGAATCTGAATCAATGAGAGGAGATGTGTGGGCACTTAATAGAAGAATTATACCATAAAATTGGACAAACCCTTTTACTAGATTAAGATTTGTTGGTAATCCAATAAGATAATTTTGAGTTCAGATATAGAACACAATGTGTGAATTGCTCCAAACTCAGATTGCTTCACTCTGATTCAGTGCCTGTGGGAAGGCAAATGTGCCACTACTTGGTACTTATTTATTTGAGCAAAATGTGTGAATAATTAGGTGTTCAAGAACAAACAGCACTATGGGCCACATTTTGTTAAATTGAAATCCGTGGATTGGAGTTGAATATAAACGTTCACTCATATATGTCATTTTGATTTGGTTTAAAATTCACGGTACATGTACAACGTCTCAAGAAACGTAGATTCTTAATCTAACATGAATGTGATGGTTGTTAAAGTCTCACATCAAAATATGTGGATCAGTTCAGTTAACCACTTAATAAGCATCGTAAAATTCTACTTATAAACATAATGAGGTTGCTGTAATTGATTGAGATGATTATGGTGTAGCTTACTGTCTCTCTCGTTTAGCTTTAGTTATAAGTCCATATATAAAGTGACAGTCAGATCGAAAAGCTGCCCCCATCAATCCAACATACGAAGCCTGAAGATATTCACATGACTGTATTATGTATAAAATGCTTTTAATTGTGCTTGAATGATTGAAATATATTATTTTTGGTCTGGATTTATCTCCCAGTTGGTCAAGTGGAGAACTTTATCCTGATAGCACTTCATCTGATGATCTTGTTACATCTGTGAAAAGGAAATGCACATTTGAAATTGAAACATTCTTTTCTATGGCATTTTTCGAAATACCTGTTGTACACGCCTTTGCTTAGGGGAATATATGGGCGATGATTGCTGTTTTACTTGTTAGCACTTTGATTATTACAATTTTAGAGATAATAGACTTTATAATCATATCATGTTTTTTAAATTGGAATTACAGTTTCTGCTGTGACAAACATGCTCTTAATAGTAATCCATTTCTTGAATTTATATTTCTCAATCCAGAGCCTTGTTCCCTTGCAAAAGCCTGTAAGGTCTTCACCGTGAACCAATAAAGTATTTGAATTTTTTCACAAACATATGATAGCCCTAATCTCCCTTAATCATGTAACCCCTGTCAAATAAGTTATTATTGCTTATGTACTTAAAAACAAAGGCAGGATTGTCTGCAACTGTTTTGTTTTTCATAGTTGATCCCAACGAAACCATGTTGACATGCTCAAATTTAAAATGGCACATTTTGAATTGAAGGTGATCACTCTTATTACTTTTGATAAACAATGAAGACTAAGAACCATTTAATAAGGATTCATAGTCTCAGATTTCATATCTTACAATTACCATCAACCTTAGACTCCTTATTTTGTGTATCAACATGCTTACCATTGTGGAATACTGATTATTAGAATCTTCATTTTAGGTATTCTTGCTAGAGGCAGAGAGGCAAAGCAAGAACCAGAATGTCTCAAACACCATTGGGCTTATGGACAAATCCTTATACGCCTTTTGCTCATCCTCTTACAAGATCGTCTTCTTCTTCCATATGGTCCTTCCTCTGACGATCTCTTCTTTTGCCTTGTCTCCATTAACTTGGAGAAGATGTGTATACCGCAGCGGTCCCGATCCTAAATGCCCTCCATTTTCAAGAAAGTTAGATGCCAAATGAAGTCCATTGAGCATGCTCATCTCAGCGCCTTGGTCTGGTTCGCACAGTGATTCGACAACATCTGAACTCCCACATTCTTTTCTGTATTCTAGTACAATGCCAGCAAGTTGGTGGGACTCCAAAACTGAATCCGGGACGGTCTGTGGATGCAGCAAAAGGAAGAGTGAGTTAAGAACTAGTTTTTGCCAAATGATTCAATGTTGGGTTTGTGGCATTGTTGTGTTTATTACCTCAAACATCCATTTCACATACTTGACATTGTTCACATGTTGGTTCATGTCCAAATCACTCCTCTTTGGCTGCAGATTACAGAGTTACACTTACATCAGTCAGTCATATATAATGTAAAAGCCATAACTGTTTCTCCAACTATCAACTTGAGCTTTAATATGGTATCAGTATCATAGCTTTGTACTGTACAACGCCTATATACTTTTAGAGGATAGTTTCTTGCAATGCAAGTAAGGGTTTTACCTTCAAGGCAGAGATGGCATATTTTGCAGTCTTGTCCAACTTGCTAATCTTCTCGGGCATGTCATCATGGATTGCTTTTTTCTCTATGAACCAAGGAGAGATCTCAGCCCTCACGACGTCGGGCATCTTGGAGAGCCGCCTTGTTTTCTCATTCATCATCACCCATGTGCTGGTGGCGCGAGCGAAAATGTGGCCTGTTGCTTGACTTCTTATGAGCCAGTCACGGCGCATCCCATTCTTGCCTGAGGCTCCAACCCATGTGTCCACTTCCACCACCTCTCCCCTGCATATATAAAGGTAACATTCATAACAAAAGACCATGACAGGTTCCTCCTATGCTATATGTTGTTTGGTTCCTAAAGGATACATTATAGATGCCTAGTGACTTCCAAAGCTAGCTGACAAGTGACACCTCTTTCTTTAATATGATGGGAATTCCTATTATTGCCTTTTGTTTCTTGTTGTTAGAGAACTATGACTTTTTATTTTCTAGTTTCTTTTATAAGAGGAAAATAGCAAAAAGCTGTCATGTAGTATCGTTATGTTGCAAGAGGGTGTTGTGTAGTTCGTTAATGGCGAAAATGTGTTATGGACTTTATCTTTTCGTGCAAATGTATAGGCACATTTTTGCAAGGGAGTGTTGATGCAGCAGGAGAGAAGATTGAAGGAGAAATGTTGGATATAGTACCAGATTGGGTAGTGATCAACTTGAAGTTGTATCCTGGAGACAACCCATATGAGATTGTTTTTCATCATTCCATGTGTTGCACCAAATCCATTGCTAAGAAGCCCGGACATCCACACATGGTTCAACGCTGTTTCCTAAACACAACACTCCAAGAACTCAGCATTTCAAGATCAGGCAATACAGAGACATTATCTGGTGGAGTTGCATGTCACATGTACCTGGAGAAGGTTGAGGATGCTCTCTAGTGTGATGGTTTTGTCAGGGCCAACTTCATAGGACCTAACGACAACAGTCTGCCTGTAGCCGACACCGCCTTCTATGATCAGCCCCTGGCGGTGGGAATCGACCAGCTGCTTCTTTGTCGGAATGTTCTGGCGGGTTTGCTCCTCCTCAGCCAGGTCTTCCAAGAAAAGAGGCGATGCAAGGGTTGTTGCAGTGGCCGCGCGTACATCTCGCTCGAACTTGGCTCGAAGATTGCTTGGCGAAATGGCATTGATCTTGACGGTGGCGTTGAGGTTTCGGCTTGGCCTATCGCCCGAAAGAGAGCATGAGAAAGTGATGAAGAAGGAGGTCCTGCAGGGCACGTGATGATGGGAAAGGGTACTGAGGAGTGCCATATGTGTTTACTGATGGTGATGGCCAATAGTTTGGAACACAAGGAGGGGCGTTGCAGTGTTTAAATAGAATAAAGGTGCGGCACAAACTAAGAAATAGAATTTAGCCTATCAAACAGACAATACACATGTACAAGAGTGAAGCTGCTATTACAATGACAATTTTGGACGATCAGACATTGAAGTAATCGGCGGACAAATTAGACAAGAGCTAGTTTTCAATAAGTATGACACATGTCTTGGACACTGCAAGTTAAAAGTGGTGACCACTATTTACTTGAGATTTTTTTAGGGATAAATACAAAAAATGACAGCATAATTTCACTTTTGAAAAGAGGAATAATATGACTTCAATAGAAGATTATGTCAATTAGGCCAATGTAACCCATTTCCCTGTCTATTAAATTGAAATTGCTTATATTTGTATATTAAGATGTGAATTGATTTACATCCTTTTTTCAACATAAGACTTTAATCTTTCTTCATTTGTATGCCGTGTAGCTATTGGAGTCTTATACGTGAATTGTGGGTCTATAAGTCGAGACATGAACCTACCTATTTTTATTAATTATTAGTTTATAAGATATTTACCCGTAAGTGATATGATCGTATGTTTAGATGCCATACCCTAGGCTCTACCCAAAGGGTTTGGTGTGACGATGAAAATGGTTGGATTTAGGTTTATTTCAAAATAACAAATATTAAAGAGATCTTTTTGACTAAAAAGTTGGAATCCTCAGTTTTCTCGGAATAGGAATTTACCAGTTCGATCATTTAGAAGATTCATTTTGACAACATTTGTTTTGTAGCGTAAGGTTTCCATGAAGAGAAGTGCATTTCTTAATTTGTGTAAGCCTAGGTACCGTACCATGCTCTAGTCTATCCCATTCATTCCACCACTCGAGGAACCAATCACAATATGCTATAAATTATTTTGTTTGCATTTAAATTTAAGTAATCACAAATAGGTGTAATACACTTGACATATACTTTAAATGCCTCATTTCACTCAACTTTTGTATTTTTCTCACTTCCTTAATCTTCAAATTATTTTATAAAGACTTAATATATCTCTTTATATTTTAAAGGGATAATAAAACACTTCAATCCTTCATTTTCCTTCTCAACTTTCCTTTCTTTCCTCACTTTCATCATTTTAATATCAAACTTGTACTTCTTTATTTTAAATAATGATTTAGTTTAGACATTTCTTTTATCAATAGATTGTGACCAAATTTAAAAGATATTAGCCTTCTTTGATCACTCTTTAATAGTTATTTTCCCAATAATAGAATTTAAAAATTAGGTGTTCAACATTTTAAATATTTTTGCTTACAAAATTTTAATAGGTTCATTGAGGTTTCATCAATTTGGGCTTGAAAGTAGTCCCAAAAATGATCCACATGAGAAGCCTATTGCTCACGGTTGGTGTGGTGAAAACCGCAAACCGACCAAACAATCGAGAGAATTATGATCGGCAATTATTGTAATTGTGGATGCAGTTATAGTTTTCATTATGCCAGAACCTCCCGATGCGAATTGGTTTCTACATATTGAGGTGATTATGGTTAACCGACCATGATCACCCCTAAAAAGAACAATCAAATCCTAAATCCCTATAGTAGTTGGTGACTCGTGCACTTTTCAACCGGTTTGCTTTTTATGATTCATTGTAGAAATCAATGGTGCTGGTGATTGGAGCTCCCAACATCGGCTTGGAAAAGAGCTTGGTTGCTTAGTCGTCAATATGGGTGAGAGGTATCTAGAATTAGGTTTGAAACTCTATTTGTATGCGATTTTCGGGCATGTGACGTTCGATGTGGCGTTCATCACAAAAACATCACATTTTTCTGACTTTTCGGTCATGTGACGTTTTCATGTAACTTTTGTCACATGTTTTGCTGCTCAGTTTTCGCCAAGGTTTTAAAAAGCGTTAGGCGCTAGTCGGGCGGACATCACCTCGAAATGATTAATCAGGGATTAATCGGGATTAAACAAGATTAATCATATTTGTATTTAATTTATTTTTAATATAAACTGAATAATACTATATCAAAATAAATGTTTTATAAAAAAAATCAACAGACACAATCTTTCTGAAACAATCTAAAATAGTGATAAATGGTCAGAACAACTTCAAGTATAAAATTTTTGAAAAAAATCTGAATTTTCATCACAAAACGTTCAAACAATTGTCACCGTGAAAATTTTAAAATAAACCCTAAACTCCCACAAATTGAATAAACAAATCAAACCTTAACTCAAACAAAATGAATAAACAAATACAAATCACCCGTTACAAACATGAAGTGAAGTATAAACCACGGGAGCTCTGACTTCGATTGATTCGTAAATGAGGTATGGCGGGCGACAAACATTCGTCGGAGGCGAAGAGGTTTAGGGCATAAGGGTCTAAGGCGAGATAATGGAATGAAGCGACTTTGTCTGATTTCTTATTCTCAACGTTTTAAGTTTTAAGTTTTAAATTTTAATTGATTTTTTTTAGAAATAAAGTTATGGTTTGCCTGAACGGCCGTCTGACTGCCTGATGAATTAAAACATTTGTCACCTTTCAATTAACTTAAAATAGGGCGGTAAGGTGAAAAACAACGCTTGTTTTCGCCCTCTTCCAGATCACCAATGCAAAAACTTTGTCCATGAGAATTGTAGCTCTTTTCATCCTCTTCAATTTAGATATAACATTTGCTTGATTTAAACTTTGGATGTGGAAGTTAGAGCGCTCGCAAGTCTATGGTCTGCAATCCCGACTGTGCAGATTTTCTGTTTTGGTGCTGCATTTGACTGCATTTTTGAGCTTTTTTTATATATTATAATTAGAGAAAACTTCCTTCTAGAGACGTGTAGATCAACCAGTAATCTTCGTTTTGATATAACTTTGGGTCAAATCGGATTAAATATGATAAAGTTGTGCTATCTGAAAAAATTTGATGCGCATGTCTCGTGCTCGCTCAATTCTAGTCAATTTTGCTCTATTTTACACCTATAATATGCATGTATGCATCAAACATACCTGAAGGTGTAAAATGGTACAAATAACTCTAAATAGCCACATAATGAAGAAACTTTATAACTAATGTAAATAAATAGGTGTCGATATGGAACCAAATGAACCCAGATATCCAATATTTTAAGAATGTCGTAATTTTTCAAAATCTCACTCCAAATTTTTTAAATTTTGAATTAACAACGGGAGCTTTTGCGACGTTGAATATCATCCTTTTATTTTTTAACACGTATTAAAGAAGATACCAATTTTATTGATAGATGTTACTATTATGGTTCTTCTCTCACACAAGTATTATGTGAGTATAATTTAAACATTGAACAATAAATATGAACAACATTCATAAATAAGACTAATATTTTGAGCCACGTATGAAAGTCACACATATAAATTAATATATTTTCGATATCTGAATATAACATCGTCTTCATTACATTCAAGTTATGTAATAAATTGAGTCTTACACTGAATTGTGGGCCGAATTTGACATTATGTCTAGATTCAACCCCAAACTTTGTTGAATTGATTCAATATAAGAACTTGTGTATTCAAAAAGTTCAAACTGATATGTAAAATTTTAGTGGGCTATTTAAATTGACTTTTTACTTAAAAATATTTTAATGTTAAATGCTTATGCCATACTAAAAATCAATATATAGTTGAAGTTCACAAAACATTCACGGATGAGACGAGTGTTATAATCTATATATTTTTCCGCTACTCTTGACCCAAAGTGCATTCACGTATATTTTATATGTACCTAACTGTTCTTCAATATTGAGTAGAGTAGGTGCTTCCTATGAAGCCTAGTTTTGGTCTTTGGTGAAAGTGGTTTGATTAAGGCTTATTTTGAAACAACAAATGAAGAGATATTTACGACAAGAAGTTGGAATCCTCAGTTTTCTCGAAAGGTGGAATTTCTAGTTTCGATTATTCAAGATTCTTTCGGACAACATTTATCCATTTGTTTTGGTATCAATAAAGAATAGGGCATTACTTAATTTTTCTGTACGTCTTAGGTACATGCTCTATATCCATTCCCGCTTTCAAGGAACCAATCGCATAAAATGTTACCAAAGAAAATTTTCTCATTAGTTCTATTAAGTTGTAGTCCCGCACGATGCGCGGTATTATTTATAAAATATTACTGAATAATTGAAGTTGTTTAATACACCCAAATTTATTTTTAAATAATGAATTATTATAAATTAAATAAAAAAATTACGAAAAATGATAAATTAGACTAAATAATACTTCAATAACAACATAATGAACAATTCAAATAAATAAATTCTAAAATCATATCGAGGGACAAAAAATTAGTAGATGATAAACATATATTTGTATAAAAATAATTGATATACATGTCAATATCGTATCGTCTTTTATGCAATTTATGATAGTTTTTTGGTTCCTTCAACTCATTAATTGTGTCTTAACTCTTATTTCTTTCCTTAAAAAACAAATCACGTTAGAATTCAAAAAAAATACTATCTTATATTGAATATTACCAAATCATTCGCTTTCTCGTTATCACTGTTGATCTCCGTTTTGTTGCTGAATCTGTCTAAAGTAATCAACTCCAACGATATTTCTTCATCAATCCATCATTTGTCCCCTGAAAATCAACACACCGGATCAGAATATTGCATAACCAAATGTATAAAAAATTGATTGATATCTAATGAATGAGGAAGAGATCGTTTTATTTAGTTAATGAATCGTATCTTCAATAGAGCACGTGATTGATATGTATTCAAATTAGTTTATAAAAAGAATTGTATTCTAACATAATTCTAATTAATATTAAATGTGTTTTATATTAATATTTTATTTTTAATTGAGTTTGAAATGTATTAATATATTACAAATCATTAAATTAAAAAACTCATAGTTCTAATTGAGTTTTGTATTAGTATACAAAGCTAAACTATTTAAATTAAAAAAATCAGAATTTAGAAAAAATAGGATTGATGGAAATCTTTTCAAAGAGTTTGTTACGTGGCAACTGGAGGATTTTCCTTTTATATAGATATGTAAATTTGCATTTTTCGGTTCTAATTTATAATTATATAATACCCAGTTGTCGTGTTGTGTGTGGGCCCTTTAGGAGCAACCTGAGACTTAGGCCGAACCCACACGTACGCCGGCCAAAGTGGGCTCTACCAACGGGCTTGAACACCATTTCTCCAACATATTAGTCTCCAAATTTAGTAAATAAATTTGTTTTGTTCCAAACTTATCATTAAATTGTTCGTGTTATGCAGCGTAGATAGTATAAAAGCTAACTTAAAACTAATATGTAAACCTTAAATTAGATCCATCTTGATAAACCCAGTAGTAAGAATATATATACATACGTAGAAAGGGGCAAATTCGAGTAATTTGTTCGAATCTGAGACATAAACAAAGACAGGGAGAGTTTATGCTTTATATACTTAATATAGGAATTCGAAATATAGGAATTCGAAAGTCTTCAAATAGAATTCAAAGAAACTGGATATGATAAGAGAAAAGAAAAGAAGGTTAACTTCCATTTTCCGTTGTTTTGTTGGTTCTAATTAGAAAGTTTAACGGCGAGTCACGACAATGGGACTTGTTAAAGCAACTAAAAGAATTATAGAAATTAGTTCAGATGGAAGAAAAAAGTCTATTGATAAACGAATTCCAATTTGTTGACTATTACTTATCAAATCTTTCTCTATAATCTGGGTTGCTCTTGTAGTCCAGGTAATCTCATACCATGATATATCTAAAATATTCGAAATTAGTGAAAGAAAAAGAGTTGTATAAACTAGTGAAGTAACCCCATCCCCAACACTCCCAAGGTTCAAATCTTTGGAATATTCTGAACCATATATATATAGGACAAATCAGGTGAGAACCAAACCCTTTTATGAGAACATGAGTACTGAGTTTGTCCATTGAAAATAAATGAATGTCCATCGTAAATAAGTGAATATCCAATAAAAATTGTGATATCCAATGAAAGTGAATGTCCAGCAGAAATAGGTAAATATCCAACAGAAACGTTTTGTCCATTCAAAATACATGAATGTCCAACGAAAATAAGGAAATGTCCAGTGGTTCTCATGTTCTCACACACATTTGGTTCTCAACCAAACCATTCCCTATATATATATACACTATCATTGTGCCAGAATGTTGTTGCGGGCTGCTATTATGTCAATAACAACCACGCACCAAAATGGCACGCCAGATACATCTGTGTAAGAATAGATATATATTGACCGAATATTGTGAGAATAAAACCATATCTATTTGAAATCGACTGAAGAAATCATATCAAATTCGTCGATTATAAGGTATGTTTACATGATTTGTGTATAATGTATTAAAATTTTGTATCTAATGCACAATTTAATTAGTTGTTGTTCGTAATTCAGATATTTTATTAATTATGTATTTTGTATTATGTTATTGGAGCTTTATACATTATTAAGAAAGGGATCATAGATGTTTGAGAGCAGAGAGAATGACAATATCGTGCCTGATGGAGTATGCTAATCTCATGAATATGACAAGAAAATATGATAGTCGATATGACTATCATATTGTCCATACAATTTGTCAATGTAAATCTCCTTATAATAAGGACACGTTCTCAATATCGAGGTTATATAACTCCAATCATACATAACTACATTAAATAAACAAATAGATGTGAACAGTTTACAATGAAATACATGTCAACGCCACAAAATTGAGCACAGCCTTTAGCAGACAAGGCGAGATTTAATTCGAGTCATTAGCCATCTAAGTTGAACTCGATTGGAAAAGTCCACAAAGTTCCCAAATACCATTCACATTTAGTGCATTCATCTATTCCGTTAATAAATTTGTATGGGTAGAATTGTGCAACGCGCGGTGCTCCCACTAATAAAGATGAAAAATTACATATTAAAAATTACAAAATCATAACATTTTCACATTTGAGAATACATAGAATTCTCTTCAATTCGGATGCCGCGTGGCACCCACATGTTTTATTTATGTATATAATAGATAGTTGTGCTCGAATATTGATCTTTATATATCATCATGCTCTTCATCACATGTATTTGGCTCATTTCATGAAGAGCTTAATTACCATGAATTTTCTTAATTCTAGTTACATAAAGCTACAACTAATTTTTGAGAGACAATAACTTTCTAATATGATATTCAATCAGATCCAACAAAATATCAAATTGAAGATATTTGGACGCTCTATAAATCTTTAAAATAAAGTTTTGTTATATTTGAACGATAAGATGTCCAAAATTACCATCGAATGCAGCACCGAAATTGAATTATATGCAACTTAAGTATTGCAAAACATCATACTTTCAAGGCTTATATTTAACTTATATGAGCATCAAATCATTGAAAGCTTGTGCCCAATATAAAAATCCTTGGAAGATTTATAACCTTTTAGAAAAAGTGTGTCCAAAATTTGATTTCTAATTGGATTATCAATCCAATTAAATCCCTATTTGAGTAGTTCTCATTTGTAGTTACATGTGGTAGTGTTTGTGTGATGATAATTGCTTAGGACAGACAAGAAATTAAGGAGTGGAGAATGTTTATGATACTTTCATTGTCCTTTCACCCTACAATTGGTCATGTATTCATAGCGATGCGATAACGGTGTACATACCATAAGGATTGGCTATAGGAGACAACTTTCCTCTAGCTCATTCTTGTTTTCTATTATTTGGATACTACACATATGTTCCTTGTACAATCTTAGGTATTTACATTTGTGTGAAGAAACATTTTAGCATTAAGGACATGGAGTGTTATGAGATGGATAAGTAGAGTTTCACATTAAAACAACGTTGCAATCAAATCAAAATTTCTACTAATTTATGTGTTATGCTATTGAGAAAGAGGAAAACACATGTTCCTTAATAGCATAGCATGTTTGTTGTTAAAAAAGTTTAATAGTATTATACTGACACGATTTGTATATATGTAATTCAATTAAATTAACTATAATATAATTTAGTGGGCACTTTTGTTAACAAGTGCTCAACATTCAAATCCATTCACCATTTAACATGTGCGAATGATCTTATTTTAGCTAAAATAGTGTAAGTGAGAATTGTTTGTGGGTCCTCGAATATTTAGTAAGAAGCAAATATAATTGTAGTGGCGCTTCACACGTTTACAACTATGCAACCATACAAGCAAGAAGCAGGCGCAAACAAATGCAGATTTTATGCCGACAACCTAAAGATTAGAAGTGTGTTATACTCGTACAACAGATATATAGTTGCTGTATTTATGATATATTAAATGGGTAATTTTAGTCAATTAAA
Organism: Geranium rotundifolium; assembly: GCA_963920655.1. Lineage (NCBI taxonomy): Eukaryota > Viridiplantae > Streptophyta > Magnoliopsida > Geraniales > Geraniaceae > Geranium > Geranium rotundifolium. The sequence goes on along the minus strand of OY987316.1, from coordinate 31,441,093 downwards.
CTGTTTGAATCTGGTTGAATTTATATAGGAAATAATAAGTCTCATTTGAGAATTTTCTATTTAGGCCTCCATTATTTTTGATCCGGCACTATACTGACACGCATGTAGATTGGCAGTGCAATGATGACACGCATAAGATTGCAGCTGAATAATTCAGTTGACTATAATATAATTTAGTGGACACTTTTGTCCAACAAGTAGGTGATGAAATGTGGAAAAGTTTATTTTACCAGAAGTTCAACCTCTTAGGTCATCTCCAAAGGAGTCTCTATGTATGCAAAAAAATATACATATTTTTCTCTCTAAAGCAGTCTCCATATATGCATATGCATATTCAAATTTTTACATATTGCTACAGTGAGTCTTCAAAGTCTCCAAACAATAAAAACTCATTTTTTATTCAATTATTTTAATTTTTTTACAAAATACCAAACAAAGACTTGCCGGAAACCCATATTTTGTTTGTGATTTTTTTTTCAAAATATAATTTTAATTTGAACACAACAAATTTTAAATAAAAATCCGACAACAAACAACGATTTTCAATAACAAAAATATATAAACAAATACATAAATTATGTAATATTTATTTTTTAGTAAATAAAATAAATTATATAATCACGTTATGCATATATCATTTAGAACAATTTTTTCTCTAATTTGCAATTATTTTTAATGAATAAAATAATGTATATGAAATTATTTATTGATAAAATATTAAAAATTGGTATTTGATGTGACAAATAGATATATTTTTAGAGATTGGGTTGGAGAGAAATAGAGATGGAGACTCAATGATTGGTAATTAGTATTGAATATTTAGATATAGGGTTGAAGATGGGCTTAGCACGTGAAAAGTAACGTAAGTAAGTGAGAATCGTCGGTGGGGTCCTCAAATATCATTTCACCAAGAAACTCATGAAACGTGCTAATAATTATACAGTTGCAAGTTCATGAGAGTGATCAATTAGCATACAAAGTATATATACATATGTGAGAGGCCTCATGAGTTGGAAGTTCCAATCTAGCAATTACAGTTACAATAGCAATAGTCGGTAGTGTTAGTAATGGCATTATCAACAAGAAACGATTATAAGGTTGATGTTGTGATGCTCCCATGGTGTGCCTTTGGCCACATGATTCCCTTCTTTGAGCTGTCCAAATCTCTAGCGACCGCCGGCGTGTCTGTCTCGTTCGTGTCCACTCCCCGAAACATGGAGAGGCTCCCTAAGCTCCCTCCTCACCTCGAACCCCTCATCACTCTAGTCTCGCTTCCCATGCCCTCCGTCCCCGAGCTGCCCGCTGGAGCCGAGGCCACCATCGACCTCCCCGGCTACGACTCCAACCAGCACTTGAAGGTCGCTTACGACCTCCTCCAACGACCTTTCCGTGACTACGTCTCCTCCGCCAGGCCCCACTGGATCATCGCCGACGTGCTCCCTCACTGGGCCGCCGATGTCTCCGTCGAGCTCGGCGTCCCTCTCTTGCTCTTCTCTATCTTCCCCACCCATGCCTTGCTTTTCTTGGGCCCCGCGGAGTGCCTCGTCGGGGAGGCCCAGAGGAGGCTGAGGGGGTCTCCGGAGACCCTGACGCACCCCCCCGAGTGGCTCGACTTCCCCTCCACCGTGGCCCTAAGGGGCTTCGAGGCCGCCGCCCTCCACCCGGGGCTCTTCCAAGGGAACGCGTCCGGCCTATCGGATGCTGCCAGGTTCGCCAAGCTGCTTCTCGCGTGCACAGCCGTGTCGATCCGCAGCTGCTTCGAAGTGGAAGCGCAATGCCTCAATTTGTATGCAAAAGTGATCAAGAGAGATGTGATTCCAGTGGGACTACTCCCCCGGGAAGAGGCCGGCGGGCCGAGAAGCAGAGACGGTGAGTGTGTGGAAAGAAATCCACGATTTCATTTCATCATAAATACATAGTTTCTACAGAATATAACAAGTCAGAATATCATTATTTTCTCTCTTTACAGAGTCTGCGGAGTGGGGCGATAACTTCAAATGGCTGGACGAGCAGAGCCACCGGTCCGTGGTGTTCGTGGGGTTCGGGAGTGAGGTCAAGTTAACCAAGGAGGAAGTCCACGAGATAGCGAGAGGGCTGGAGCTGTCGGAGCAGCCGTTCCTGTGGGCGCTGAGGCGGCCGAGCTGGGCGGGGGGTGACGTGGAAGCCCTCCCGGCGGGGTTCAGCAATCGGACGGCGGGGAGAGGGATAGTGAGCATGGGGTGGGCCCCGCAGATGGAGATAATGGCCCACAAGGCGATAGGAGGGTGTATGATACAGTCCGGGTGGGGCTCGGTGATAGAGACCCTACAGTTCGGGCACTGTCTTGTTCTGTTGCCGATGATCATTGATCAAGGATTGATCTCCAGGTTTTTGGTGGACAAGGGTCTGGCCGTGGAGGTCCCCAGAGGGGACGACGGGTCCGTCGCGGCCGAGGACGTGGCCGAGTCTCTCAGGCTGGCGATGGCGCGAGAGGAAGGAGAGGCTGTGAGGGCCAAAGCAAGAGAAGCTCGTGCAGTGTTTGGGGACGCCAACTTGCACCAGCAAAAGTATATTCAAGGGTTTGTTGACTACTTGAAGAAAGGGGCCAAAAGAGTATAAACTATATTCAAGTGAAGTGATCACAATAAGATTAATAGTAATATTTATCTTATTTCAAAAAGTAATTAGATCGTAGCTATTATTTGTCTGGTTGGTTTGTGTAGTTTGAGGGTCAGATTTCAAATTCCATCAACAGTATTTCTGGTTGAAATATATAGAGAACTTCTCGTAGAGTTTTTATTTTCAAGACAGGACAGCGACATTGAATCCATTGCTTTCTTCTACTTAATTCGGTCCCGTTTACAAAATATCAATTCTCAATATGGTTGGGAGCAATGATAATGAGTCTTTGTCCCTCCCTACTCCATCCCACTAGACTCATCAACTCGAGATTTTATATTGCCGTTTTGTGTTATAAACTATGAATCAATCATACTTATTGCATTCAAAATATCAATAGGAGCAATCCCTGTATTAGAAAATGAGGTGTTTATTCCAAACGAAAGAATATCCTTCCAATCATAATAGGTTTGTCAATGGTGCCGAATTTTCATAATTTGATATGCTATTGTTTGAAGTACATAACGATATCTATATACCTCAAAAAGTATGTTTATTTTTTTTTTGGTATTGTCTTGTCATGTAGACTTTGTAATTTGGATTTAAATCTAATTCAAAATGGAAGGAGTCAGATCAAGATTTATAAATAAAAATTGGGTTACATGAACGTAGAAAGTTGCAAGTAAAGATTAAGAATTGCATATTAAATGTTACAAAGTAATAGAATTTTACCATTTGAGTACATAAAATTTTCTTTAACCGAGAAGCAACGTACTACCCACATGTCTTGTATATATAAGGAAAAATGACACTTTTGTACATTTAAATATACACTTTTGACACTTTTATACTCTACATTTTTTTAAGTACCATGAATTTCATTTTAAGACAACTCACCTCTAAAATACCAAAAATACCGAAATTACCCTTGTAATTGATCTGGTTCAATTTCAACCAAATCAAACTATAATTTAATTAATATGGAATTACTTTTTACCCTCCATTGAATAACAATTTTATCTCACAATTTAAGGGTATATTGGTCATTTCAAATAACAAATTAAAAACTAAAAATAAAAATAAATTATTAAATTACAATTCTGCCCTCCCCCTCTCTACTCTCTGTTCATCATCTCCTCTCTGGCGTCCCCTCTGGAAGCCCTCCGACGTCCAGACGACGGTGGCCACGCATCCACACGTCGACTGCCACGAATCCGTCTTAGGTCATGAATTAACGTCGGTGGCCATGAATTGACGTCGTCGGCCACAAATCGACGTCGGCGGATACGAATCGACGACCACCATCCACGAATTGAACGAGACATGGTCATTCCGACAGAGGAACCGAACGAGACATGGCCATTCTGTCGTAACTTCCTTCTCTTAGGTGGAAGACCTGAACAGAATGGCCGAAGGTGGGCGTCGAGGACTTACCCAAAGAGTGTCGGTGGAGCTCTTCCTCAGGCTTCATACCAAATCTAGTTTTCCATATATGGTCTCACTCTCTCGATGGCTCTCTTCGCGTGTGGTGGGGACGCTCGGGAACCTGGCACCGAAGCTGTCTCGCGCCGGGAAGCCGGCGGGAGGCGATCGGTCGAAAACAAAGTGGCGCCGGAGGAGGAGAGCTGGCGGGTGGATTGGAATTGAATGGGTGACATTCAATTCAAAATTGGATGAATAGTTGATGGTAATTTCGTCTTTTTACATTCATTTAAAATTGGACCGGTTTTCTTCATTAGACCAGATTTAATTTTGGTTCAATTCAGGAGTAATTTCGGTATTTTGAAATTCCATAAGCAAGTTGTCCCAAAATAAAACTTAAGGTACTGAAAAAAAAAGTACACTATTAGAAAAAGTGTCTGATGTTACTTACCATGTTAGTTGCAAAAACCCTAAAGTGAGTTGCATTATCTTTTTTGCAACTTACCCTCGGGCAGAAAGCATAAGTTGCAAAAAGGCTGTCGCATTCGACTTAAAGCAACTTACAAAATGTGTCAGTTGATAAAACTCTTAACTTTATGCAACTGACATGTGTATGTTGTTTTTAGCCATTTACCTTTATGCAACTGACACATACAAAACAAGTTGCTTTAACTATTTACCTTTATACAACCAACATTTGAGATTCAGTTGCATAATTTAAAGGGATAATTCTATATGACTACACCTAGATATGTCACATTATCACATGACTACACCTAGAATTTTTCATGTCAGGGTGAATACCCAAGAATTTAATTTTTCTCATCGTTACTCATTTCTTCCATTTCCGTTAGTTTTTAATATTGTTTAACGTGTGAAAAGACTAAAACACCTTTCAGAGGTAAATGCTTGTTTTTAAATTGAATGAAAAGACTAAAACACCTTTCAGAGGTAAATGCTTGTTTTTAAATTGAATGAAAAGACTAAAATACTCTTCACTATTCATTTAATTTTCAAAAAATACCCCTCATCCTCTCTCTCTCTCTCTCTCTCATCTCCTCCACCACCACCATCTACTCCCCTCCGTCGACACCACCACCGCTACTACCTCCACCTCCTCCATCACAACCACCTCCATCTCCTCAACCACTATCCACCCACTGCCCCCTCCACCACCACCAGCGTCATCTCCTCCCCCTCCGTTGCCACCTCATCCATCACCACCTCCGCCACCACCCCCATCTCCACAGCCACCACCTCCATCTCCTTCACCACCTTCCCCTCCCCCTCCGTCACCACCTCCGTGGAGCCTCCGACCGACTTTCGGCGAGGCTCCGACGGTGGTGGACAAGGTGGTGGTGATGGGGGTGGGGAGGGGATGGTAGTGGAGAAGATGGAGGTAGTGGTAATGGAGGAGATGAAGGTGGTGGCGGTGGTGGTGGTGGAGGAGATGGAGGAGGTGGCGACGAAGGGAAAGGAGATGGTGGTGGTGGTGGTGGAGGGGGCGGGGAAGGGATGGTGGTGGTGGTAATGGAGAAGGTGGAGGAGATGGAGGTCGTGGCGGAGGTAGTGATGGAAGAGGTGGAGGAGATGGAGGTGGAGGAGATGAAGGTGTTGGTGGTGGTGGAGAGAGAGAGAGAGAGAGAGTTGCAAAGAATACTATGGTGACCACACATGTGACGAAATCTAGAAGCCCAATACAGTAATGGAACCAGTAATCAATACTAAACAGGAAAGGATACCCACAGATTCAGAAAACTACCCAATTCAATTTTTAGCAACCACAACCAAAACTTATTCAAAACAAAGAGTTCATCAGACTTAGAATATATTTCATGTTAGGATTTGGTGAGAAAGATACAAAATTTAGCATAATCACACAAAACTCATCGTATAACTTGAGTATCATCCATCTATTATGCCCTAATTACACACCCATAAATTAGAGAGAGATTTGTGGCTAAACGAAACCCTAGAGGCGAAGATGGTTACCTTGGTTCTGGTGAAGAGGCGACGTTGGAGGCGGAGCGACAACGGTTAGGCATGTCCGGCAGCGTTGTGGCATGGGAGATCGCCGACCGCGTTGAGGGTCTTCGATGATTTAGGCTTAGCGACGGAAAAGGGTACATAATTCATCACTAGGCAGTCGTCTATACTTAATTATTCTTCTTGGTTTCACTACTGATGCGGTCGCATCAAATGTAAGTTTATGATATCTATTCCCCACATTCTAGGTGTTATTTCACTCTCGATGTGTTAAATTATTGATCTTTATGCCACTTTTACGCCTTCGGGTATGTTTGGTGTGAATGTGCAGAATACATGTGAAAAGGGTTAAAACCGAGCCAAAATCGCAGCAGAATCTTTCAGAGAACACAACTTTTTCATATTTAATCTGAGATGACCAAAAATTAGATCAAATCGAAGATAACTCGGCGATCTACAACTCTCTAGAAGGAATTTTTCTCTAAATTTCATGGGAAGAAGCTCAAAACAGGACCGAAAAGCAGCACTAAAACAGATATCGGGATTGCAGACCAGCTGACTTGAAAGTGCTATAACTTCCACATTCGAAATCCAAATCAAGCAAAAGTTATATCTAAATTGAAGAGGAAGAAAAGAGTTACAATTCTCGTGAAGGAAGTTTTTTCATTAAAGGTTTGGAAGAGGACGAAAATTGTATGATACTTTCGGGTGGCGTAGAGTTCTCATCCGAACTCCGATTTAGGCCCATAATATATCAATTCGAAGGGAATTTGAAGACAGAAAGTTGTAAGGATGATGCAACGGATCTGTAACGATGGTGTAACAATCGTTACACCTACTGTAATGATCGTTACAACTCCCAGATGCAGAAAAAAAATATAAAAGCCACACACGAATTCTGAGTTTGGGGGCCGAAAATTTCAGTACTCATGCCACAATTGAGCTAAGCTTTACCACGTTTTGGGAGAGCAGAGAGTAGAACACACCAGATCGACCAAGGAGAGGATTTGTGGCTTCGAGAGGAGGACGAATCTGATTAAAGGGCGATTCAAGTGCTAAGATCAAGCAAACTACACATCAACAATCAAGAGGGATTCAACGATTCATGTTCTTCAACCTTTTGGGTTTTAGAGTTCTTCGTTCTTATTCCTTAAACTCGAATTGTTTATTTATCTTTATGGATTTTGGTTCTAACACCATGATCATGGGCTAAATACCCTTGATCATGGATGCTAGGTCATAACTTTTTATTATGATGAATTTATGAGTATGAACTGAATTATTTTATGCATATGTGATTGATTTTGAGTGCTTAAGGCTTATAATATTTGTTGACGAATAAATATTATTTATGAGAGTCGCGTTGTCGTGTCTGAGAGGGCCGGTGGGTGACGGACAAACTTAGATTCAAAGGGATTCAACTCTTCGTAACCCCTACCCCATTATTGTTGTACTTATTGCAGACTCATGGTTGTTATCTGCCTGAGAGGGATGATGAACACTTTGTGTCTAGGCTAACACCAAACCGAGAGGAGGTTTTAATATGATTGTTGCTTAGGGTTCACATTACTTGCATAATTTATAAAAACTTATTCATTTATTTCATCATAATTTAAATGGCCTAGCATCCATGGTTTTCTCTGCTGAATAGTCTCTCCCAAGCGTTTTTACTTTACATATCTCTAAACCAATCTATAAATCGAGTATTTTAAGTTACACTTGATAGCGTAAATTAAATTAAATTAAATTAACCCTTATTGGTCCTTGTGGATTCGACCATGTGCTTGCCATGAATTATTACTTGTAACGACCGCGTGCACTTGCGCGTTATCGGGTGCATGTGGACAACTGTCTACGGGCCCAACAACTACCTGTGAGACTACTGAGAGAATCCACTCTGACTGAACTTCTGCCACGCCATCTTTAAACACATAACCATCAGTTAAGTACATATTAATGCAATTCACATATTCATGCATTATGTAACGCTCTGCAATACATCCCTCTAGATAACGCTTGTTAACAGCTGATTTCTTGTACTCTCCCAGTTGCCTACAATGCGAATTTATCCATAAATTACAATTACAATAATACATAAAATGATGAAATTGTATGTGTGAAATATATTTTACCTCTCAATGGGATACATCCAAGTACAATGCACGGGGCCAGTTAGCAAGAATTGATCAGGAAGATGGGAGCACAAATGGACCATGATTGTGAAGAAAGCGGGAGGACATATGGACTCCAATGCACATTCAATCAAAATTATCTTTTCCTTCATCTTCAAGAGATGTGATTTACGTATCTCTCTAGCACATAACATCTGGAAGAATCTAGACAGGTCCATAAGTGCTTCGCCGACATGATCAGCCACATATGGCCTTGTAACTATTGGCAAGATGCGTTGAAGCATAACATGACAGTCATGAGTTTTCAATCCATAAAACTTCTTTTCAGCTATGTTTATCTTACTCTTCAAGTTACCCACATAACCAGTTGGATATCTCACTGAACGAATATAGTCTAGAATTTGAATACGCTGATGTGGATGCACCGTGTAATTAGCTTTGGGCATTCTTGAAGTTCCTGGTTTCATCCAAAGATGTTTTCGTACACCCAGTTCTCGAAGAGTTGCACAGGCCTTTGCATCATCTTTAGTTTTAGATTTAATACCCAATATGGTTCCTATAATATTGTCAAACACTTTCTTCTCTATGTGCATGACGTCTAATGCATGTCGCACACTTGAACTTTTCCAATAGGGAAGCTCCCAAAAAATGCTCACATGTGTCCAACACAACTTGTCCTTTTCTTTCCCCTGTAAGAAATTACATTATCACTACGAATAATTATCTCAGAAAGAACCTTCAAAAAAATTGAATTTATGTAAATATTACCTTTTTTGCTCTATCAGGATGTAGACTCAAATCTGGATAATTGTGTTTTATCGTGAGGTTGTAAACTTCAGTTGAAGTGAATTTTGATGGAATTGGTCTTTTCTCTTTCTTCTCGTCGAGTCGTTTCTTGTCATTCTGAAAAAGGTGAAAAAGTGGAAGCCATTGTCTGGCCCCTGTATATGACAGTCTCGACTGACTAAATGTCGCATCCATATTGTCTAGGCATATAGGGCATGCCTTATAACCCTTTACTTGAATGCCCCCCAACATGCCCAAACCTGGAAAGTCACTTATTGTCCACAAAACAGTTGCACGCATTATAAACGATAGATTTGCATATGTGTCCCATGTCTTCACTCCCATTTTCCACAAAATCTGCAGTTCATCGATAAGTGGTCTCATGAACACTTCTAGACATCTTCTAGGAGATTTAGGACCAGATATCAACATAGTCAAGAAGTTAAACTCTTTCTTCATACACATAGATATTGGAAGGTTCAACTAGATGAGAAAAATCGGCCACACGCTATACGGGGGAGCATTAATTCCGTAAGTACTAAACTCATCCGTGGATAAAGCAAGACGTACATTTCGGAAGTCGTTGGCAAAATCTGGATAAGACTTGTCGAATTCCTTCCAACAACCTCCATCAGCAGGATGTGCTAAAACATCATCGTCAACATTATCTCCTTGACCGTGGCCATGCATTTTGTCTGCTAAATATCTTGTCATATACAATCATTGCAATCTCGGTGTGATGGGAAAGTAGCGAACCGTTTTTCTTGCAACTTTTTTCCCACTTCTTGTAGTTTTCCATCTCGATGTACGACCCTTTAAACATTTATCAAGACCTGAATTCTCTGCATAATATATCATGCAACAATAGTAACATGCATCAATGATAGTGTAACTCATTCCAATGCAATTCAACTTTTTCTTTACATCTGCATATGATTCGGGGTACACATTCGATTTAGGATATGTCGGTTTGTGAGTCTGACACATAGAAGTGAATGCAGTGTTTGACACTCCATCCTTCTCTTTCATAGACATCAACTTCAATAACATGCTCAGAGATGTTATATCACTATTTTCAAACAACATTGTCCTCGCTTCGTTCTTCAATTGTTCAAAAATGGAGTCCAAGTTATCTTCTGAATCTATTTCTTCCATATTCACATACATATCTTGCACCAACTGGAATGTACGGTCAATGGGGGTACTCAAACATGATATGTTTGTACTTGACGATGCTTGTTCACAATACAAAAATGGAGGCATCGTCAAACTTTCACCGTGCTCTGTCCAAATAGTGTAAGACTGCATTATCTCGTTGGATATTAAGTGGCAAATGACTTTATTCGTTTTCTTGAATTTTCCGTTACAACACACCTTGCACAGACATCTGTAAAGACCATTTTCAGCATGACAGTTTTTTATAGCAAATGCTATAAAACTATGTACCTCATTCGTGTATGCCTCGGTGTAAGTTGGAAGACTCATCTAACTACGATGCATCTAACATGTTATATTCATAAACCAAAATAGTATTATATAATGTACTACAAATTTCAACATATTTACGAAGTTTCACAACTCACAAATTCCAAAAGTATAATCATATTTTGAATTAAAATTATATACAAATGCAATGTTGTGTCATAACTAATATTTCACAATTTTAAATATAGATTTAATAAAATGAAAAATATTTAATTAAATTTATTTCATATATAAATATGACAATACACACAAAAATCACATATGAATATTAAACTTTTCAAATTTATAATACAAACCGATACAAGATTTATTCATAACATTATTCATATCACTCATATCATACAAACTCGATCTACCACATATGTATTAAAAATTATTATTATTTATGCAAATATTTACAAATTAACATATACTTGAATAATAAATAAAAATTGTCAAATGATAGATGAGAAACATACCTTATGACTTCTATGCTTGAAGATGCATTCCACCAAAAATGACTTTCAAATTTTCCACAATACACCCAATTTCTCTCAAAAAAAATTTCTCTTTGTTTCTTTCTGCCATATACAAAAAAAGTGAGGTGTGTTGTTGAATTTCAAACCAGTTATCACTCTAATTCAACTAACTTGCTATACTAGTTGCATCTTACACCAGAAAACGCGTGAATTAAATTTGGGCAGGTGAGCCATAAAATTTTCTCTCTATTGCAACTAGCATACTAGCATTAGTTGCAGAAACCTTCATAATGCAACTAACGCTTTAACATTAGTTGCAATAACCTTGTCAATACAGTGGCCCCACACGATGCGTGTTTATTGTCTCACTTTATTGGAACAAGCGTAGTTGGGTAAGTCACAATAGTTATTGTATTGCAACTTACTCAATAGGGTAAGTTGTGGAAAGTAGTTACTGTAACTTACTCTATTCAGTAAGTTGCAGAAAGTGACAACTGTGACTGATTTAGTGGGTAAGTTACATAATGTCTTCTACTGCAACTCACCTTATTTGTGTGAGTATTATAAAGCACTTTCTGCAATAGTGGTAGGACATGAAAGTGTCAAAAGTGTCTTTTTTTCTTATATATAATTGTGCTCTACTCAATTGGTCTCTATATGCTTCATACCATTAATTACATGTATTTGGCTCATTTTATGGAGAATTTACTATGGATATTCTTAATTCTAGTTACAACTATTTTCTTAGAGAGAATAACTTTCTACTATGACAATGAATTAAATCCAAGAAAATATCAAATTAAAGATACTTGGACGCTTCATAAATATAAAATATTTAAAATAAAGTTTCCTTATATTTAGACGGGAAGATGTTCAAAATTACCATCGAAGACAACACCAAAATTGGAATCTATGCAACGTAAGTATTGCAAAACATCACACTTTCAAGGCCTATATATAACTTATATGAGCATCAAGTCATTGAAAGCTTGTGCCCAATACGAAGATCCTTAGAACATCCTAGACCTGTGTTCTTCACCATTAATCTTTGTTGGAGCTTGGAGAAGTTTAGTAGAGCTAGAGCATCATCAAAATTCAATTCTTGATTGGGTTGTTCAATCCACTCGTGGTTTAATTCTTCCAACTCTCGAATCTGGTTCAAGATGTATTTTGAATACTACATTGTTGTTTTGGATTGGAATTTTAGCTTCATGGCCATGTGCTAGTTTCCTCAAGGTCATGAATGACGGACAAGAAATTAGGGAGTGGAGAATGTTTATGATGCTTTCATTGTCCTTTCACCCTACAATTGTGGTCATGTATATTCATGGCGATAAGGATTGGCTATAGGAGACAACTTTCCTCTACCTCATTCTTGTTTTCTATTATTTGGATACTACACATATGTTCCTTGTACAATCTTAGGTACTTATATTTGTGTGAAGAAACATTTTAGTATTAAGGACATGGGGTGTGTCATGAGGTGGATAATTGGAGTTCCATATTAAAACAACAGTGCAATCAAATCGAAATTTCTGCTAGTTTATTTGCTATGTTGTTGAGGAAGAGGAAAAGACAAGTGAGATGTTCAATTGGGATACTGACGAAGGGATAGAGAGAGAGTGTAGTTTTTAATTATGAGGCCCTCAATGCATACCTCAAAGTAGGGCTAAAAGAAAAGACGGATACAACTGTAATCCTGAGAATCGGTTGAGCCAGTTATCGGGTTCGGAGAGCCAAGATGAGGAAAATTTTGAGTATCTATGAGGTTTTCAATTCATAGGTACAAAAGGAGCTTAATGTGACCACATCGACTTCCTCACCGCCGAGTTTAACGCGAGCCTCTCCTCTGCCCCAAACCACTCCCATGTCGCTAAACCCTTCGACCAACTACCACTGGCGACGATCTGCAACCCACACCTCCTTCTCCACTTTGACGCCAAAGCCCCAAACCTCACCATGCCAACCAACTCTCACCCGCGCCCGAAACTCATCACCATCGTCGACCTTTGAATACATGATCTAACCCCAAGCCAGAACAAAAATGGCCCAAATATTAGTTGGTTGACGTATAGCTTGAGATAATTATATGTATTTTTCCTTTATAACAATGGACAAAAATTCTTCAATCTTTTTGAAGTAATAAGATTTTTAAGTGTCCAAATGTGCAGTTATTTTATTCATTCAACATCATGTTGGGTCCTTTGTTCATCAACCTGAAATTTATGAGTCCATTGGGGATATAATATTATGTGAGTTATTTATCTTTTTAAAAAAATCTTCACACTTGTCTACAAGCATTTCATCAAGTTACAAAGTCATTTTTAATCAACTCTCCCTTAATATGAGATATAGAGATAGTTGGCATATTCCTTTTTCTCGTTATTGATGTTTATGCTCTCCTCGGTCATCCAACTTATAGTGCTTGCACTCTGGTGAACGCTATGCACATTTTCTTAAACCAAATGTAGAATTAGGAGCCATTGTTACCTGCAAATGAATGCTATAAAAAGTGTAGCTATAAATTATTGTTTTGATTTGATCTGAAAAATCAATTATAAACTTTTCAAAAGTTTATAATTTGATTTCCCTGAAAAGGCAAACTCACTCAAGATATAGGTTGCAAATGTACCAACTTAAACTGCACAGTTACCAATAAGTGTGAAAATCAAGCATTATTGCAAACACTAACAAAGTCTAGAATTTCAATTGGACAATTAAATTATCATAAGCATTAAGAGATGTTGAAGACTGGAGCAATATGCCTAAACAATTCTCAATAGCACAAGGCAAAGCCAATACAATTTAGATCAAGCAACAAATTATAAATCCATACACTCAAGTTTAAGCATCAAACCATTCCAAGAGCTGGAGTAACATTAAAGTAAAGACCTCAAATGTTTTCAGTAATAAAAAGTACTCAGAACCACACTGCTACTTAAGGGCACAAACCCAAGAAGACCTCTATTCATAGATCCAAGAGTGAAGGCTGCTCTGCCAGTTCACAACACCCTCAGGGAACCAAAGGGCAATTTCCTTCCTTGCACTCTCAACTGCATCACTTCCGTGAATCACATTCCTACAAAGCAAAATTTTAGGTCTTTTAAGAGCTTGAACCACCTTTGACAGTAATGCCACGAATACATTTGCATATAAACATCACACCAGAGGATAATGTGTTCTAATCCAGGGTATTTAGGATTTAAAGGTATTATATGAAATAATTAAATGGACTGTCTATTTTCCATTAATCATGCAGAGAAAAGATTAGCCCAACCCAATTTACAAATGCGTACTCCGTCATTACAACTAATATGCAAGTGTATAAATCAGGCTACTCTAGTCATTACAACTAATATGCAAGTGTATAAATAGTTAATTAATGGCTATTTAGCTGATTAAGATGGAAAGGTAGAGCTTATTATTTAAGTTTAGAGAAATTAGGATAGTTTTCTGGGAGGGGTATAGCTTACAATACAAAATGCCAAACTGTGATGCCAAAATAAAATGGATTTAAATAGATTATATATGCTGTACAATATGACAAGCACAACTCTGAGTACAACAATCAATACTAAAGAATCAGTCAGCGGTTATTACCTGCCAATCTCAATGGAGAAATCTCCACGAATAGTTCCAGGGGCAGATTCTGAAGGATTGGTAGCTCCAATGATCTTTCTGCCAGTGGCCACAACATTCTTACCCTCCCAAACCATAGCAACAACTGGACCCGAGATAATGTACTCAACCAAACCATTGAAGAATGGCTTTGCTGATAGGTCCTCATAGTGCTTCTCAGCAAAGGATCGCTCAACATTCTGAAGCTTCAAACCTGTACCATGAACACAAAATTACAAACCAATATAAGTTCGGTCATCAACTACGCAGAAATATCAAAATTGATGAACCATCTAGTAATTAAAATCAAGATATGAATAGGCAACAAATGCTACATGAACTCACTCACTTGTATTCATGGGAAACAGCTTGACAAATAAAACTCAAATACAAAATTACTGTTTAATTATTTACGGTTTAGGAGTTTAAATTTAAGATTAGATTACAAATCACGAGCAAAACTCACTTGATATTTCAAGAATGTAATTTGAAGCAGAACAATGATACTGTAACCAAACAAGAAGATTAGAGAACCACAAACCTTTCAAAGTGAAACCCTTCTTCTCAAATCGGCAAATGATCTCACCAACCTGAAAGTTAAAAATAAAACTTTTCAATTCTCTACCCTTTTCAATCACTCAAATAAAAACCAAATAATTATCAATGTGCTACTGCTAACTGATCATTATTAGCTAAAATCATGCCTGTAACTATCAATATGTTCATTTACAAATAAAGTTAAAGATAATTTCGGATCAGGCGGCCAAAATAGCATTGCCATAGCACAAATCTAGACTTCAACAGGCAACCGATCCAGATCAAATAGTGATTTTCCAGCACAAACTAAGTATAATGAATTATAACCGGAAAAATCAAGATTTTTTTAAAAATTCCATAAAATTCGAACTATCTATCTCTTACTTGAACTTCATATAAAATACAGATCAAATAGAGTGTAATTGAAACATACAAGGCCTCTCTGGACGCCATCGGGCTTGATCATGATGAAAGTCTGCTCCATTTTCTCACTAGGCTCGGAGATTTCAAAACCCTGGTTTTTATCTTCGTTTATAGTGTGCAGCGTAGCGAGTGGCTATGGGTTTATATAACACCAAAACCCTAATTCCCCGAATATTCCTTTTTTTTAATATTTATTTATATTGGAGAGACAAAGTGAATAATGTCTAATGTTCATGAGTCAGAATAAAAATACCAAAGTTTTAATTATGGAAAAAATATGGAGTTTAAATCTCAACAATGATATCGATAAAATTTTAAGTGAGAGTAAGATGGTCATTTCACATTTATAAAATAATTATATTGTCGTAAATTATACCACAAGGTATTATGGGTATCAAAAATATTGTCGAAAATTAAAATCCGAGCAGAGGTCAAGGAAGGTATGGACCACTATGCCAAGGCTGCTCACGAAATTATCCTTATTATTTTCACTTAAACCATTTTTCTGGGTAAATTAAAATTTGAATGATGTCTAATGTTCATGGCTATAATAAAAGTACTCAAGTTTGAACTTGTGGTGTGAATATGGAGTATAAATCTCAACAATGATGTTGGTAAAATTTTAACTTACAAAAAATTAAAAAGTAGAAGGTGAATTTAATTCATAAATTAATCTAATCTTATGTTATATAATGTAAATCATAATAATATAAACAAAATGTTAAGTGGTCAATTTGATTACATTCCACCTTTAAATCAGTTTTGAGCGATCAATTTGATCATAACCAGTCAAGAATGTATCTATTGTACACTTGTGCTTCGCGTTACATCATCAAGTGATGCCCCAATCACATGAGTCCAAGTGATCTAAATCAAGTTTTGAGGGTATTAATGACGATTCCAAGTTTAGGGTTTAGGGTTTTATTGGTTTAGAGTAAAAGAGATGGAATCTATCACTTAGGTTGGTTTATTTTATTCTTCTCATGATAAGATTTGGAATTTTAGGTGAAAATGAATTGCTTAAGAGGGACAAAGCTAATCGAAAGCCACTTAAGATATTGTGAGAGCATATGCAGCTTTTAACCAAAGTTATTTATTATGCTCATTTGGACCGGCCTAGTTAATAAAGAATAATGCCATCGCATGTGAAAATAATATATGAATATTAGTAGGTCATTCATTAAGAGTTAAGAGTAAGTGTGAGGTTGATAAGTACACCGGTCGCTAAGTAATTAAAGGCTTTTTAAGTCTTATCCCATGAAGATGGATGAGTAATGGGCACTTGTTTTAAACTTACTTAGATCTAAATCAGGCTTGAGCGGTCAAATCAAAGTGTGAGGGAATTTTTATTCGCATTCAATCTCCTAAAGTTGTCTAAATCAATCAATTAACAATTAACTCACAGTAAGCTCAGAAGCATGCAACAAATCACCAAACAAACAAACGATCAACAATGTCAACATTGATGGAAAGATGGAATTTTGGCTTCCGGAAAATGTCAAAAAAGAATTAAATTACACGTTTATTATTCAAGGAAATGAAACACACAAACAAACCTAACTCCAGTGCATGTTTGCGATAATGATGTGTTCTTCAGTGCATGTCTGTGATATAACCCCCCATTTATTTATTAGAATATCACTGGCAAAAGTGTTAGGCTAATCACTCGTGCAAGAAACAGGCCAATATTCACAATTACAATACTGTTCTACAAATGTAACTGTAGTGAGCGAAAGCTTGAAGCAACACGATCCGGAGGGAGATGTGAGTTCAAAATTGTACATTCCTTTAACACGGGAGATTGAATAAATAAGGGTTAAATTTGAAGTAACGATGTAAATGACACAGCAACTGCTGCATATTGTCAAAATTTAACATAAATAGATGGCCGCAGCAACGGAACATGATACTTGTCCGCTTAATCATGTCTATCTAAGAACTTCTCTATCACGACCGAGAATGCAGCAAAACCGGCACAGCCAACACATGCTGCTTTTGGACCACCTAGAAATACAAAATAGAATAAGTATATGACAACTTCATTAGCGTCAGATGAGAAGCTATTGCAATGATAACCATCATTTCATTCCACAAATAAAACCAAAATTCTTAGGCTGGACTTGGATAAGTTTTTTGCATTGCATGACAGTTCCATTCATGGTATATTTGTTAACATTATTCAAAAATTAAGAAAAATATGTAACTGTCACCCGATCCCTAATCTAGGCAACTTTCCAATCAATTCCATGAATTTTTTTATGAGTTGAATGTGATTATCAGTTTAAATTTTCAAGAAAATGGAAGGAGAATGTCAATGACTGGATTCTAATCCAAAATCATGAATGAGAAGGACCTCATTCTTATTCCCATTACCAAGTAAAAAAAATCTTTATCCAAATGCTACCTTAGACTTTTCAGGATAGGAAATATAAAGAGGTAAATTCTCTCATTGAGAAACTTCACCAGGAGTCTAAGCAAACATGGTAGACACAAAATAAGCACAATGAAGGAAAAAAAACACAGCTTCTGGTTCAATGGTTGATTCAGCCCCCGCAAATCTAGAACTGTAAGATCCCAAGTCCTTTTGACAAACCACCAAGAAATTTAATAGTAGGACAAACTGGTACCAAGAAACAAACAACAATAATGTTAAGTTTTTGTGCATTACTCTTATAACTACATCCTATATATGGCAACTTACCAATATTCCTTAGTTCCACTAATTATGTAATTCATTTGTTCTTTACTGCATGTCAGGTTTTCAGAATAGTTCCAATACAGTTCCAAGGCTGATACACACTCCCCTAGATAAATGATACAGGGATAGGAAAAAGAGTTACCTTTTGCGGATATTGAACCTCCAGTAACACATCCGGCAACAACTGTATTTGTGATGTCATGTTTTGCCCGCGCCTTAAAGCAAATAGTCCACTATTAGTTTCACAAATAAAGAAAGAAGCCTAATAGGCCGTTAAGACAAACAATACTATACCTTCTCAACAACGCATTCGGCAGCTGAGAAGATGAACCCCATCACTGCAAAGGCTTTGGCTGAACTAAAGCTCCTCCGCCCCATTGTCTTTGCTGTATAAACAAACTGTTCCTTAGCTGACATTGTGTCTTGAGTTATAGGATTATCCAACGCTCCAAGAAATAATCCCATGAACAACCCAAGCCCACCACCTGTAAAATAAGAAACATGAAAATCTTATAATAAAAATAGAACTTTCAAAAACAAACAAAAACCAAATGGTATAGCTAAATGATTTTAGATGACCCTTTTCTTAAAAAGGGATATGGAAGAAATGCAGGTGTATTCCTCTTATTTCTTCTGCATTTCTTCTTGAGGAAGAGACATAACAGGTTCCACTGTTTAAGTGTTTCGAAAATCAAATGAATGAACTATATCAATTTTAGGACACCCATTATGGAGCACTGAAAGGTAAGCTTTTGAATATCTTTCATCCTATACCAAAATATAAGCAAGTGCAACTTATTGAAATGCATAAAAAAACAAAGTAAACGCGCAAACCCAAACTTAGTAGGCACACTGAACTATTAGAAAT
This sequence comes from Geranium rotundifolium, assembly GCA_963920655.1. Taxonomy (NCBI): domain Eukaryota; kingdom Viridiplantae; phylum Streptophyta; class Magnoliopsida; order Geraniales; family Geraniaceae; genus Geranium; species Geranium rotundifolium. The sequence goes on along the minus strand of OY987316.1, from coordinate 31,422,082 downwards.
ATACAAAAATGCAAATCTGAAACCAGATAGAAGATAGTCAAAACTTGGATGACAGACTTGATCCACACAATCAGACATTAGCATGAGTATGAGCTTCCCAACATAGAGACCCAGTTATTAGAACACATGGAGCAGACATGTGCAATATTTTTTGTGCATGTGAAATCTAGCAAAATATCTTTTTGTAGATTGTTTCCAGCACGTACTTTATTTCCTCAAGAATATGCCTGACTGCTTATATGAAGCCCATAGAAAAATCAAGATAACTGACATAAAAGAAAACTGTCAGCACTGTTGTGAAAAACGCTAGGCGCTAGTCGGTCGGAGAGGGCTTTCTAGGGACTGATCAGAGATTAGTCGGAGATAAATCGGATTAAAGGATTAATCGAAAGTTATAGAGAATTAACCGGGGATTTTTCAACATTGACTGTCAGTATAGTCATTGAAACCAATAACACTTCATTTTATTTATTTCTAAATTTTCCTTCAATAAAGAACCTAGTGAGAGTTGGAGGATTGATATGACTTTGCATGTATAACATGTTTTCAGAAGCTTGGTCAACTGATCGGTGCTGCTATTCTGATATGTCAAGCAAATACATTTCCTTTAGCTGACAGAGCAGTAGAGCATCAATAAAAACGCAAAATATTATTATTTAGTTTTCAGCCAACTCTTCTCCATTTTACATGTAGACATTCAAACAGTGAAATATGTTTGGTCAGACACCAATGGATCAAATATAATGGGACCAAGAAACGGAAAAAATAATGAAAAGGAATTAAATTTCTAGTCTTTACCCATGACTCCACTAACAACGCTACGGACAGCACAGTTGTTCCAGATGTCTTGTCCCCGAACTTCTTCAATGGTCGGCATCCTGATGGGCTCTATAGGAGGCCTCTCTGCTTCTTTTGGGGTAGAAGTTTGGCCACTCGTGGAATCATTTCCCGAACTATTAGCCATTCAAAATTCTGTAGTACCCTAAAAATTAGCAAGGAAGTAAATCAACTAAAATTGCATCAATCTATAAAAATCTAAAGTCTTTGCAAGCAAGCAATTATATATGTTCTTTATCAACTTGTAGGTAACCACAACAAAGGCAGCGCAACCCGCAAGTGAATATTGAAATTCCTCTGAAGAAGAACTTCTACAAAATTCTCACATTTCCAAAATAAAAAATGAATCTACCATTCCCAGCTCCTGTGGATTCTTCTAATTTTACACTAGAATGAAAATTAAGTTTTTTCTCCGATCAAAACAGAAGAAAATTCATAAATTAAAAATCGTACAGATCAATTATATGTTATAATTTGTAAGCATATCCGGCAAACAGGGCCGGCTCAACAATTATTGGGGCCTAAAGCGCAAATTAGAAATTGGGCCTTTTGTTCTGTGTAGAAAAATAATATCATACTCCAACAATTTTATTAATTAATTAAACAATAGTATTAAAAATAGGACATAATAAACTTTACAGATTTAATCCAAGTAACACACATTATGTATATATGACAATAGTAAATATAAAAATTAAAAATTAGATCACACAGTATATATGCATATACATAAATTAGATAAAATTATATAATTACAGGGCTCCAAAAAAATGAACTACTGATCATCATACACGGGAGATTTAAAGGCAATAAATACAAAGATTCAACTTATATAATCTTGAGCTTGGAAGCTTAACCCATCTACAGAAATATCCTCAAAATTCAGGAATTCTTAGACAAATCTCTCCCACATATACAAATTTTCACCACAAAATATATCCCCATAAGCCAACCAATCTGAAATCAGTACATACCTTGAATATGAATATCCGAATTGTTGAATTTATAGAAATGGATGGGTCTCAATGTTATAGAAGTCGATGGGTCTACTCGGAGATGAAAAAAATTGATGAGAACCGAATAAAATTATGAGAACCAAAAATACTTAAAGGAGAAAAGTAAAAATAAAATAAACTGATAGTTGTAGTTGGGGAAGAGGAGGTGCCAGGAATAGGATGTTTAGGGTTCAAAGATTTTGGGCCTTTTTCCCTCAAAACAAATGGGCCTAATCTATATTAATAATTAACTTACGAAATAGGTTATATAGTGTGGGCTGAAAGCATTATGATTGGGCCGGCAGAAAAATGGATAGGTCCAAGTCCACTCAATTGGAAATGGATCAATTAATTTTGTTTGAAATTAATTCACACGGTATTTAAAATTTTATATGAAAATTACAATTAACATATGCTCGTTTATGAAAAAAAGCAGGTTATTCATACAAGGGAGAGTATTGTTTTGGTAAATACTAAACTAAGGGGTCATAATTCTCTTAATAAAAAATTCATTTCTCAAGAAAATGGTCAGCATATTCATAAATCTCGTACGTATTCATGAAATGGGTGCATGACCAGAAACATGCATACATATAAAATGAATATAAAAATTTTATTTTCATTACTCACTCTATATATACAAGGCAAAAGGAGTAAATGAAAAAAAAGATGAGGATAAGTGTTTGTCCTATTATATTTGTATTTTTATATAAGTAATAGTTAGCAGCTAGCTAGTGTTTCACGTCCATCACTCACATTTCATTTCAGTGTGTCAAATCAACAAGAGAGGAGCGAAATGGGGAAAAAGTTTAGTAGTGAGAGAAAGAGTGGTGTCGAGAGCAGTTCTAGGGATGAGTTTGCGACGTCGCAGACTCGTCCCTAGAACTGGCCTCGAACTTGAGGTGCCACCTCCACAGCAACGAGGTCTCCTCCGCCGGGAGATTGAAGCTGCACTGTGGTGCTTTTGAGAGATGAGACCACTTCGATGACCGGAGCTACTAAGGCCAAGGGTCCACGGCGCAACTAAAATCTCCTGGAGAAGGAGACTTTGCTGGCGTAGAGGTGGCAACTACTATCAACGACAACAACTAAGTTACTCACCAGGGGCTACCCTAGAATTATTTGGGTCTTAAGCGATACTCATATTTTTTTATTAATTAAGTAAAATAGACAAATCTATAACAATAAACTACATATAATCTATCATATATTACAATGTAAAATTATTCTTCATCGTCATCTAATTGTTTTCTTAACGTCATCCAATTGTTTTTTTATGAAATCATCCAGTTGTTTCTAAAATTTTAATATACCAAACAAATCCTCTTATTATATATTTGTATGATTTGGGGGCCTTAAGCGTTGACTTCACTCGCTTAATGGTAGGGACGCCCCTATGTAATAGGACAGGCTGAATTTTTGAGTTATAATAATGTATATTCCAGCTAATGGTTAAAACTTTCTCATATGCTAATTATCTTATTTCTACACTTGTATTGTTCTTGTGGAGCATAAAAAAACGAGACCTAATTGCAATTTGCAAAAGCAAATAAAAGTAAAAATTTGAATTGTTCAACAAACAGTTGGTACATAATCTTTACTTGCGAAGGCTCTTGATATAGAACAGGTTGAAATTTTCGATATGAATTTAAAAGCACACACATGCAATGATATAATCTGGTTGCTTACCCGAGAAGTAGAGAGAGAGAGACAAAAAAATGTTGGATTGAGTTGGGAGGTGGTGGGAGAGAAGAAGATTGAGAATTGAGAGCTGGGGTGGGGTTTAAGGGTTTTGCTTGCTCCAGTGCAAAATGAAACAACAAGTAGAGCTCGCCAAATCAAACGGGGGACTGCTCAGACTGGTTAGCTCACGTCTTTCCTTTTTTTCATTCATTTGCTAAATTGGGAAATTCCCAACAATCATTTAAAATTGTGAATAACAGGCTCAAAATTGTGAAGCCCACCACTTTCGATCTGGGGTCTCGAAATTGTTGGCCCAATGAAGTTGGTCCAAGGACTGAACCGATGCTCGGTTCAAATAACCGACCCATGGCCAGCTAGGGTTATAAACGAGTTGAACCCTTAACGAGTCTCTCGAGTTCGATTCGTTAAATATTTGGTTTGAGTTCGTTATAATCAAGTCTGATTCAAATTTGAGTTTATAATCAATAAGCTATATATAATCTATCTGTATTACAATGTAAAATTATTCTTTGTCGTCATCTAGTTGTTTTCTTAACGTCATCCAATTGTTTTTTATAAAATCATCCAGTTGTTTCTAAAACTTTAATATACTAAACAAATCATTTTATTATATATTTGTATGATTTTGGGGCCTATTTTAATTAGGGGCCTTAAGCGTTGGCTTCACTCGCTTAATGGTAGGGACGCCCCTGCCGGCAAAAAAAATCAAACAATTAAATGTAACCGAACATAAATTGAACAAGGGCGTGACCATAAAACCAATTGAATAAATTCCAACCTCGACAAGGACGAGGGTGGTCGTGTTGCAGTTGCGGTGGCCGCGGAGAGTCAACCCAGGCTTGTTGATGGTCGTCGTTGCACTTGCGCAGGCCACACAGAGAGGGGAGAGAACTTAGGGTTCAGGGTTTTTGATATCCATGTGCTTTAAAGGGATTTCTTTTTAGGGCAAAGTACATCACGTCTAACTATACCAAAAAGACACTACCTACAACTAATTTTAAAAGTGGACATCCAGCCCACCGAAGTATCGAAAACAGACAGATAGCAAAAAACGTTAAAAATTCTGTTAGTTTTTGAAGTAAAAAAATGAAAATGCCCTTGGTTTGGTTTTAAATTTTCAAAACAATACCCTTGGTCTCTCTGTTCTTTGTCTCTGCAACCCGACCCTCCGATTGACTTCGTCGGCCCACCTTTCCCTCCTCGCCGCTGCCCGAAGCTCGCTGAATGCTCGCCGGAAGCTTGTTAGAGCTCGCCGGGAATCCTCTGTTTTTGTGTGCTTATTATTGGTTTGGATTTAATTTTAGACATGGGTTTCGATTTAGTATAAGAGTTAACAATATGTACCTTACGTAAACGATTCGAATAAGTGGTCAGAGCAAGAAAATCGTCGATGCACCATCCAGGCAAGACCTCGAGGTACTCTGATATGCTGCTGGTCAGGGCATAGGTTGTTTCGCTGACTTGGGCCTCTCCGACCTCGTGATTCTCAAACCCGGAGGTGTTTTCCGACGAGCTTGTTGGCGTGGTGTTTTCCGGCGAGCTTATACGGCCGCAGCCGTGGCAGAGGGCGGCCTCGTCGGCGCAGCAGAAAACAGAGGAGGGCGAAAAAAACAGAGCAAGCTCTGAATGATGGGTGCTCAGCTTCTCACCATTTCCCTCAATATGGAATGCAGATCATTCTGCACGCTCTTGTTCCTTTAAGGATATGATTAGGGGCGAACACTCGACACCAAGACAATTTGAGTATACACCAGTGTGCTCCGGCAAGATCAACAACCGAGTGGCCATGTGTCTGGACCGTAGTCTCTTGAGTTGCTCAAAATGAAAATATCATTAATATGGGTGTGGGTGGAGTTGGAGTTGCTCAAAATGAACGGGTATGGTATACCCAAAATATACTTGATGATGCAAGGTATATAGATTTAGGTGTAAGCTTAAACAACTTGCTTCACCATCAACCATTTAGTTCCATCCTTGTGAACATGGCGAGAGCCATGCGTTAATATCCCCAAAGCAATAGACCCCAAAGCAAATCCTTTTGGATTCTTTTCATTCGGCGAGCATCCGACGAGCTTTGGGTAGCGGCGAGGAGGGAGAGGTGGGCCGGCGAAGTCGGTCGGAGGGTCGGGTTTGCTCGGTGTTGTAGAGACAAAGAACAGAGAGACCAAGGGCATGGTTTTGAAAATCTGAAACCAAGCCGAGGGCATTTTTCTCTTTTTACTTCAAAAACTAACCGAAATTTTAATGTTTTTTGCTATCTGTCTATTTTCGATACTTCGGTGAGATGGATGTCCACTTTTATAATTGGGTGTAGCTAGGTGTCTTTTTGGTATAGTTGAGTGTGGCTAGGTGTACTTTGCCATTCTTTTTATCAATATAAAACTAGAAACATAATAGAGATACGGGTGAAATCAAGTACAAACTATATATTACCAAATATAAATGTTAAAAAATCTCTCAACCGTCAGATTTTGTAATTAATGAGTGAGATTTACTCTAACTCATCAATAGTGGGGATGGCAAAAAATTCCAAATCCGATGGGTACCCGATCAACCCGCCCCGATCAGAACGGGTGAAACCCGGATTCTTGCGGGTTAGGGTCGGGTTAGAGTTTTTTGAATGGGTTTTTGAGCGGGTTCGGGTCGGGTGCGGGTTGACTTATACACGATCCGGTTTCGACCCCCATCCGTTCGAATTTTAAAAAATAATAATTTATATAGTAATATTATATAATTTAATTTTTATTCTCAATCATTTTTTAACAAAAAAATGTTAAAACCTAAATTATAATTACCCAATCACGCAAAAAACTTAAGATAATATAATATAACATCTATTTATATTATTATTTTTGCTTGTAATGTATAAAAATTGTTAATTAAGTTCATATTTGAATATCCGGGTCGAGTTTCGGGTTTAGGAGAAAACCCATACCCGACGGGTTTTTTAAGGGTCGGACACCCACTCAAATTGGCCGAGTTTCTTGCGAGTCGGGGGCTCGTTGGAAGTGAGCGGGTCTGGGTGCGGATTGGGCCGAATCTGACCCCAAACCCGGCCCGTTGCCATCCTTAATCAATAGCACACTAATATAATTATAAATTAATTGTGAATTCATTTTGTCTTTTAACAGCAACGCATGGGTAAGTTAGTATTTTTGTACAATCATTTAATTTTCTTATTTACAAATAATTTAAATATTATTCCAAGTAAATATTATTAACGTATAAATCGGTTTCATGAAATGAGGTTTTATGAAATCGTTTTCATAAAATGAGGTTTCATGAAATTGGTTTAATCTATTTATCATAAAATCAATTAAGTGTCACGAAACTGGTTTCATCGATTCTGATAGAAATCATTAAATATTATTTATGTGTATATTATGACGGACAAGAGACTTCTATTTATAGATGGATAAGAAAACACTAATACATGTGTGAAAAGGAAACATAATATAGGAAACCTAATATAATCTAACAGCCCCCCTCAAACTCAATATAGTGAAACAAGAATTGAGTTTGAAACTATATAGTATTGAGTTGTGGTGAAGGTTGCGTCTGCCGAGAGAATGTTGTCGAAGTGATGCAGCGAGAATTGAGGATGAAGGATGCGCGCCGATTTGAAACCTCATGCTTGATGCTGCCCGCTGGCTGATGGCGATGGCGAGATAGCAGATGTCCGATGATGTCAGATGTCTAATGGATGAAGGCGAGATAGCAGATACCCAATGATACCATTTTCCTGATGGCTGATGGCGAGATAGCAGATAGGGGTGGGCACTTTTTACCCAAAACCGAAACCGAACCGGGATCCAAACCGAAAACGAACCAAAGAACCGAGAACCGTGGGTATCGGATTAGATTTGGATCTCAAAATTGAGAACCGAATCAATTCGGTTCGGTTCCGGTTCTAAGAGTGTAGAACCGCTAATTAACCGTTTCGGAACCGAACCGATTTTGGGGGTTTTAATTAGTATTTTTTGTATTACAATTTTATGTTTTAGCCTAAAAAGAGTTTAAATATGTATAATTTTCACCATAAATTGAACAATATTTTAATATCACATTAATTGGATCTAATTAAGCAAAACTATACAACTATATTAGAGAACCGGACCCTTAATTTCACAATTAATCATTCAATTGGGTATAATTGGGTAGAACCGAGAACCGCACCGTAGAACCGGGCCTAGAACCGAACCAAAACCGACTTATCGGGTCCGGATTTGGGTCTCCAAAATGAAGAACCGATTGATTGGGTCCGATCCGGTTCCGGAACCGTGCCCAGCCCTAATAGCAGATGCCCAATGATGTCTGATGTTTGATGGCTGATGGCGAGATAGCAAATGTCCAATAATGTCATATGTCTGATGGCTGATGGTGAGATAGCAAATGTCTAATGATGTCAGCTGTCTGATGGCGAGATAACAAATGCCCAATGATATCAGATGTCTTATGGATGATGGCGAGATAACAGATGCCCGATGATGTCAGATGTCTGATGCTCGCCTGATGTCTTGATGCTCGATTGAGATTATCAAGTTAATTGTTTGCGGAAGCGATAGACTAGAGATTGAGATTGAGATTGAATTGATCCATGAAGTTTCATGATTCAAACCGTCTAGTTTCATGATTCAAAACGTCGAGTTTCATTGATCAAATATTGAAGTTCCATTTTTTATCATCAGCCTCCGTACCCCTTTCGTTCTCACTTGCACAAACATTGTGCCTATTGCCTCCCGAACATATTATCCCAACATGAACAACAATTAAAATAAACAACAAATTAGGAAACTAAACTGATTTTGAGTTATTTTCACACCATTCAAAGCTCAAACTAAGTCAAAACTGGAACCACCGTAATTGATTGCATAGTATAAACCATCTACAATTCACATCATGAATTAAATTCACCAAATGGTCCTCGAAACCATAAGTCTCACTACAATCTACAACCTTACCTACCACCATGGTTAAAAAGCATCACTTTTTTATGAAAATAAATTTATATGCTAGATCAATAACAAACAAAATTGGTTTGAATCAAGCCAAGCAACAAACATTATCAAAAAACCAAATGAACCAGAAGATAAAAACCACGCCTCTCAAAATCATCTGTTTAACTTTTTTTTAATTTTGTATGGAATAAGTGATAAAAAATTGATTTGAATATTATTTTTGTTAAACAAATAGTTTTTCAAAAATTATATTAAAAATAAAAAAACGTTGTTAAAAGTAGTTTTTTATTTTTAATATTTTTTTTGAAAAAAATAATTTTGAAATCGGTGTTTTATTATTTATCTGATCAAAAATATTTTTTAAAATTTTTTAAAAGATATATATATTTTAATTTTTTATAGGGTTATTATGGACATTTTACATCAAAATTAACTCTGCGATGGACAGTATAACTAAATGAAAGTAGAGAGTAGTGACATGCAAAAATTACATAATATTTCTCCTATTTTAATATCAACTACCTGTATGTACATGGAAACAAATCAATTTGGTCAATGGTCGTAATTTTGGGCATTATATTGTTATAGATTATGAGGTGTTAAATATTAGACAAGAAGATTTTTGTCAAAAATATACAGTTGATAGTTGATACCATGGATTGAGGGTTTATTCTTAATGTGTTAGAGGCCTTCAGATTTTTTTTGAAATTCAGTATTAGATTCTTGAATGATTTTTCTTTAGTTTGTCTTGTTCAGCCAGAGGCTATTTTAAATGCAATAAAGGAGTTCGAGAAAGTGATTCTCTTCCAAATCTTCTCTTTGCTATTGTTTAGATTTTTATTAATTGTATCATCTCCACGTTTATTGATTATATACAAGTAATTGGATGTTTACTTCTCATTTATTGTTTTATGACGACTCTTGTTTTTCTTGGCCACAAAGAGATGTGGCCATTTAAATGTATTATTAGCTACTAAGTCTTCGTTCATATAAAACAACTCTTGGCTAACTAGCTAGTACAATCAGTTCTTCAAGTTGGAGCTCTCTAAAATTGTAATTTTATATGGTGAAAAGCAAGATTGAATGGTTGATCAAAAGAAAAAATTCTTTAAAAACTTCTGGTTTGGTAATTGGATTTATCATTGTGTGCCAGACAAAAAAAATTACTTTGCACGACTGAAACAATCTTTTCGCTTCTATGTTTGAGTATCGGGTTAACGATGATTAAACCTTTACTATATTTATTGCTTTAATCATAAATTATCGATAACATAATAAAATTGAGAAGAGTTTTTACTTCCTTTGAGATCTATCATATGTGGCGGGCCTATTTATATTTCTCATTGCTAAGCTTAAATTACAATTCAAAGGACATTTCCTTTCTTTGACATGTTGTTTGTAGGGGTAATGACAGTTGACTACACCGAATTATGTCGCGTTTCGAATTTAATACCCCAACTTTCAGATTTTCATTTGGGATACCCAAAATTTAAATAAGCGACACTTAGCCCAACGTCTGTTAAATCTAACTGATTTGGTTTGTCAAAAAAGTCTAAAATGCCCTCAATGGTTTTGGTCTGTTAAACTGGTCTGATTAGTTCAATTGATATGATTATGAAATGACTATTTTGCCACTGATTGAATACTCAATTTAACTAATTAATGGAGGGCAAAATTGACTTTTCAATCACAAATATAATAATTATAATTCTTTAATAATTAAAAATATATATTATTAATAATTGATTATTAATCATTAATTATATTATTATTAATCATTAATTAAACTTAATTAAAACTAAACCTAATTAACCCTAATTGACCGCCGCCTGAACCGTCTCCGACCGCCGCCTGAACCGCCTCCGACTGCCGCCTGCTCGGTGGGGGATCTGGGCGTCGGGCCTCGGCAGAGGAGCTTCTTCGTCGACAACAAGATCCGGAATCGGAGGTGGAGGGAGACGGAGGGCCGCCACGATCTGCTCGAGCTCCGATGGCGGAGGTTGGCTGAAGGAGGCGCGCAGCCGATTCGAGGCGCCATGTCCGAAGACCCAGAAGCCTCACGGCGGAGGGTCGGGGTCGAGGCGCCCGACGCGAAGTCGAGGGTCGGGTCGACGAGGACGCTCCTCCGCCGAGGTCCGACGCCGACCGCCGCCTCCCCCGACCCTCCTCAACCTCCGCCCACCTCCTTCAGCCCAGCCTCCGCCATCGCCGGAGCTCCTTCGACGCCGACCCTCCGCTTCCTCCCCGACCAGCCTAGCCCGACCCCCCTCCTCCCTCCCCTCCTCCAGCCTAGCCCGAACTCCACCTCCGACGACCAGCCCTCCTCCGCCCAGGACGCCGCCGCGCCATGGCTGTGGACTCCTCCACCTCCGGCGAGATCAAACCCTAACCCACACAGAATCAAGAGGTTGAAGATGAACATATTAGATTTTAATTAATATTTAATTTTATTGTAAAAGTCAAATATGCCCCTATAATATGAGTTAGTATTGATATTAAATAAGGGGTAAAATAGGTATTTCAAAATCATATTAATAATTATCTAAAATTAGAAAAGTCAAATTTGCCCTCAAACCTCTAGTTAAATTAGTTGTTCAATCAGGGGCAAAATAGTCATTTCATAATCATATCAATTGAACCAATCAGACCAGTTTAACATACCAAAACCATTGAGGGCATTTTAGACTTTTTGACAAACCAAATCAGTTAGATTTAACAGACGTTGGGCTAAGTGTCGCTTATTTAATCTTTGGGTATCCCAAATGAAAATCTGAAAGTTGGGGTATTAAATTTGAAACGCGACATAGTTCGGTGTAGTCAACTGTCATTACCCCTTGTTTGTATGAGAAAAATTATTATAATATTTTTGTTGGCTTGCAAAGCAAATTTGCTAATACCGTTTAAATGTCTATTTTTTTTTTATAGATTTTTGCATGCCATTAATGTCTCTTGTTCCTTTACTCTAAAGTGGCTGTCAATCTATCATTTCTTGCAAAATGGTTCAGTTGTAAAAAACGAATTTGTCCTCGAGGTTAATTTTTTTGTAAACCAAAACAATAATTTTGAACTCGAATCTTATTTACATTTAAGTCTCACCAATATACATTGATAGTGTTAGGGAGAAGAAGAACACCGACAATATCGAGTTAATTTTTGGGGTGATGACAGTTGGTTACATCCAACTATTTCACGTTTTAAAATTTATACTCCAACTTCAAAATTTTCATTTAGGGTACTCGAAGATTAAATAAGCGACACTTAGCCCAACTTATGTTAAATCTAACTGAATTGGTTTATTAAAAAGTCTAAAATTTCCTCAATAGTTTGTTTTTGAATTATAATGTTTTGGCCGGTTCAAATTCCATCTGACCAGTTCAAATTAAAATTTTATTATTTTTCTTTATTAAACAATAATTACATTTTTTAATAATTCAAATAATTATTAACTAATTAAATCTTATTATATTATATTCTAAATCATTTAATAATATGATAATACTTATTATTATTATAAAAATTACAACAACAAAAACAAAAGAAAGGAAAAAAACAGATCTGGAAAGGGAAGCCCAGATCTGTGCCGTCTCTCTTCTTCTCGAGCCTCCCTCGCCGGAGAGGTTCACGACCATGGCGGCGGAACGACAACTCTTCCGGGACCATCCCTTTCGTCTGGGAGTTTCGTCGTTACAGGTTCGAGTCTCGAGAGCCACACAAGAGACAGAGAAGCAAAGAGAGAGTGGTCGTCGAGAGATTGTTGATGGCAACCCTAACCTCGTCCTTCTTCTTCTCCTCTCCTCCCCTCCTTCGTCGGCGGCGCGTGGGTCTCAGTCTCCGATCGTCTCCTTCGCTCTCTCTTCGCCTTGACCCTCCGCGAACAGGAAGCTTCGTCTCTCCCCTGACCTCGCGTCCACTGGATCTTCCTCTCCCGAAGATTTCAGCTTCATACTGATCCGTCGGCCCTCAGCCATATCCTCTAAGCTCCTATCCTGAATCCGAATCGCAAATTCATCGTGGGGCTCCCGTTGTTGTTCAGATTAAAGATGTTGGGCGGAGCTGGCGATTCCGGCGGTGGATGCACAGAGGTGCGATTGGGGAGTTCGAAGAGACCAAAACACTTCTCCCTCCTCCCGCAGATTGAGGTCACTCCCAGAGAGGAGAGTAATTGTTCAGATCCGCCTCCGTGTCAACGCGAAGCATAACCGCCTCTGCGTCAAGCACGCACCTCCATCGCCGCCGACAGATCTGGCGGCGAGACGAACCAGAGTCTCGACGAGATCTGGTGGCGAGACGCGGACTAGACCTACCTTTGTCGCGAACCATCAGAGTCGAAGCCTCCCTCTTCTGACCTCTGACGAAAGGAACTCTTCCTCCACGACCTCCATCGAGTGACAAACCCAGACCCACACAGAAGACGGAGGTTGAAGATGAAAGAATTGATTTTTAATTAATTTTTTTATATTTTAATTATTAAAAATGTAATTATTATTTAATAATTCACAATAATAAAATTTTATAATATAATTATTTTTATTTTTTCAAATCTTTTATTTGTGCAATTGAAAAGTCAAATTTTCCCTAAATTAGTTAAATTATGGGTAAAATAGTCATTTTATAATCATATCATTGAACCAACCAGACCAGTTGAAAAGACCAAAACTATTGATGGCATTTTAGACTTTTTAACAGACCAATTCAGTTAGATTTAACTGACGTTGGGTTAAGTGTCGCTTATTGAAACTTGAGGTACCCGAAATAAAATTTTGGAAGTTGGGGTATGAATTTTGAAACGTGACATAGTTGGGTGTAGTCAACTGTCATTACCCCTTAATTTTTTTTAAATATTTTTTCACTTTCATAAGTTTTAGTTCAAATGACGTTTTGAATAAATATACATATTTAAACAAATAGCACGTTCATATAAACTTTTTGCAAAAACAAAAATATTTCCTCATTGTTACAAAATTAAAATAATACACGGGTCACTATTTATAATTTACCCTTTAAAATACAACACAATAATCCAAAGTTGTAAATGTCGCATGACGCTACGATGGCAGTCAGGTGCCTTTGGAGTAATGAAAAATTTTCATTTTTGTATTTTTTAAATATAAATTAATTTAAATGTGTAATAAAAATACATATTATGCTATCAGTTATGACATTTTAAAGAGAAAATTTCACTTAACTTCTCTTAAGTTTAGCCGAGTTTCACTTTATTCCCCTTAACTTCAAAATTAACTTGTGAAGTTCCTTAACTTTGAAAAAGTTTCACTTTACCATTTTCTGTTAACTTTTTTTAAAATTTGTAAACTTTTTTTGTAAAATAACGAAAATACCCTTTTATCGAAAAATTATAATAAATTAGGAAAAATAATTTTTTGAACTTTTTTATATAATGTTTTCATTATATAAAATAAAGAATAAAATTATGTTAGTAGTAAAAATAATTTTTAAAAAGTTTTTCTTATAATTTTTTTTAAATTTAAAATGATTTTTAAACTTCGTTTTTTATTTTTAAATTTTTTATGAAATTCTTTTAAAAAAAATTAATACTAAAATATTTTTTTATTCTTTGTTTTATAAAAAAATAAGAAAACAAAAAGTTCAAAATCATTTTTATTTATTATTTTTAATAAATGGGTATTTTCATAATTTCACAAAAAATAAACAGAATTTTCAAAAAAGTTAACTGAAAATGGGTAAAGTGTGACTTTTGTAAAATTAGGGAACTCCATAAGTGGATTTTTAACTTAACTGGGGTTAAGTGAAATTCGGCCAAACTTAAGAGTGGTTAAGTGGAATTTTTTTTTAAAATTAATTTGTTTAAGTAGAGTTGATCCAAAATCAGCATAAATAAATATAAAACCTGCTGAAAACCGGTCGAAACGCCACGACTCCTCAACATTGCGCCTGTGTAATTTTCGGCACCATGTTGGACGCTATTTACAAAAGTGCAATTTAAGTGGAAAGTACACTATAATAACGCTTAATTTCCCCTTAAATGTCTTTTTCTTGATAAGGTCATGGAAAATCCCGTGTTTGAAACCCGAAACACAGAGAGATAGAAACATAACAGAGTGAAGTTGTGGTGATAGCATAAAAATGATTCTTCAACCTTGCACTTGTCTCCATCCCAACCCTTGTCTCTCCTCTCCTTCCCGGCCACTTCCTTGCCGCCGCAATCCCCATTTCACCCTCACAGCTCGCCCTCCTCCAAGGATCAGGATCTCGTGCTCTATCTCTCAAGCTCGCGGCCATGGCGGCACTGTGGACTCCGACAAGGGCCCTCCCGTCCCATGGCTTTCTGTTTACAAGAAGATCTCTTTCATGGCGAAGCAGAACCCTAATTTGGGCTCCGCCACTATCTTGACCCAGTGGGAGGTCCAAAACAAGCCCCTCACCAAGTTTGAGGTCTCCAGAATCGTCAAAGAGCTCAGAAGATATAACTTTCACAAACAAGCTCTTGAGGTAGTGAAAACCCACTGAGTTTCTTCTTGTTTTGGTGCATTTTGAGTATTGGGCATGCTTTGTTTTTGGTAAATTTGTTTTCTTTAGCCGGTTTATGGGTTTTGTGAGGTAGTAAATTCAAGCTTATTAGTTGTTTAGTGTTGATTGAAAGGGAGTTTTTTACTCCTTATTAGTTTAGGCTTTTGGGTTTACAATTTAATGCTGCATTAGAGCTTGATTTGGGCTTCAATATAATGTTGCATTGAGTGAATTGACATTTTCTTCTGTGGTACCTGCAAGGAACACCTGAAATCTCGTCATGTTAACCTTTTATTTTCAATTTGGTTGTTATATAATTCGTAGCACATTCTGTCATTTGAATTTGGCTGAAATTTCACTAAAAGATGAAATTTCAATGCCAAAAGGCAAAAGTGGTATAGAAATTGAATTTAAAACACTCCACAGGAAAATATTTAAGACCCTGGCATTGTGTCTGGCCTCATTGATCTGAAGGGTAAAGAAAAGGGATTAAATAGCTTTTAGTCTTTTAGTTCAGTGCAGTTATTGAGAATGGTGTGTTCAGTTGCTTAATTTTCTATTTCAGTGATGATTGCTTAGATATGATGACTACTGAAACTAGTTTACTTGAAGAAATAGACTAAGTCTAAGTTCCTCTGGAGCAGATCCTTGTACAAACATTGGTGCTTGAAGCTTATTTTTTGTAGCGGGGATCATTAAATAACAGTCATTCAGTCATTTCTTTGGGTATTGGTTGGGTCTGTCCTACTCCTGTTCATATATCTTAGACTATATTCTATATTTTTGTAAGTTATTATATCGATTCAGTGGCGTACCAGCATTTACATGTCGGGACAGTGATGATCCTGGTGGAATAACATGGTTTGCTTAACTTGCCAGACTGCTTCACAGATGTTTGCAAAGCATGATTAAATGTTACCATCTGTGGATGACTTTAGAACAATCACAGGCCATATCATCCGATTGGAAACATATAAGACAATTTCGGATGGCACTGAGGTTCTGGTTAATGCATATCAAAGTGTCTAATTTGAATTATATTGGAAGGAAATTTTATGATTGTTTTTTAATTATAGAATATCATCTGTACAATACTGGATAGTGACAACTGCCTTGTATGGCAATTTAGTGATGAAAGATTAGGAAATAAAACAGCGGGTTTGTGGTACGAAGGGTTAAGAAAGAGGCCTATATGCACATACATTGTTTATATCAAAGAAATTTTATGTTCTATGTCTAGGATTGTTGATAGGGGGCTATCTTGATCAATATAGGTGGATTAGGACTGTATAATTTTGAGTTGTAACTAACCGAAGGAAATTATAACATTGAAACTAAGTAGATACCAGGACTGTATGAGGCAGATTCTGTAATGTGAACCTAAGCATGTAAAGTGACAAGGTCTTGGTTTCAACTTCTGTCTAACCTCTGGTTGGGAAATGGCTGTGGCCTTTAGTTTAGTGTTTTAGGGACAGAGTGAAGTCAAATTTGGCTCACAAAGATTTTGTGTATGAAGTGCATGAAAAGCAGAGCCGGACTCTCCATCATAACAGTCAAAATTAGGTTACCATTAAACCTTCAATCTAGTAAAGTGTCCTTCCAAAGTTTGTTTACATATAAAATTACATCAGGAAAACAATGTGATTGTTTTGGGCCAAGTATTTTTCTTTAATATTCAAGGCATCAAGATACACAAGCATTTCGTAGCCATCATCAGAGAGGTATGTGTTCTAGTTGGTTTTTAGATTGAACAATTGTATCAATGTCTACTTTTAGATGGCATCAGTAAATATTTATGCACCTGATCATCGAATTCTTCAGAGTTTGGATGCATATGTTGTTGGGGAGATTCGAGCCTTACCTAGGAGGAGCACCCAAGGAAAACTCATACACACATTAGAGCCCACTTTTGACCCAAAAGACTAGCCTAGTGGGTCTAGGGTCCAACGTGTATATAAACATTCCTTATACTCAATACTCTTCCGATGTGGGACTTTGAACTCACATGTGGATATAACAATCTCCCCCTCCACATTGAGTCTCATCACATCGGGCTGGCTCCCCCTATGCCCACATACTTTACCTTGGTCTACTCTCCCACAAGGGCCCTTTTCATCCTAACTGAGCCTCACCATGGGGAGACGCGATCATGGTCCCGGTCTTACCAGCCATAGGAGAATACCCGACCCACTTAACCAGGAGAGTCTACCGAACCAGCCTCTGATACCACTGTTGGGGAGATCCGAGCCTTACCTAGGAGGAGCACCCAAGGAAAACTCATACACACATTAGAGCCCACTTTTGACCCAAAAGACTAGCCTAGTGGGTCTAGGGTCCAATGTGTATATAAACATTCCTTATACTCAATACTCTTCCGATGTGAGACTTTGAACTCACATGTGGATATAACATACGTTACTTCACCTTGCTGTATTGTAAATTTGTAATGAATTGATTAAACAGTTAATCCGATAGGTTTCAGTCACTATTCAATGTGGTTGGTTTACACATTGGTTTATTTAGCTGGCTGTTGGTGCTTTTGTGTGATTCTCTTTTAAATGCTTTATCGTCACCGTTGAACTTATGACTTGTTCCACAGGTTTATGGTTGGATGACCAATCATGAAGAAAGGTTTGGATTTTCCCCAAGTGATGCTGCAATCTATTTAGACCTAATTGCCAAAGTATGTGGAATACCTAGTGCCGAAAGTTATTACCATCGGTTGCCGGAAAAATTAAAGGACAAGAGGATATATGGGGCCCTTCTGAATTCGTACGTCCGGGATAAGAAGAGAGAACAGGCAGAATCCCTGTTTGAAGAAATGCGAGTAAAAGGTTATGCTATGCACCCACTTCCGTTCAATGTGATGATGACTCTCTATATGAAGCTGAAGGATTATGCTAAAGTCGAATCATTGGTTTCAGAGATGATGGACAAACATATAAAGCTGGATTCATATTCTTATAATATTTGGATATCGTGTTGTGGATACCAAGGCTCTGCAGAAAAAATGGAACACGCATTTGAACAAATGAAGCTGGACAAAATGATTTATCCCAACTGGACTGCATTCAGCACGTTGGCCACAATGTACGTTAGGCTTGGACAGCTTGAAAAGGCGGAGGAGTGCGCAAGGAAACTTGAGGGTAGAATCAAGCGTTGGGAGCAAATACCATATCTTTACCTTCTTACACTATACGGTTCAATTGGGAAAAAAGATCAAATCTTTCGGGTGTGGTATACTTACAAACTAGCATTTCCAGCTAAGGTAAATTTAGGGTACCGTCCTCTGCTTAATGCTTTGATTAAGATAGGCGATGTTGGCGAGGCAGAGAAGATTTACGAGGAGTGGCTGGCGGGTAAAACATATTATGATGCTAGGATAGCAAATCTTTTCATGGCTGCGTATATTAAAGAAGGTAACTTGGAGAAAGCCGAGAATTTCTTCAAGCACATGGTTCAAGAGGGAGGAAATCCGATTTCAAGTACATGGGAAATTCTAGCAGAACTACGCATTGGGCAGAAGAAGATCCCCGAGGCTTTGATTTGCTTGAAAGAAGCTTTTTCTGGTGGAGGATCAAAGCATTGGAGGCTGAAGCCGGCAAATGTGTCTGCGTTTTCAAATCTTTGTGACAAAGCGGGTGATGCTGAAAGTAAAGAGGTTTTGTTGAAACTGTTGGAACAGTCGGGACATCTTGAAGATGAAGAGTATGCATCAAAATTGTGCTCCACGACAACGGATACGGAAAAAGATGACACTGAATATGATGACAGTGAAACTATTCTCAACCAAATAGAAATTGCAGGCTAGTCTGGTTTGTGAGACTTTGATCACCATTTTTGGGAACTCCTGTATCTGAAATGCTCAATTACTAAGGGTGACAATGCTATTTGTGGATTAATAGAGTTTTCATTCATGAAGACGCGACATGTCAATGACTTCTTTCTCATTCAACACATTCAACACAAGATTCGACCATTTCAATTTGTAACAATGTTAAGTTTTATAAAATGCCATACTTATGAGAAGCACTCCAATCAAGTAAACTCTATAAGAGTAGAAACAGTTAGATTGGAATTTTAAAAAAAACACACGCCATTTCCAAATACAAAACATCCCTTTATAGCAACCGTCTAGGAACTGCAAACAAAGGGTGAAACTACTGCTCTGTTTCAGACTTGAATATCATTCTACCGAACAGAGGGCAATCATGAGAGAGACGAGCATGGAAGAAGCTTTAGTGGAGAAGCAGAGACCATCGTTGAGCGATGAGGTGAAGAAGGTGGGTGGGTTGGCAGGTCCCATGGTGGCCGTGACATCGTCGCAGTACTTGCTCCTCATGGTCTCCATGATGATGGTTGGCCACCTCGGCGAGCTCTCCCTCTCCAGCACCGCCATAGCCATCTCTCTCTCCGGCGTCACCGGATTCAGCTTCATGGTCAGTTCCTTCTATGTTCTTTTGTATTTTTGATGTTTGGTTACACATTGTGCATGAGATAAGAGAAAATAAAAACAATCCCATCATGCTTGATTCACATGGAAAGACTCATTGTGTTATATCTATGACTTGCACCCGAGGGGAAGTGTTATAATAGTTAATTAGTATTAGAGTAATTGTCATTACTAGGAATAGCCGGTTTCTTATTTCTATCTGGTGTCTTGTGTGAACGTACAAGTGCAAAATAAGAGTGACAGAGGGCTCTATTAATATTTACTTATCGCCATATCCCAGGTACAAGAGTAACAAGACACCTTCAAAACCATTTGAGTATTTATAAAAGAGAAATTTTTGCCTCCTATAATATTTCCACTGTGTTATGGCTTATTAGTTAATTAACAAAATTAAAGAGTTGACATGAGTTTGTCTTTTGATTTTTAAGTTTCACATATATGTTAAACAGTTGGGAATGGCTAGTGCACTTGAAACTCTATGTGGGCAAGCTTATGGAGCTCAACAATACCACAAGCTTGGAATTCAGACTTACACTGCTATCTTCTGTCTCACATTAATTTGTCTATCTTCTGTCTCACATTAATTTGTCTTCCTCTATCTGTCGTATGGATCTACATGGGAAGAATACTCGTTTTCATAGGACAAGACCCTCTAATCTCTCACGAGGCTGGTAAATTCACAATGTGGCTTGTTCCTGCACTCTTTGCTTATGCAACTCTTCAACCACTTGTTCGATACTTCCAGACACAAAGTTTGGTCATTCCAATGCTCATAAGCTCTTGTGCCACCCTATGCTTGCACATACCTCTCTGTTGGGCTTTAGTTTTTAATTCCGGACTAGGTAGTATTGGTGCGGCAATTGCCATCAGTATATCATATTGGCTGAATGTGGTTCTCCTAGTATTGTACATGAAATGCTCTGCGGCTTGTGAAAAAACCTGCGCCCCGATTTCCATGGAGTTGTTTCAAGGAATTGGAGAGTTCTTTCGATTCGCTGCCCCGTCTGCTGTAATGATTTGGTAAGTTATCGCCTACCATTTGAGTTTTTGATAAAAAAGTATTACTTTATCCCCAATGAATTTCTTAATATTTGAAGATAAAATGATAAAAAAAGTTTTATCATATGTAACATTTGTAAGAGGGTGTTGTGTATTAAGTTAATGACAAAAAACTGTCATCATCTTTGTTTTTTCTTGCAAAATGTAAGTATTTCTTAAAATATATAATGAAAATAAACCTAAAATTAAGAATAATTTTTTACTGAAACATTATTATTTCAAAATATTTTATAAAAAAACGGGGGCAATTTGGTTATATTAAAAAAATTACTCATTTTTCACACAAAAAAAGAACAAAGTACAATTTTACTATTAACGAAGTACATAACATCTCATTGCAAAAATGTCACAACACACAACACATGACAAATTTTTATGTTTTTCCCTTGTTTGAATGTAGTCTTGAATGGTGGTCATTTGAGTTGCTTGTCTTGCTGTCTGGGCTCTTACCAAATCCCCAGCTGGAAACATCAGTTCTATCAGTATGGTATGACCTACAGTACTCTTGAGTTTAAGTCTATGGATATGTAGTATTTAAAAGTTGTGATACTTATTATTTGGTTAACAGTTTGAATACCAGCTCAACTCTATATACAATTCCATTTGGACTTGGTGCTGCTGGAAGGTATATATATGCTTAGAGAAACAAATGCAAAGTTTGATACATTCCTTTATAGCACATACACAATTCATTACCTCTATCCTTTCATTAGTACTAGAGTTGCAAATGAATTAGGAGCGGGGAATTCTGAAGCAGCTCGTATAGCTGTTTACGCCGTAATGTTTATGGCAACAACAGAGGCAATGGTAGTAAGCACAACCCTCTTTGCAACCAGGAATGTGTTCGGCTACTTGTTCAGCGATGTGAAAGAAGTCGTGGAATATGTCAAAAACATGGCTCCCCTGATATGCCTGTCCGTCATATTGGACAGCTTACAAGGGGCCCTTTCAGGTTTCTCTTTTCATGACAAATAATTATATTTTCATATAACTTTGTGTAATATGATGTTTACATCGATCAGGTGTCGCTAGGGGGTGTGGGTGGCAGCATCTAGGAGCTTGTATCAACCTGGGAGCTTTCTATTTGTGTGGGATTCCATTTGCTGCCACATTGGGTTTTTGGTTCAAATTAGGAGGGAAAGGTCTCTGGATTGGTATACAAACTGGTTTATTCGTCCAAATTGTTCTACTCTCTATAGTGACCAGCTGCACCAACTGGAAAAAACAGGTATATCCTTTTAACATGCAATTATTAAGTGTTATAATTTCTCCTCCAAGAGTGTGTGCAATTTCTGCCTAGGTTGGAATTTATGGGTTCTTTAACAATGCAATTTGCAGGCAATCAATGCAAGGAAAAGGATATTTCAAGAAAATGCTTCGGCTGCGGAAAGTGAAGTAATGTAAGAAACTCAACAATGGGCAAAAGTTTTTAAGCAATAACAAAAATGAGAACCGTTAAGAAACTATGCTACATACTCATTACGACTATAAACTATTATATGCACTTTAAAATCACATTATAAAATCCTTGTACATGGTTGCATATGCTGTCATGAAATTCACGGATATGCGCTCAATGCTCTTCTTATATATGCCTGATTTGCATCAAAAATGTGAAACAACTTTATAGAAATATACAACATCAATGATTTCTTACCTTCCCTTTTATGGTATGTAATGACAGTTGACTACACCTAACTATATCTCGTTTCAAAATTAATACCCCAACTTTCAGTTTTTCATTTATGGTACCTCAAGTTTAAATAAGCGACACTTAACCCAACGCCTGTTAAATCTAACTGATTTGGTCTGTCAAAAAGTCTAAAATGCCCTCAATGGTTTTGGTCTGTTAAACCAGACTGATTGGTTCAATTGATATGATTATGAAATGACTATTTTACCCCTAATTGAATACCCAATTTAACTAATAAGTTGAGGGCAAATATGACTTTTCACTTAGCAAAATAATAATTATAATTTTTTAATAATTATATATATATAATATTATTATTAATTATATATTATTATAAATCATATTTTTATTAAAATTAATCATTAATTAAACCAACTTAACCCTAATTAAACCAACTTAACCCAACTTAACCCTAATCCACTTCTGCGCTCCCGTCTTCGCCACGCTCAGCCGCCGCCGCGCTCAGCAGCCGCTACTCCGGCCGCACTCCAGCCGCCGCCGCACTCAGCCGCGAACCTCCTCCCTCCGGTGAAGATCTCGGAGGACACGTCGCGGTTCTGGGAGAGGATTCGGCGAGCTCTCGAGAACCCTCCGTCGAGGTGAGGTCGGACTCCGTCAAGCCACCCTCCTCCGTCGCGACGACCCACCCTTCTCCGTCGCGACGACCCACCTCAGGATTCGCATCGTCGCCTCCGTCCGAGGTTCGCGACGTCTGAGTTCGCGACGCAGATGCAGATCATGATTCGACGGATGCGACCTCCGTCGAGAACCTCCGGTCTGGGTTCTCGAGAGCCGCTGCATCTGGGTTCTCGACTTCGACCGGCGAGGAGCCTCTGTTGCGAGCTCCTTCTCTGCGAGGAGCCTCCGTCGCGGGCACCACCAGAACCTTTCCAGATCTGGTTGAGCGCGGTGGGGATTTGGGCGTCGGGCCTCGACGAAGGAGCGTCCTCGACTTCGACGGGCGAGGAGCCTCCATCGACGGCGAGGAGCCTCCGTCGCGGGCACCACCAGAACCACCACGCCTCTCCGATCCAGATCTGCTCTGCGGCGGAGACGGCGAGGCTGGATTCTTCAGGCCGCGACGGAGAAGGCTGCGAGGAGCACCGGTCAGATTCGCTGGGAGGACGCTGAGTCGCCGGTCGAGTTCGCCGGCCGGAGCCGCGGTTGAGCGCGGTGGCGAGGAGTGTACTGGCTGCTTAGGTTAATTAGGTTTAGACTTTGATTAAGTTTAGGTTAATTAGGTTTAGGTTTAATTATGTTTAATTAATAATAATATAATTAATTAATAATTAATGATAAATAATCAATTAATGATAATATATATATTTAAAAATTATAATAATTATTTGGGTAAGTGAAAAGTCAGATCTGCCCTCAACTTGTTAGTTAAATTGTGGATTCAATGAGGGGTAAAATAGCCATTTCATAATCATATCAATTGAACCAATCAGTCTGGTTTAACATACCAAAATCATTGAGGACATTTTAGACTTTTTGACAGACCAAATCAGTTAGATTTAACAGACGTTGGGTTATGTGTCGCTTATTTAAACTTGAGGTATGTCATTCGAAAAACTGGAAGTTAGGATATTAAATTTGAAACGTGACATAGTTTGGTGTAGTCAACTGTCATTACCCCTTTATTAATTTATCTCTTCACATTTGTTTGAATTGCGTCAAATGTCTTTGATCAATGCTTAGTATTGGGCTTTGACCACATGCATGTGATGCTGCCAAGCTCGGCTCGGCTTGGATTTAAATTTGAATTTTTTTTGCGTAATTCTTACGTTTTGCTTTCAAGTAAGTGGACATTCAACTACAAACTAACATCAGATCGCTATAAATCATTATTTGGTCATGCAATCATGGACATTCAGATTCTTACAATTGCAACTAATAAAACAACCATACGATCCCAAGGTGATACCATTATAATAAAGTAGGCGCATCTATGACAATTGACCCAAGAAACCCTCTATTTGACATTGTTAGACCTAGAAGAACAAAGGATAAGACTTCATAGAGATTTATAGGGTTTCCTAATAGAAAGACACGATACCTTTGACACGTGTAGCATATATTATGAAGGGATCGAAGACGTAATTAACGACTAATCATAATAGTTTACTTCATATGTCAACATAAGTGGCTACGAGGGCCAAGAAGGTAGCCAAAGTAATAACTATGGGATACTTGTATACACATATCACCATTGCAAACTAGTTCACACTTTGTTGGTGCCATTTATTAGAAAGTTGCTCAAAATTTACTTTCCAACGAAATAAGAAAAAAGTTTTTAACACAATCTCGACCCTTAATCGATGCATTTAATGGCTAAGATAAGTTTTTAACTTGCATTGCCTAGTAGCTCGACTGCTTTCATTTTCATTTTTTGTCAGATGTACTAACACCCCACTCCGCCCATCAAAAAACTTGAAACCCGCATTACTAGACTAAGATATCTTCGAAGGTCAACGACTTTTACTTGTAGCCAGATGATCTGGTAAAATGGTAGGAACGGACCGTGTCACTTACTTCTAGCCTAAATCAAAGCAGGAACATAAATTAGGGCGGTCCATATTTCCGAACGTGCATGCGGTGTTTTTATGGTGTTAAATGGATTAGGTTGTGTGGGAGTCAAGGAAGCAAGGAGAAGTGTATAAAGCCCACTCCGGTGAGGGATCCGGAGCGGAAAAAATCCTAGTGAGCCACTCCGATGGGCTCTCCAGAGCAGAGTGGTCCGCGGACCAGAGTCTAGCAAGTAGCTCCAGTGTGCACTCCGGTGGGCATTCTAGAGCGGAGTGTTGACTGGAGTGCCCGATCTCAGGACCATATATAACATGTTGTGACCTAATTCTCTAAGAATCCTCCCACCTACCACCAACTTTTCTAGCTTCCATTTTGTGTCAACGTCTTTTTCACCGTTCAAGAGCATTTGAAGTTTGATTTGGAGTAGTCAACCATCATTCCACCCTCATTTTTTGAAGGGAACGTCAAAAGAAGGACCAAACCTTGAATATTGAGCACCTTAGAAGACTTTATGAGCTAGCATTTTCTACTTTCTCATGACCTTAGATTTGCTTAGGCTGTTTCCATTTAGTTTATCGTGCTCTATCTCTTGACTTTTGACATGAGTACCATGGTTGGCGGTAAACCTCTTCACCATGGGTGATAGATATTGTATCATTTTTATTTGATATTATCGAGGTATTAATTCTAGGTTATGTGACTGTGTGGATTATGTTTTTCTTATGTTTGTTATGATTATCTTATTTTGGCCATTTAGGGTAATTAATAATACAATTATCATAAAATAATTTAACTTGATATTCGGGATCAGACGGAATAACACGGTGTAAGAGAATTTCGTCAAGGCACGATAGTCTGCTTTCCTTAAGACGATTATTGCTCTGTATGGACAACTCACTCCTAGAATACAACTACGAAAAAGATCGAACTCTAACCGGGATGCAGAGAGTAATCGAGGAGGAACGAACTAAGGAGAGACGAGATCAGCTAGGGTTTTCACTGTGTGCGTTTGTGGGTGTGTCGACTCTAGCAATATGATTCGAATATATAGGCACAAGGGATCCAAAACCTAAATGAAATAGTAATGAAAGACTTATCAATTTTCTTTTCTTAGGGAACAACTAAAATTCTACTTATCGTTAAAGTAGGAGAATTTATCAATTAATGGCATTATTTGACCATGTTCAGAAATATATTATCCCCGAAATAATACATTCCCAATTGCATGTAATTTAGAAATATTTATTTTCAATTACAGTTGAAAACTTTATTAAGAAGTCTTAGTGGCCAAGGCAAAAATGTTGTGGGCTTTCGGCCCACCAATTTTTTGTAGCATTCGCGCCCCGCATGCCGTGCGAGCGCACACAAGTTCAAGCCCGCATCCGACTCGTTGGTCCAATTATTTGGACCTCTTTGCGCGCGAGAGAGAGTAGAAACATTACAACACAATTTCTCAACAACTATATATAAAATTCTACTTATCGTTAAACACTAAGTCTTTTTATAGTTTCATGTTTCTAGGCCCAACACTAGGTCAACTAGGTCAATAAAATTCTACTTATCGTTAAAGTAGTAATCTTTTCATGTGAGATTATAAAAACACTAGAAGTGTACAATTTTTGAGAAACATTACAACTCAATTTCTCAACAACACTATTTCAAATGGTCATCTTTGAGGTTCAGTTTCTCATTCACCTCTTATCCGTTTAGAGCTTGCGATATACCGTTAGAGAGACCACCTATCCTAGATTATGAGAATATGTTTCACATTAATCTAGCTCGAATCTTAGCGTTCTAAAATCACAGCTCATGTTGACCTAGTGTTGGGCCTGTAGACAGTTGTCCACAGGCACCCGATAACGCGCAAGTGCACGCGGTCGTTACAAGTAATAATTCCTGGTAAGCACATGGTCGAATCCACAAGGACCAATAAGGGTTAATTCAATTTAACTAATGCTATTAAATGTAATTTAAAATATGAAATTTATAAAAAGGTTTGATAATTTATAAAATATAAACGCTTGGGAGAGACTATTCAGTAGAGAAAACCATGGATGCTAGGCCATTGAATCATAATCATGTCACAATTTCGAAATGAATTCTCATGCACACACTTGAATCCTATGCAAACAATAATACTGATACCACCTCTCGGTATTGGTGTCAGCCTAGACTCGAGAAGTTCATCATCCCTCTCAGGTAGATAGACACCACGAGTCTGCATTAGCACAACAATATTGGAATCGGGGTTCCGAAGAGTTGAACCCCGGCAAATTAAAGCATGTTTATCACCCACCGGCCTTCTCAGACACGACAACGTGACTCAAACAAGCAATCAATATTTGTAAATACCAATCACAAGCATTAAGTACTTTAATTCACCCAAAAGCATGCATAAACAATTCAATCCATAATTATAAATCATCACACAATTCAATTCAAGACCTAGCATCCATGATCAAGGGTATTTAGCCCATGATCATGGTGCTAGAACCAAAATCCATAAAATTAAATATAAAAATCGAGTTTGAGAAGTAAGAACGAAGAACCCTAAAACCCAAAAGGTTGAAGAATATGAATCGTTGAATCCCTCTCGATTGTTGCTGTGTAGCTTGCTTGATCTTAGCACTTGAATCGCCTTTGAATCGGATTCGAGCTCCTCTCGAAGTCCCCAATCCTCTCCTTGGTTGATATGGCGTTCTACTCTTTGCTCTTCCAAACCGTGGTGTTCAATTGTCGTGTGAAAACTCCAATTTTCGGCCCCCTTGAATCAGAATTCGCGTTTGGTTTATATATATTTTTTCGCGTCTGGGAGGTGTAACGATCGTTACAGTAGATGTAACGATCGTTACATCATCGTTACAGTGGCGTTACATCATCGTTACAACTTTCTATCTTCAAATTCCCTTCGAATTGATATATTATGGGCCCAAATCGGAGTTCGGATGAGAACTCTACACCACCTGAAAGTATCAGACAATTTTCGCCCTCTTCCAGACCTCTAATGAAAAAATTTCCTTCACGATAATTGTAGCTATTTTCTTCCTCTTCAATGTAGATGTAAGATTTGCTCGATTTAGATTTCGGATGTTGAAGTTATAGCACTTTTAAGTCAGCTGGTCTGCAATCCCGATATCTGTTTTAGTGCTGCCTTTCAGTGCTGTTTTGAGTTTCTTCCCATGAAATTTAGAGAAAATTTCCTTCTAGAGAGTTGTATATCGCCAAGTTATCTTCGATTTGATTTAATTTTGGGTCACCTCGGATTAAATATGAGAAAGTTGTGCTCTCTGAAAGATTCTGCTGCGATTTTGGCTCGGTTTTGACCCTTTTCACATGTATTCTGCACACTCACACCAAACATACCCGAAGGCATAAAAGTGGCATAAAGATAAATAATTTAACACATCGAGAGTGAAATAACACCTAGAATGTGGGTAATGGATATCATAAACTTACATTTGATGCGACCGCATCACCTAGTGATAAGTTATAACATATTTTAACTTTGTCGTTTTAGACACTTTTGTCCAACAAGTTGCTATACCGATTCTCGAGAGAGACGACTAATAATGGTTGTTAGGTATTATATAATAATATTAACAAATTGCGGAAATGAATAAATTATAAAATACTAATGAAATATGAAAATTACAAAGATGCATAAACTATTACAAATTAATCGATACAAAACCGGGAAATAAGTCGAGGCGTGTTAGACACTTTCCTTAAAGTGTATTCGCTCTCCCTCGGGTGTTGGAATCAACGAGCGTACACCTCCCAGGATACAACGACTTCGAACTAGCACCGTACACCAAAGGTCTAGTTCCGGCGAACTTGAACTTGTGACTTTCTCTATCACCATACTTACGAAGAATATTTGAGACCAAAGAAAGAGATGAAGAACCAAGAACTCATGTTCTTGGTGTTGAGATGAGTAAAATGAAAAGAGAGGTGACCATCTATTTATAGTCTCCAACTCTTCAACCAAAAGACTCCTTAAATCAATGCAAATTAATTTGTAAAAATGAAAGGTTTAGCCATAAATCCATGATTTCATAACCTATGCATTCAAGATAATGAAATGCATATAATGGATATTAAATCATGAAATAAAAAATAATTTCATTCATATAGGTATTATATAATAATATAACAAATTGCGGAAATTAATAAATTATAAAATACTAATGAAATATGAAAATTACAAAGATGCATGAACTATTACAAATTACTTGATACAAACTCGGGAATCAGTCGAGGCGTGTTGGACACTTTCCTTAAAGTGTATTCGCTCTCCCTCGGGTGTTGGAATCAACGAGCGTACACCTCCCAGGATACAACGACTTCGAACTAGCACCGTACACCAACGGTCTAGTTTCGGTGAACTTGAACTTGTGACTTTCTCTATCACCATACTTATGAGGAATATTTGAGACCAAAGAAAGAGATGAAGAACCAAGAACTCATGTTCTTGGTGTTGAGATTGTTTTTAAAAAGAGAAGAGATGTGACCATCTATTTATAGTCACCATCTCTTCAACCAAAGGACTTCTCAAATCAATGAAAATTAAAGAGATTAAATGAAAGGTTGTAACATATGTATTCAAGAGAATCAAATGCACATTATGTGCATTATCTCTCATGAATGAAAAAACCATTTCAATTTCATTCATTTAGGATTTAATATAATTTTATATTATATTTTTCCAACACTAGGAACCAATGAGGGTTAGGACTCGAGACCGTGTCAAGACACCCAGATACAACCCTTAGCCCGAGATTGTCGGGGTAATAGGGTCTTGAGTCGAAATTGATCCCGAGAGAATAAAGATCGACTCAAGATTAGGCCACTCTCAATGCCGAGAGACAGGAGTGATATTTATAACATAGGTTATCCACATGATGCATGATTAGAACTAGTACCTCAATTTATCTTAGACCGTTGCATTGTCTAGCACCCGTAGTTAGCTTTCTTAGTGATATTTCCCGTTCATTTCGTTTGTGATCACTGTCACTAGTTTCGTTTACTTAAGTTGCATTGTTCGATTGCTATACAAATCAAAATTGATTAGGTTTAATTTAATTAATCATACATTGATTAAATAAAGATTCTAAGTTTAGTCTTTGTGGATTCGGCCCAGCATTTTTCAATGTGTGGTTGTTAGACAATGTGTAATTAATTACTTGTGATCGTGTGCACTTGCGCTAGGCCCCAAAGACATAAATTAAGTACACTCATGTTTTTGGCCAACAAAGTGCGTCAACCTCAACGACGCGACTCCAAAAGAAAAAGCGCTGAACTTGTTGAATCTCTGCCTTGACGATAACTACATGCTACGACTACTACGTTTCTAACTTCTATTTCGCTTCTCGTATCCAATTAAAAGTTTTGTGCTGTTGATCTGTACAACTGGGATATTCCAAACTTATCTTATCTTGAATACTTTTTTTTTAATTTATGTCTTTTTGTTTAATCCTAAGAAGACCTAATTTGGTTTTGGATTGATTTGTGTGTTTTGTTGGTGTTAAATATGTTTTCAAAGCACACACAAAGTGAATCACCAGAGACAACTCTCTATGATACTAAATTGAGAATTAACTTTAATTAGGTACATAAATTGTATTAAAAACTTGCTCTTAGAAAAATCAACATAATAAATTATCTGAAATTACATTTCTGAATCAATAACTCCAACATTTCTCAGTTAACAATAATAACGTTTGTAGAAACATGATAAGTGACACAGTTGACTAAACGGGGAGTGAAGATTCAAGCAAAACTCACCCTTTTCAGTCTTCACATGAGAAACTCCCATATCTGAACCCAAGTAACTCCCAAAGTAACAGACTGTCTTACATTTGACTTTGGTGTCATAAAACAGACAACTATTAGTTTCTAACAAACAAACGAACCCTCAAATTCCAATCCATGACCAATGCAAATGCCAAGTGATGTTCCGTTTTGCCTCGGAAGATTCTCAGTCAGTTTCGTTTGAGTAAAACGAAAAACGCCAAACAGATATCTCTTCTACATAGCAAACGACTCGCCTACTGTGTTGCGTCACACATAAGTAATCAAGATTGGATTTTCATTATCTAAACACATATGCGGTCAGTACAGCCCGAATCCTTTCAATGGCCACAAGCCAGAGCCAAATGAGCTCTTCTGTAATACACCCTTCATACACGATCAACCGAATTTGGAATCAGTGATTCTGCTGACTTTGGATAATAAGTCGTGAATAACAAAGGAAAGATCAACCCTCCTCTATGTCAACGTGAACGACTACTTGTTAACACAAGTAATCAATATCACAAATACATGCCAGCTATATCATATTCCACATATTGCTTTCAATGCTTAGAAGAAAAAGTACCTGATTATTCTTTTCTCCAAATGTTTTTCTTTCAGGTTTATTTTTAAAATACACGGTGTTATACCCCTTTTTCGAACAGTCAAGCTAAACTCCTGTTCGCATCCACTAAACACACCAACTTTCAAACAACACTTCATTAGCTAAATTTGACTAAGCATTCCATTTCAAAAAATATTATCAAATCTACTGGTGGAAATTTTGTGGATTGTTGAAAATTCGGATATGAGGTAAGGGGTAAAATCATCTTATTACCCCAATGGTTCAGAATATTAAAAACGTTTTGGTTGTTTAGTCAATTGATGCGGAAAAAGTTCAAAGTAGCGGTCTGAAAGATTGTAATAATACATGGTATTTATATGAAAATTACCCTATTTTGAATAAATATATAAATCATAGTTACCTATAATGACTAATGAGGATGGTAAATGATGAACACTTATGGAAAATAACAATATAGCCTTAGTTACCTGAGTAAGAGAAATGGTAAACCATGTATAGATCCACTCTTCTATATGGCAGTGGCTCCCCTTTTGTCACTGTATAATACAAGTAGTAATAAATATTAGTATTTTCACTTTAAAGTCTAAAACAAGTATGTAGCAGAGGAAGTATCACTGTTGTAAGAAACGCTAGGTGCTCGTCGGTCGGAGAGGGCCTTCTAGGGACTAATCGAAAAATAAATTGGATTAAGGGATTGATCGGGAATTATAGAGGATTAATGAGACAAGTTGGGATTTTTTATAACATTGGGCAGTAATACATCAACTTTCTATCAATGCTCACAAACCAGAGCCAAAATTTCCTTTCGTAGCATGTAATATAAATAATGGTTTGACTTCAAAATATTTAAAATAAGCAAATCATAGCTGCAAAGAATAATAGTTTCCACTTCAGTATAGTAATACAGTCAATAAATCTTAATTTACATTCAGACAATATGAATGCCTATTAAAAACTGCACAGTACAAACATAGGAAATCAGACACCATTTAAGGAATACAATACCACCAATATTGCAATGTATCAAGCCACTTTCAGGAAGGAAAATGCAAAGTATCAAGATACAAAGAACTTCTCATATCTTGCTTACCACAAACAAGGTTGGTAGAAAGTTGAAAAGAACAAAATATTTCTTCTCATTTTTCATTGGTTATACAGCTGATGCAGAAGTTCCTGCTGATTTATGACCACCTGGACATATTAATGCAGCAAATCTTAATTTTATGAGCAATGAAATAAACAAGTGTGATAAATAGGTCAAAGTTAAAGAGTAAGCAAGCAAATAAGGCATGGTAACAAGTAAAACCAAATTTAATTGTCTATAATTTAAGTGTATCCAATAGCACAGCAAATAGTTACCTATTAATTCCCAGCAAATATTAGTTTGGTGTCCTATTATAGTCCAGATGACTAAATGTCTGTCCGCCATATCAATATAATAGTAAAGGTAGAACCGTAATAAAAAGACTGCTATGCTGCCTATAACTTCAAATAAGTTTGGCACAACATATTCGCAAATGTGATTGGTTTATGGGTTAAGACTCCATCAAATTCTAGGAAGAGCTAATGCTGTAGTACACACATGCTCTTCCTATAACGGCAAACTAAAAACATATTGCAACTGCATGCTCTTTCTCTTAGTTAAATGAACATAGATATGCCAACCAATAGGTATACCTTATGGTTATTAATTAAACTCTCGGTTGAAGATTCCCTTTAGATTTATTCTCCGCTATCTCAGTTGCATCTCTTTTCCTGTTAGAAACAGTCACTCGCGCGTGAGCTTGCAAGTATGAAAGAGACTAAGAAAACTCCTAGCTGTAAAGTTACTTTTTTTATGTATTCCAATCTGCCCCAGTCACATTTTTCCTATTGAATACAGTCACTTGCGCGTGAGCTTGCGAGTGTGAAAAGATAGTCAATGCAAAACTATATCCGTAATTAATTTAATGCACGACATAGTTTAGCAGTCGGCGCAAAACTACATGCAACATAAATGCTTTTATTCACATTCATACAGCGCCGTCAAATTATTTCTTAACGCCAATGAGGCAGCACTATCCTTTCACGTACAGCAAGTTATAACTTAACCAAATGGTGCTACCAATTTACTTTAAAGACTTCAGTGAGGAGAAAGACAACTAACACGCCTCCTAAGATAATTAGTCAAGTTTAATTTCAAAATGGCAGAAGAATATATGTCTACGAATTCAAGATTATGCATTGCAACTACCTACTTAGTTCCATATGTGATCCTTCAAAAAGATATCTAGTAAATTCACATAAACTGGTATCCAACTTCAGAAAACTGAAACACTGTCAAAAAGCACGGCAGTTTCATGAATTATCTAACTGATGGTTTAGTCTACATCGGGAATACTTCTTAATAATATGTAAACATAACATTATCTTCTGTGATTGCTGCATACAACTCCTCATGAGAAAGAGAGGCCACTAAAACATAACGCATCTTTTACCCTTTCATCTGTAGATGTTTCAGCAGCCATGTCATCATTCAGAACACAGTTGATTGCTGGTTTCCTAATTCTGCAGCCAACAACACAAATCTCTCAGTTCAGTGCACAAATCAAACACCTAGGGAACGAACTACTCGAAATCCCGTTACATGACTTGTAAAAACAGGTAACTCCTAATCTACAAACAGTAAAATGAACCCTTATACAAGTCTTCACACAAAACCATAGAACAAATGAAATTGACATTTAAATGCAACATAAGCGAATAGAGAACCAAAATAAAGAAAATGTAACGATTAGACCTTCAACGGAGGATCGGGAACTCTATAAGCATCCGGGGAAATGGTGTACGACCACAGACCCGGAAACAGGTTATCGACGAGCTTCTGGACAGCCTTGGTTCTCTTCTTGGGCCTCCGAGAGGGCTTGGAGCCAGTCATTGCAAAAATGTCCTCTTCAATCTCTTGTCTGGACAGAGACACATACAACTTTTGCTTATCCTCTTTCTCCTTCTTCTTCTTCTTCTTGTTCCCATTATTAACCATTGCACGGGATTGACCCTGTGACTGTTTCACTTGTGCTTCTCCTCTTCCACCTTTGGGAACACTTGCAACCACATTAGGCTGCTTCTTCACCAGAGGCTTCCTCGGCCTCAAATTCCAGGTCTTCGGTGCAGCCTCCTCGCCGTCTGACCCATCACCATCACCATCACCATCACCAACAGAGGTTTGGTGCTGATCCTCTCCATTCACAGACAAATCCAAAGGCTCAGCTGCTGTGACTTCATCATAGGCCTTGCTCTTGTTGCTCAGCCTCAGCAAGATCTTGTTCGATTTCCTCTCCGACGAAACCTCCTCGTCGGTTCGCTGAGGGGAGGGAGAATCTGCGAGCATTGGCTTCCGGAAGCGGTGAGGAGAAGGATTGAAGGACCATTTAAGGTCATCTGGTAAGGTGAAGTTGTGCAGAGGCTGGGGAGACCTGGAATCAGAAGCCATCACTGCATCAACAAATGAACCAGTGTTGTTCAAGCTGGCAGCTTCAGGAAGAGACCCAGAACTCGAACGAAGCACCATTTTTTTCGATATCTCTACGCGACCCAGTTCAAGAAACCCTGTAAATTGAAATAAAATCGCAAATCCAATTGCAATTACAGAGAGAAATCGAAGGGCGCGTGAATATAAGAGAGGAGAGAGCAAATTCAATTGGAAAAATCCAAAATTTCATTTAATTTTGTGTATT
Organism: Geranium rotundifolium; assembly: GCA_963920655.1. Classification (NCBI taxonomy): domain Eukaryota; kingdom Viridiplantae; phylum Streptophyta; class Magnoliopsida; order Geraniales; family Geraniaceae; genus Geranium; species Geranium rotundifolium. The sequence goes on along the minus strand of OY987316.1, from coordinate 31,387,276 downwards.
GACGATATTGCCCTCAAGTATTGTTATTTTTCTATTTTTGATAAACAAGCGTTTCTCTACTTGCTTACTTATTTTTCACTTATTTACTTATTATTATTCAAGTGCTTTGAACTTTGAGATAATAACACGTAGAGACACTCAATTATTCATTTTAAAAAGAAATCAAATATCAATCATATGAAACTCAACCATGTCATGTATTAAGAAATGGATTTAATAGAGAATACAACAATCTATCTACTGTAAATTATATTGCAAAATTAGTCTACCATCATATTTAATTTAAGGTCATATTAAATAAGTTGAGTTACACACACATCACATGGATTTACTGTAAGAGTAATAAACTTACAACAGTTGGGTCTGAAATTAACGAAGCCTAAAATTTGAAGAAAAAATAAGACTGAGCTAATGGGCATTTTGGCCCAACGGCAATATAATGGGCCAACGAATATTCCCAATAACAAATTGGAGGATTCACAAATGTGACGAATAAATAAGAACATGTGGCGCGCAACAAGCAGGCACAAAAAGTAGAATGGCCCATGCAGGTCTCGAACCTGCGACCTTCGCGTTATTAGCACGACGCTCTAACCAACTGAGCTAATGGGCCTGTTGTTCAAAATGACACTATGATTTTATTTATAGTTTTGATCTTAATATTCGTTGACAGTGATTACAAAAACAATAGAAACCTTCCTGTGTAGAATATACTTTAGTTTTAAAAAAATTAATACCTCATATTTTGAAATATATAACTGAAATCATAATTTGCAAACTTATAAGATACTGTTTTATTAATCTTCATTGAGTTATGCCACCCATTTGTTGAATATAATCTATAATTTATAATGTACTTATATTTAAAATATCAACTTCAAACAATTCATTACAGAGATATATATACAATTCAAATTAATCATGAATGATGAGATATATCATTTTTCCTCTATTTCTCTCATTCGATTATTATAAGTTAGCATTATCAGAGAGGAACACGTGATAGGAAAGTTTACGTCTGTCCGTCTACTTTTGCGCGACCGACGATCAAACGACATTTGGCGGGACGGTTCATTACCCCGTTAATCACAAACAGATAGAGAGCTGAGGACACGCTCGTCATTTCCCGTGAAGCCATTCACGCATTTAATGCTCCATCGCCCATTTAAATCGCGATCATTCATCGATTCACACTAAAAATAGACTAGATCCAGAGAGCAATCATTCATCGTTTTTGTGTTGTTGAACAATATCTAATTAAGCTGGTTATACAATATACAACAACATGTTATACATGGTATGTCGACATGTTATACATATACAGTAAGACAGTTATACACAAACCTCTAAAGTGGGTAATCGTTTTATGTGCTGCTGAACATCATCTAAGTACACTAGTTATACAGAATATAACAACATGTTATACATACACTGCAAGACAATTATACACAAACCTCTGAATTGATTAATCGTTTTATGTGATGCTGAACATTATCTAATTAAATAACTTAATGCCCAATAACAATTTGTATTTCCAAAATTATTAAAACAAAGAATATAAATTAAATATATGTATTTCCAAAAATATTAGTATACAAAATTAATCAACTATTTGTTACCAAATTTATTGATGATTAATTAAAGATTTATTTCCAAATTAATTGAGCATTTATCGCAGATATTTAAGTATGAAAATAAGTTATAAGTCAACCAAGGTAATTATGCCCTCAAGAATATGAATAAGCTTTTAAATAGTGATGTACAACCCGGCATGTTATACAAGGTACATCAACATATTATACATAAACAAAATGACAGTTGCAAACTTGAACAATCTAAAGCTTGTCTTGAAGGACAAACGCTTACAAAAACAATACACAAAAATTTCAAAGAAGATGGTTATCATTTTATGTGCTGCCGAACATTATTTAATTACACTGGTTATACAATACAAACCGGAATATTATACACAATATATCTATGTGTTATACATAAACAGAAATACAGATGCAAAGTTGATTACTCTAAAGCTTTCCCCGAAGGAGAATCCCTTACAAAAGCATTACAAAAACAGAAAATGAGTAAAAAACATGCATCGGCGGTGGTCAGTCGTTGTAATCCTCGTCGTCATCGTCTTCTGCACCTCATATTTGTTGTAGCTGAAAGAAAAAACCCTAGATCTGATCGAAACCGGCTAAAATAATCGACTATACGATAATCGAAAAAACCCTATATCAGATTGAAATCGGCTTCAATCAAAAAATACAAATCGAAATTCCAAAACAACGAAATCGATATAAGATCAAACGTCAAATCGCGGTACGTACGAGATTTGAAACCGGAATCGAAAACAAAAACAGCATTACAGACAATAGATCCACCATGAAATCACACTACTTACCTATAGTTAACAACCAAATCGATGAGCACAAATCCACTTCTCAGAGTCTCTCCGTTGAAGTCAAAATTGCTCTGAATCAAGTCAGTGATCGTGCGAGTGTTTCTGATCAGCCAAAACGTCGACAAATTGGTTATAACCCTTCCATGGAAAAATGACTGAGATACCAGACTGTCCGTCAAACTTTGTTAATTGAAGCGTCTCTCGTCTGCGCCAGGTGTCGGCATCACAAAGCTCGTGCGCGAATCGAACGATTATACACAAGTTTGAACGTTTGGATATTTTGAGTGAGTTTGTATTTAATACCTACTCTATATACATATTATAGTTACTCTTAATCAAAAAGACTAGACTAGCATATTAAGTATTAGGTTAAATGTATATATAAAGACTTCATGAGCTTCATAATTTTCTAACGTGAAATTTTGGCTCATCTTTGTAGAATTTTAACAATTTAAACCCATGATTTCAAATGGAGCACATATCACTACGAATTTCATGATAAAAATGCATTTTACTCGCCCTACCCAACCGTGAAGTCGCAATGATAATGTAACCTACAATTATTGACATGATAATCATTATTTTATATCAGCATAAATTACACCTAACCCAACCATGCAGACTAGACAACCACACTCGACAGTCACATGATGTGATAAACCATTGACAACCATATTCGCATATCTCCAAACAATAAGAAAAATTGCACACAAAAATATGCGTACATGAGCTCAATTTCATTGCATAAATATACCGACAATAAAATGAACTATTGTATTGACCTATAAAGGCACAGCTTGAGTAATAGCCTTTACTAACATCTCTCTCAATTTTGTGTACATTACGAGTTGATCAACCCTGAATGTTTTTTTTTTCAAATTTGGTTGTTAATTTGATCATAAACCTTTAACGCAACCACCACTCTGTTTCTTGTCTTCTTCTCTTCATGTAATAAATCACGCAAGATATTATCACTATTATGTTGGCACATAATAAAGATATCGGTACCAATTAAGCATGATTTATATCATGTGGCAAAACCCCATAATCTTAAAAATTCTTACAAAGTTGAAAGACATCATCCCAACAATAGACCAAAATTTCGGGAAGAAAGCATGATTGGATAATGGGTATGTGCGCACGCGCACGCATACAAGAAAAGAATAAAATACCATCTATATATATCTGTGACTGAGTTTCATAATAATAGCATAGGCATAAGCATAGACATCCATATTCAAAATTTTATTACGTATTTAGAAGTGCATTTTAGTCGTCGTATTGATCGTATAACTGTTAATGTACTTCAGTATTGACATGATAATCATTGTTTAGTTTCTCGCTTCCATTACTCCACTTTCTGCGTGAAACATCCTTTTCCTTGCATTGATTGCCTGCAATTGTATTTGTCTCATGAATTCAATTCCAGGGTAATGTGAGACAGAATGAAAACACTCAAGTCCACTAATGTTTAAAGCTAGAGATGACCTGTTTTTCCCAATTGGTGGAGGCGGTGACAACAACAAGTAGAACAGTTTGCATGAATGAACCAGTTTGTATCCCAATCCAGAGACCCTTTCCTCTTAAATTCAACCAAAACCCCAATGCGGCAGCAACTGGAATCCCGCACAAATAGAAGGCTCCCAGGTTGATGTAAGCACCTATATGCTGCCACCCGCATCCCCGAGCCACACCTGATGACATTTCACATAAACATGAGACTACACAAACCTGCATCAACAATATATATCATCTGATTGTATTATTATAACAAGAGACCTGAAAGAACCCCTTGTAAACTGTCCAGAACAATAGAAAGACTGATCAGGGGAGCCATAGTCTTCACATAATCCACCACTTCCTTCACATCGCTGAACAAGTACCCGAAAACATTCCTCGTTGCAAACACGGTCGTGCTTACTACAATCGTCTCTGTTACTGCAATAAACATCACGGCATACACAGCTACACGAGCTGCTTCTGAATTCCCTGCTCCTAGTTCATTTGCAACTCTAGTGCTAAACAAAAGACAGAGGCTGAAATCTTTATAATGCAACTCCATGGGAATGTATCAATCTTTGCATTTGTTTTGTCTCGACATACCTTCCAGCAGCACCAACTCCATATGGTATTGTGTACAATGTCGAGATGGTATTCAGACTGTTAACAACAAATAAGTATCACAACTTTCTAATACTCCATATTCATACACTTCAACTCAAGAGTATAGATCAGGCCATACCATACAGATAGAACTGAAGTTTCAAGCTGCGGGTTAGGTAAGAGTCCAGACATCAACACAAGCAGCTCAAATGACCACCATTCAAGACTACATTCAAATGTCATGGGATGAGGTAAGTAGTGCATTTACACTAATTTCTCGATACTGACATAAAAAAAAGTGTAGGGGATAACTTACCAAATCATTACAGCAGACGGGGCAGCGAATCGAAAGAACTCTCCAATTCCTTGAAACAGCTCCATGGAAATCGGGGCGCGGGTTTTTTCACAAGCCGCAGAGCATTTCATGTATAATACAAGGAAAACCACATTCAACCAATATGATATACTGATGGCAATCGCCGCACCAATACTACCTAGTCCGGAATTAAAAACTAAAGCCCAACAGAGAGGTATGTGCAAGCATAGGGTGGCGCAAGAGCTTATGAGCATTGGAATGACCAAACTTTGTGTCTGAAAGTATCGAACAAGCGGTTGAAGAGTTGCATAAGCAAAGAGTGCAGGAACAAGCCACGTTGTGAATTTACCAGCCTCGTGAGAGATTAGAGGGTCTTGCCCTATGAAAATGAGTATTCTTCCCATGTAGATCCATACGACAGATAGAGGAAGACAAAAAAATGTGAGACAGAAGATAGCAGTGTAAGTCTGAATTCCAAGCTTGTGGTATTGTTGAGCTCCATAAGCTTGCCCACATAGAGTTTCAAGTGCACTAGCCATTCCCAACTGTTTAACATATATGTGAAACTTAAAAATCAAAAGACAAACTCAATTAAACTATACATCATGGTAACCAAATCAGGTAGGACTTCTTTTCTCCTCTTGTTCACTGTGTATGATAGGAAAGTTTAACATGATGTTTGACTCAGAATCGCTTTGCAAGTTCATATGCCAGACTTCATCCAAATTATTTATAACAAAACTTAACTAATAATTAACTATGTATAATATTGCATTGAAGATTTCAGGAAAAAAATACTCTTTCAGAACATATATAGCGCTCATGCGTACCAAATAAATACATCCTTTGTATTAATTTTGGAGTTCGACTTTAACATTCCAAGTCAAATGTAACTTGGAAAATTTATACTATGGCAAGTCCCTCTGTCATAACGATAAGGAAACAGCGACAAAGTTATGTCGAATGTTGGTCAAAGGAATGGCAAGTTTGGCTACAAGCTTGGACACTGTCCCATGGTCCGAAATCCAGAGTATTAGTGTCGCCTAAACACAATAACTAGATTTCTCGTTTGTTTTGTAGAGGAGCTTCAAGTACAATGCCGTGGATATCTTAAGGCCTCTTAAGAATCAACGATGGTCTCTTTCTTAAGTTCTTCATAACATGGTGAAGCCCAAACTTTCGTACCGAAATTGCTGATGATAAGAAACCATTACGCAATGGCCAGACCTTGGTACACATGGCTTAGCAAAAAAAGACTATAATGTTGGATTAATCTGAGCGTGTTGTTGTTTCTAGTGCAAGAATATAAAAACTATAAATGAGCTTTTATCTTTCAGTTCAATTAACAAGTTTTTTTAATACTCATTCAAGAGTCTTTATTATAATATTTATTAGGATATTAAATTTTAATTCTTGCATTTCATCTTTATTGCAAATATCTTGTGTAACAAAGTGTGGATTGGTTTTGTAAATATCTTGTGTCTGCTCTTCTTTTCTCTCTTTTCTTGATTTGTCATCAGTATATTGCTCACTCTGTTTTCTGAAATAACATATAATGCAATTGGGCAGTTTTTAATAAGTGATAGGTTTTGACTGATGTGCACAGAGAGACATTGTAAACAATGTCATGACATAGAGACGGCCTCTCAGATAAATTATTCTATATCTATCAAGTCGATGCCTATGTTGATTTTCCACACACAAAGCGACAGTATCTTAAAATATAAACTAATAGTACACCATTGACTATCTTAGATGATCACAAACTAGCTGACATTTTTTTGTTTTTAATTTGATTGATTCTACATCCAATATAAAAAGTCTTTGTATAGACTTGCTTCCCAAGGTATTTGTAAGTCTCACCATTCTGACAATAACATGCTGATGACATTGAACTAAATAACAAGTTGCCGATCTTGACTAATGATGCTTGCTCACCTTCCTAAAAGGCTTATTAATTAGGCAATGGTAAATTATTTGTCATCCATCCCCAAAATATATGTCATATACTACCAAAACGAATATCCCCAACTGTTTATTTCTATGCTAGTTAACAAATCAGACCTAAGCAGTGGAAATATTGGAGCATATGAGGTAAAAGTTTATGTTTTCCACAATTAGTCAAATGAAATAAGGAAAATGTTAAACTTATTTTGCAGAGTCACAAAAATACTCTTGAAAAATAACTGAATATGATTTTGAACTTTATTTTCTAATATTATATTTTAAGAAATGAATAAAAACTATATTTTAGTATTAATTTTATTTTCAAAATTATTTTTCTTATTAAAATAAAAAATGAAATTTAAAAATTATTTTTTGTTTTCATAAAAATTCATTTTTACTGTTAACAAAATTTATTATTTAATTTTTACAAAATAAATTAGAAAAAAGTTTAGAATCATTTATAATTTTAATGTAAGGTTATTTTCGTCATTTTTAAAAAAGTTAACAAAATTTTCGAAAAAAATAACCGGAAAGGGCAAAGTGAAACTTTTGAAATCTTATAAATGTATATAAAAAAAATGTTTATAATTGAGGGGAGTTAAGTGAAACTCGCATATATTTGAGAGAGGTAAGAGGAATTTTTATTTTAGGAATATTGATCGAATGAATACATACTTTTCGCCTTAGTGGTTAATGCTTGGTTTCAGAGGTTTCTTGCAACTGGCAATAGGGGTGTTAAAAAAAAACCAAACCGACCGAACCGAACCGAACCGAAAAATGGTCGGTTGTGGTCGGTTCGGTTCTGGTAGGTTTTGTTCTTGGTCGGTTCGGTTTTGGTTCAATCAACCAAAATCGATCAAAAACCGAACCGACCGACTCCGGTTCAAATTATAATGAATAATCTAGTTTATACTTCAATTTAGAGTGTTTTTCAATTGGATTTTTCTTTTTGGTTCAAACCGAAAACCGACCGAATTTTTTCGGTTCGGTTTCGGTTTGATTTATTCAAGAACAGAACCAGTCGGTTCGGTTCGGTTCAAAAACCGAACCATGAACACCCCTAGTTGGCAACATTGGAGTTTTCGCTATCATATTTTTATTTGGGAAAATTCTACATGACCCCCTTAACTATAGATGAATTTAACTTCACATCCCTTAAGTTCAAAAACAACTGGTGGAGTCCCTTAAAATTATTTTACCCTTTTCCGTTAACTATTTTGTAAAATTTGGTTAACTTTTTTGAAATGACAAAAATACCCTCACATTAAAAAACTTAAAATGTAAAAAATGAATTTGAACCCTTTTTCTAATTTTTACAAAAACAAATAATAAAATAATATTTTAGTATTACTTTTTAAAAAATATATTTTTTTTATACACAAATTTATGAATAAATAAAACCGATGTTTAGAAATAATTTATAATTCTTTTTATAAAAAAAAGCTTTTTGAAAATTATTTTTGCTACTAACGGGATTTTATTCTATATTTTTTATAACGAAAAAAATTATAAAAAAAGTTCAAAATTTTTTTATTTATTTTTAATACAAGGGTATTTCGTCATTTTGCAAAAAGTTAACAGAATTTCAAAAAAGTTTCACTATAGTTAACGGAAAATGGTATAGTGAAACTTTTTCAAACTTAAGGGGACTTCACAAATTATTTTTGAACTTAAGAGATGTTAAGTGAAACTCGATTATATAGTTGTGGGGGTTAAGCAGAATTTTCCCTTCTTATTTTGCATTTAATTATAAATCATCTAAACAAGTAAGATCTATATATTTTTTCTTGAAGAAGCTAATGGGAAAAGAAAATGAAAATTACAAAAAATAATTTTTCCGTTCATAAAATTTTTTAGAACCTAATAATTTGTAAAAGGGATAATGACACTTTCTTACACCTAACTATAGCGAAATGACACTTTCATATACTAACTATTTTTCTCTCTTTTTTGGTACCCTAACAATTTTTGTGGGACAACATATACTAAAATGACTAAAATACTCCTAGTTTAAGAAATCAGAATAGAATTGGTCAAATTTAATTTATCAAACCAGATTTGAAATTGTTAAAATTTAATTTTAGATATGGGGGCATAATTGTAATTTCATATTAAATATAAATCAAATTGAGTTAGAGATAAACAAAATTGAACCAATTTAATTTATGATTTCTTAAACTAATGGTATTTATGTATTTTAGAACTAGATTTTCAAAAAAATAATATCAGATACTAAAAAATAGAGAAAAATAATTGAGTATAATTAGGTGTAACGAAGGGTTATAATCCCTTTCTAAAATCCAATTGGCATCTGAAAACCATTTTCATATGAACGAAATAAAGAAGAATGGTGTCAATTGAGAAAAGGTATGTAGACATTGAAAGTGAATAAACCAAGAAACAGCCAATACAAGAAGAAAGCTGACCATGAAGCTGAATCCGGTGACGCCGGAGAGAGAGATGGCGATGGCAGTGCTGGAGAGAGCAAGCTCGCCGAGGTGGCCGACCATCATCATGGAGACCATGAGAAGCAAGTACTGCGACGATGTCACGGCCACCATCGGACCTGCCAACCCACCCACCTTCTTCACCTCATCGCTCAACGCCGCCCATTTTATCAAACCCCTTTCCGATGCTCTCTGATTTGCCAGTAAAGATTCTTCCATGCTCGTCGCTTGTGTGTCTGTCATGGCGAACAAGTGCAGTGAGAAACAGGGTGGTGTAGGTGTCACTCTTTGTTTCCACTTCCTGTATGGTTGTTTTCAATAGATAAGTTGTTTTGGGAAGTTGTGTATGCTCTCTCTTACTTGTCGTATGCTTGTTGCAATGGCCCAAGACATTTTTTTTTCTGGGTAAAAACAGAAATTATGCTTTAGGGTAAATTTCACGGATGTACATTTAAATAATTTTTTAAAAATTTGATAGGTCACCTAAATGAAAATTATTATCATCATTATAAATTGTAACAGTTTTTTGTGAAATAATAATTTTACCCTTTATTTGAATAATTATTTACGTTCAAGATTAGGGGTGTGATAGTGTTTTCGTATAATTAGAGAGTACCAATTAAATTAGACTAGTTTAAATTAGTTCTCCGTAGTCTAGCCTGGTATGACCAGTGTAAATTAAAATTATATTTATTTATTTTAATAAATAATCATTAAGAAGTATTAAATATTTAACTGAAAAGACAAAAATGCACTCAAGTAACATCTTTTTTTTCAAAAAAATGTCATAGGACTCATTCTCTCAAACTCCAAGTTTGTACAAATCCATCTATGAACTTTCCCACCTCCGATCTCTTCAACGCCTCATTGATTTACAGTTCTCTCTCTTCCAACCATCTAAAATTGAAATTTTATGATTGACATGAACTTTGCCACGGTATAAATATTTTTGCCTTTTTATTCCCATTTTAAGCATTTAGTACTCTCTCTGGTTTAACTTGTTCGATAAATTGTAGGAAATGTGCTATAGCTCAATCACATTTCATATATATTATGTTATATCATTATTTAGCAATAAAGGCAATTTTATTATCATTGTGGCATGATAGTAAGTTAAGCATAATTTTATGTAAGGTTATCGAGTGTGTCATCACTGATAGTAGAACATTTAGATAAGTACAAAATGATACTTTATTGGTCTCTGGTCAATGAGCTTGATAAAGCGACCAGTATAAGGATGACTCTTAATCACGCTCTACTGATTATAGGCAATGAAGTTACCAAGTCAGATTATAGATATCATTTGGGAAATTGTATTAGACGACCCGACCTGAGTATGTGACATATATACAGTCATGAACATACTCAGTTGTCGTAGTATCATTGGATCCTTACCTACCGTGGAGTCTTTGTCGTTACTATGCAATCACTTTCTAAGTTTGACATATACCAAACGTTGTATATAACAGGATGGTCATAACGGGTATGATTGGCTCATGAACGGGTTGTATAAGGAACGCAAAGGACGATCAAGAAATTTTTCCCTCACACAATATAGTATGCGAACGATATCTGTTTAGGCCACTTGATGAGCATAACTGAGAGGAAATTGCATGGCTATGTTGATGATAAAAAGTTATCATTCTCAGTCATCTCCAGAATCAAGAGACGTGATTAAATATATAAGGGTGACGGTTCTATACCTTATGTTCAATTTGGATATCTAGTGACAAAAGAATTGTGATATGTACACATGAGGTCAAGTCGAATCATCGATCACCAAGATCATTATATATTCATAACGTCACATCACAGGTGACTTATGATGAATGGACCAAATGGGGATTTGGGGCCATTTGCCAATGACTCATGAGCTTATAGAGTCATACACAAAGAGTAAGCACGAAGCTAAGTGGACTTATAAAACCCATTAAAAGGAATAAGTGAAAAAACATGTTTTCCCAAATTCTGCAAATCATTCAGATTGCATGCCTCACATCTCCCAAACAAGGGCTGTAAAGAAAACACTCTATTTAACCAAAGTTGAAATTTTTTGAGTCCTCTTTAATTTGGCGCAAGTGTCGGGTCAATCAGACGTCAGACGAGAGAGATATGAGTCACGCAAGTTTGGTCACCAGAACTGGAAAAACGCGGTTTCCTTTCCTATTTTGATTTAGATCGTGAATCTGAAGCCAATAAGGAAAGAGGAAAGTGGGAGCACGAATTTTGAGGTTTATTTTGAATTAGAAATTATGAATAAAATAAGGTTTTATTAAGAATAAAATCTCTAAACCAAAAGCCTATAAATATGTTGTAGGGTTTCTAGGTAAACCTAATGCTCTAAGAGCTACATTAGGTTTCATTTAAATTTTAGGGTTTAGAGGAAATCAATTCTAATAGGTTGATTGTCTTCTTGTTTCGATCAAAACTTGCTTGTTTGGATACCGGTAGAGAGTGGATCCGAATGAGACACTTGGATTTGATTCGCAAAGAACATGTTCAACCTTCAAAGGTTTTGTAAAGCCAAGTCTGCAAGAGGTAAAGAATTTTTTTAACCCTCTTATTGATTAATATAGATTTTGCAATTGATCATTGTGACGGGCAACGCGGTTAATTGTTTTTATGAATGCTTCCGCTGTATATGAGATCTCGCATTCCCCAACATAAATTTCATTTCACTATCCTCAATTTTGCACATTTTTCACTTCACTGCGGTTAATTAAGTTATGTTTCCATTCACCACGGGTGTCGCCGTTTCTAACATAACTAAATTTGATATAAAATGTCCATATTATCCATTGATTAATTAATCAATTATGGCTGATTTGTAGTGGACATTGGAATAACCAGAATTGATTCAAAATGTGTCTAGTTCCAAAGGCTTAATTCCAGTTGAATGAAGTCACCGTTTTCCCGGATGAAGCTTTTCGCCCGAGAGCGTTTCTTCCGTCGATGAGCCTCCGGCGAGCCACCTTCGTTGTTCCCAACAACTTTGGGCATCATAGAGAAATCCAGAGTCCTCTTGGACCAACTCCTCGATTTGTCCCCTTTTAACCTACTTCTCCTACCCTAATTGTGAAAATGGAGAGTCATCGGTGAGGTTAATTTCGTAACCGGAAGTCAGAATCAGAGAGTATGCCTTATGTTTTGCCTCGCCACCTGGAGTTTAGAACCCATTTTGAAAAAAAATAAATTTGGAACAAATTTAGAACAAATAAATTAGTCTCCCACTTGATGTGACTTGCCACCTGGGGTTGGAACGAAACCCACGAATAGATCGAACAAACCCTTATTTTGAAACATATTGAACAAATCGATTTGGAACATATTTGGCCCAAATCGAGCTGCACTTAGAGAAGAAGGTCGTCGGTGACCATATCAACACCACAACGAGATTTTTTGTTTTAATAATATAATACAAGAATATTTTCGGTATTTTAAAATTTTTTAATTCTAAAAGTTCATTTTTGTCCGTTTAATGACATCAGAATAAAATGAAACATAAAAATAATTCTCAATGATAAATTGAAGTAGAACTTAGTTGACCATAATAAAGTGAAAAATTTAATGATTTATCATTTATAAACTCTTAAATAATAATAATAATAATAATAATTAACAAAAGTAAATTGCAATTGACTTTTACTCCAACAATTGGATTTCATTACAACTACAAAGGAAGTATTAAGAATCAAGGTAGGAAAGGGAATAGATATTGTTTTATTTATGGAAACAAAAATTACAAAAACTCTCAAGATGACTCTTTACAGATTCAGATTCAGTAGTAAACTTCGCTTACTCGTGAATCGTGATGACATTATTTCATGTCGGACACCATGCTTGAACGCACAACATGAAAAAGTTGGTGGGCACGCATAGCTTCAATCCAAACCCAAACCTCACCTCCCGCTTAAGCCCACTCCCCATGAATTCTCAGCCAAGCTCAATGTCCTTGGCAATGGCATAACCCTTTAATACAGTTTAAAACTATTCTATTACTTTTACTTCACCAATCAACCTAGTTATTTTTCTTTGTTGACTTGCTCAAAAGGATATCGTTTCGTACCTCTTCTCTACACTATTGCACATGCCATTCAACATAACAAATCAAAGTTGATGTTTGTATCATTAAGGTGGCACAAATAACAGCTTACAATTCGAAGCATTTCTCTTTCAAGTCACTTTAGTACAAAGTAAAACAAAAATATTGAATTAGTGTAAACACAGCTTGATTGATCTGTTAGCAAGTGTAGCAAAGACTTCACTTAAACTGTATAACAGAAGCTGATAGGATTGGAGGTGTTTGAAACCAATCAACAAGATTCGACAAAAAATGATGACAAATAAACCCCACCAGTATATATGAGCTTACAACTTTTCCTCCTCTTGATGATCAGGTAAGGACGGCAATTCGGTATTCTCATTGGATTCTACATGAGCAGGCGAAGACGGGGCCTGTTCTCCATTCTCGTTGTTCTCCGGGTGAAAGTTTATCGGGAACTTTGTTACTCTTGGTTTGTCAGTTAGGATATTCCTTTGGACCTTATCGACCAACACCTTTGAAGGAGGTTCCTCTCGCAACTGCTCTTCTGCGTAATCATTGTTCACGTAGTATCCAACTCGAACAAATTCCTGCCCCAGGTAAGAGCATGTCAATAGAAGCACTGTAACACCAATGATATCCTCTTCGCGAATCTTGGACGGGTCTGGAGGGTCTGCCTGTCAAGAGACAACAACAAATAGTTGATTAAGGACACAAGTTTAGCTCCGAACCCCGACTTCAGGAGTCAATGAAGGGTTTGACTTTTACCTGGAAGATGAAACGATAGTTGCCTACATTGACAGGCCCAACAAGCACACTCTCCAGTAGTTGGTCATAAGTTTCGTCTTCGGCAGATCCCACGTAGATAAGCTTCCATTCCAGGTCTGCAATAAAATCAAAGATCTAGGATGTTAACTTAACACTACTAAGTTAAAATTATAATGCTAAGAGAAGAATTGTAAATAAATATTGTCCTCTGGCTGGTAAAATTTTGTTGCACTGCCATAATGATTTGTTCACAAATGAAGTTACAGACTCAGAGCCACACGTAAGGGAATCTAGAATACAAAAAACTTTTCAATGACCAATTAAGAGCACTTCTAAGTTATACATGAGTATGATCACAGTTACTAATGATACAAATCAGTCCATTTTTAAAGCTCATGCCTCGGCACTAATTAGATTATTTGAAAAACAAAATGGGAAAACATGAAACACAAAAAGAAAGGAATGTCCAACACTCTTACCAAGTGACTCAAGCACCTAAGATTGTGAATGATACATCATTGGAAATTAGCAATTAGTAATATTCCCTATGAAACAAACATAAGACCCACCAAAAGCTATTACTTTCCATAGTGAATTTCTGAACTGCATGAGACTTGTATGCAATGCAACTCTACCCAACCAAAAACAAATACAGTATTAGCAAACTCAGTTGGCAACTACCACCACCAGTGTCATACACGTACTCAATATTGCTAATGTTGGCATTGAATGTCGCCTGATATTAATCACTAGTTGATTTTACAATAATATTTGGCTGGTATGATTACAAGAATAGCAATGTGCCTTCCAGAATTCTATTTCCTTGCATTCCTTATTAACACTGCTAAGTTTTAATGCACTTACATATTGAACAAATGCATCAGAAAAACAACTCATACAATAAGAAAAGAAGACTGCTGCTCTCTTTATTGCTAGGAAGTTCTTTTGTATTCAACCTTCTTGCCATTAAAAATTACCAATCAATCTGCTGTCAATGCAGATATTTCGTTTAAATATGGACTGCAGTAGTATTTTACTCGACGGGTACAATCGAATCCGTAAACACCCAAATGCATTTTTTATCATGTGAACCAAAAGTTAACAAGTAAGCTTTAAATTACTCAAGTTTGCAATGACCATCATTCTCCAAGTTTCATTTCAACTGCTTAAGAGCATTCCACTACCAGATCCACAAACTGCTATACAGGTCTAAGCATCATGTTCAAACTGAGTAGTTTTCACCCACATACAGAATTCATCTGAATACAAGAACTGTGGGAATTAATAAGCGATTTGCTAAAACAGCACCATCTTGGAATCAGAACAATCCCAGTTCATCAAGGACTCTCAGCTAGGACACATGGTTCCATCTAAATAAAATGCAAACGATGTTAAGCACATTAAATTGTTACTATAGAGGATTTTGGCCTATGGGACTTGTATGAGGTCAAATTCAGTCATTTTTATTTTCACATATGAACAATAAATATCAAACGGATGGAACAGAGATTAGTACCAGGTAAAGCTTATGAAGTAGACACCATAGCTGCTCAATCAACAGACAATGCCAAACATAATTCAGTGCTAAATTTGAATGCCAAAGCCAAAATGAATTCAAATTAAACCCAAAACTCTAGGATTTAAACCACGTGATCTAACCAAGAAAAAAAAGGGTTTCGCGATTCAATAGATCAATAATCTGATTTCATAAAACCCTAGAGCCTCCACAACCGATTCTCAATCACTAGTTTGGGTTCAATAGTGCGCGTCTACGGCATAGGATCCATGGAAATGGTGAATTAAGCAAAAAGGTCATCGAAAATTACCGTCTTTGAGAGGAGTCAAGCACTCGTAAGAGATTTCGAACTGAAAAGAGCTGAGGAACGCGGCGGGGTTGTCCAAAACGGCGACGTTTATGATGTTGACGGCGCTCATTTTTCTGGAAAGAAGATGGGACTTGCGAGGACAGATCAAGCTCGGGAGCTTTTTGGTGTCGTGTTAATGGAAGAGCGATGGATTTGGACGATGACTGGGAACCGAGAAGGAGAGGCGCCGAGGAAGTGATTTAAATGGACACTTGTGGAAAGCGACCGGGAATAGCCGGTTGTGGTATGCGTCTGTGGAGGGAAATAAGATTGGAATTTGGCGGCAGATTGGAACTGGACATTTTCAGATTTTTAGGGTTTGAATTAGGGAGACTGATGATTTGAACTTGAGCAAGATGAAATATTTTAAGTTGGGTCGGGTTGAAATTTTTTAATTTTTTAACAAAATGAGTTTTCAAATGAAATGACTCAACTGATCAGGTTCTTCTTTTATCTGGGAACATTCAAGTCTCAAAAACCAAATCAGAGCCCAACTCAACCATACTCGTCATATAGTGTAGTGTGTGCATCATGATTACCTCGTATATAAACAAAATTAACAACAAAAAACCAGACCATGATAAACGATATAATCGTCATACTTCATTTAATTTAGTTTTAATAACTTACTATCTTATATGTCTTCACAGAACACACGTTCAGTGCTAAATGTCAAGGTTGTAGAAAAAGCTGAGTGGGGGAGAGGGGGTGGCGGACAGGGCCTCCAAGACCAAGGCAGATTCATTTTACACTCATCCGAGTTTCCAAAACCTTTCGGAAGTTTCCATGCGCATACTTTATTTGCCGCGCTGGCAGATACAACTACTCGGTTGAAAGCTCTCTCATAGAACCGCCACTACACCAATTATTTCGATTTGTCACCCTTAATCAAAGATAAGATAACACACCATACTTTGGGTGACACTTTAAATGTCACCAAATACTTTGGATGAATGGATATGTGACGCCATTGGGGTGACACACATGATGTCACCCAACACTTTAAGTGACATATATACTAAGGGTAATATAAATATTGTGTCACCTTAACACATAATTGGTGTAGTGCGCATGATTGGGGTTTTTGACGTTGATCACAAGTTGAGGTAACAACATTGTTAAAATGGGTAATTCCACTTAAGTTACCACAAAAGTTTGTAGTCTCACTTAGGTCACCATAATTCTAATTTAATTTCTGAGGTCAGTCACCACAATAAACTTTTGTTTCATTGTTGGACTATTTTTATTTTGAAAAAACCAAAATGCCCCTAATTTGTTTTCAAAATTTCAAAATATGCCATTTCTCTTCAAAAATGTCATTTCCCTCCACTCCACCGCCGACCACCACCTTCCACTCCTCCCCCGTCCACCACCTACGACGTCGTTCCCTTCACTCACGTCCTCCACCTAGCTGCCCTCTCTTTTTCTTGCTTCGGCGTGGTGGGCATGTCCGTCTCTGGCCGAGGAAATTTCCAGAAACTCGACCCACATCATCGGGGAGAAGGAGGAGGAAGATGGAGGGGAAAGTGTCATTGTGTGGTTGTTTCCGACTTGATCCGAAGACAGAGCGGTCATCGTCGTCGCCGGAGAAGAAATCGTCGTCTAAGGTGCCGACGCGGGTGAGGTGGAGGAAGGGGCGGCGACGCCACCGAAGGGAGGCGGTATAGAGGTGGTCGGCGCCGGCGAGGTCGAGACGGGAGAGGAGGTGGCGGAGGTGGCGGAGGGAGGGTCATGGTCGATGAAGGAGGTGAGGGAGGGGTAATGAAGAAGAAAAGGAAGAAAATGAGGTGAAGGGGTATTTTGGTCTTTTCAAAATAAAAATTTACCAACAGTGAGACAAAAGTTCATTGCGGTGACTTCAAAAATTAAATTAGAATTATGGTAACCTAAGTGAGACTGCAAACTTTTGTGGTGATATCAGAAATTAAATTAGAATTATGGTGACTTAAGAGATTACAAACTTTTGTGGTAACGTAAGTGAAATTAACCATTGTTAAAATATAAATAAACAATTCAACATATAAAAAGGAAAGATCACTACAAATTAAGTTGGTTTATTAGGTGTTCTATTAATATTTTTAAGTTATGTTGTCCTGATTGTAAGTTTAATTATCCTAACACCCCTCCCCTCGACAAGTAACACTTTTCCTTCTAGGTTATAGAAAAATACACGTCCTCTTCGTTATATTTGAGTAGTTCTCACAGATTCTTACACAACTCTTAGTTCTCACTTGGATGCATTCCTATATACATATATGATATGTTTTATTTGGCAGCTCGTATATTTGGCCGTGTGCCAGTGCATAGAAGATTGCGGAAGGTTAATTTTGGAAGCCTAGGGAGTCGTAAAAAGATCCATTGCTTGTAACAACTCTTAGAAGGCTAACATTGGGTCCATGTCAGCGCGGACTCAGTGTCCATTACTAATACAGGCGGATTGGTACTGTGACGAGCCTGAAATCATGGGTTGCTCTTCAATGGGAACCAGAGGTCTTCTAAGGTGTTGGTGGAGTTGATTATGTAATTCATGTCATAGAAAGTGTGGTGTGGGTGAGGTTTAGTGTTAGTTGGGTGAATTTGGTGGAAATGGTGAGACATGGGTGTTGAGACAGTGTTACTGCTAAGATGTGAACAAGGATGATCCATTTGGAGCCTTGCATTGTTAACAATTGTGGCAAAGGTATAATTTTAACTGGAATTAGCTTGACGATTCAGTGGTTTTCTATTAAATGTAATCATAGCCTCGACTCATGTGGTGACTTATGGACAGTTTTGTTCTATTTAAGTCAAAAACAACTAACATGGGTAGTAATAATATTGACCTCAGGTCTCAGAATCTTCATCCTGAAAACCAAGTACAGGACCTCAAACAATTGAGTATGGGAGTGACATTAGCAAAGCCTATGGTATCAATATGAATACAAGAAAATATAAAATCTTATCTTTTCTTGGTTGAAGTTTAATTTTCATGATATGAATAAATGGTGACTGGTGAGCTTTACCATGTATTGAGCATAATTGGAGTCAATCCAATGTTTTTTTATACATTTGAATATAAATTTACTCACTTTGGTTCGGTGATGGAAACAGTGGATTTTTTTCACGTCATATTTAGAGTAAATTGTATTCACATTTTCTAATATTCATGATTTTTTTCTTTTCATTTTAGAGTGAAGAAAAATGTTTGACTTTAAATTTGGGGGAAATTAAAGGTCACTATTCTGTACTATACAACTTTTGCATGTCACTACCCTCTACTTTTTGTAAGATTTCATTTAATTGCACTGTCCATCGTATAGTTAAGTCTGATATAAGAAGTTCATAATAACCTTCTAATAGAAAAATTCAAAAATTTTAAATATATACATATATGTTTTGAAAAAAAATTTGAAATTTTTTTTATCAAATAAATAATAAAATAATAATTTCAAAATTATTTTTTATAAAAAAATTGTTTTTTTCAAAAAAATATTAGAAATAAACAACCACTTTTACCAACATTTTTTTACTTTTAATATTTTTTATAAAAAATATTATTTAAAAAAAAAATGATATTCAAATCAGCTTTTTATTATTTATTCCATAAAATTTTTTTAAAAAATAAGTTAAATAAATGATTTTTATTTCATTTTTAAATATCAGGATATTTTAGTCATTTAATAAAATTTGAAACTGAAATATTTAAATGACTAAAATACCCTTGTATTTAAAAAATAAAAAAATCATTTGTTTAACTTATTTTTAAAATTTTTTTATAGAATAAATAATAAAATTTCATTTGAATATTATTATTTTTAAAATTTTTTTTATAAAAAACGTTGTTAAAAGTGGTTTTTTATTTTTAATATTTTTTGAAAAACCATTTTTTTAAAAGAAATAATTTTGAAATTAGTGTTTTACTATTTATCTGACAAAAAAAATTTTAAACATAATTTTTTTAGTTTTTGAATTTTTTTTAATATAAGACTATTATGGACTTTTTTACATCAAACTTAACTTTGTGACGGACGGTGCAACTAAATGAAACTTTACAGTGGTTACATGCAACTAACAAAAAGTAGAGGGTGGTGACTTGCAAAAGTTGCATAGCATAAGATAGTGACCTGTAATTTCTCTTTAAATTTATGATTAACTAGTGTGAATCATGATAAAGATGAGAAATTTAAAAAAAAAATCATATAGATAAATTTATATATTTAGGCAGTGCAAAATAACAAATTGTTATAAATTTGAAAAAAAAATCATATAGATAAATTTATGATTGTGAATTTTGGCAATTCTAGTTTAAATTTAGATCTAAAATGTTGCAAATTGTTGTGTTAAGGTATTCAAATATATATATATATATATATATATATATATATAAGAGGAAAATCTTTAACTGGCCACGTGGCAACCTATTTGATGAGATTTCCATCAATTCTATTTTTTGAAATTTTAATTTTTTTTAAATAGTTTATCGTAGTAGTATGCTATTCAATGATTTTTTTTTGTAGTATACTAATACATTTCAAATTTAATTAAAAGTTAAAACACTAATATAAAACACATTTAATATTAATTAGGATTCTGTTGTATTACAATTTTTTTTCTAAACTAATTTGAATCCATGTCAATCACGTCTCTATTTAAAATACGATTAATTAACCAAATCAAACGATCTCTGACTCATTCATTAAATTTCAATTAATTTTTTTTGATACGTTTGGTTATGGAATATTATGACCCGGTGTGTCGAATTTCAAGAGACAGATGATGTATTGAAGAAGAAATATTGTTGGAGTTGATTGCTTCAGGCAGATTCAGCAACAAAACGGAGATCAACAGTAATGACAAGAAAGTGAATGATTTAATAATGTTCAATATAATAAATAATTTTTTTGAATCCTAACGTGATTTGTTTTTGAATGAAAGAAATAGGAGTTAAGACACAGTCAATTGAGTTGAAGTAACCAAAAAACTATCATAGATTACGTAAGAGACGATACAATATTGATTTATTTGAATATATCAATTACTTTTATAAAAATATATATATATATATCATTTACTAATTTCTTATCCTTCAAAATCTTGGAATCCATGAGATTTATTCAATAATTTATTTGAATTTTTCGTTATATTGTTATTGGAGTATTATTAGTATTTATTTATTCTAATTTATCGTTTTTTGCAATTTTTTATTAAATTTAGGGAAAAGAACACTTTTGTGCACCTGAATATACACTTGACACTTTCATACCCTAATTTTTTTCTCTTTTTTCCATACATGACTTTCATTTTGGACAATTTATCCCTAAATTTATCAAAATACCGAAATTACCCCTAGTCTAATGGAGAGAACTGGCCCAATTTTTTAAAGAGTGTGAAAAGACGAAATTACCCTCAACTATTCATCAAATTTTCAAGTGAATGTCATTGGACCCTCCTACTTCATCAAAACAGAGCATCATGAGCATTAGGGTGTCCATATATACCCGAAAACCGGTAAACCGATCGGAACCGGACATAACCGGACCGGGAAGAACCAAAACCGGTAAATATTAATCCGGTTTCGGTTATGATTCTTGCTAACCGGTCTAGTACGGTTCGGTTTTCGTTAGTGGAAATCGCAGTTAACCGTTAAAACCGGTATTGGTCTAAGAATTAATGAAAAATAAAGTGGTGCAAACTTTTGTTTTTATCAATTAGGCTAGGTTAACCCCTATGCTGGTTAAACTTGAAACAATAGAAGTAGCAACTATCCTCAATCTCAAGACGATTCTGACTTACGACTTACGAGAAAAGACAAAAAAAGTAGCATAGCAACTTGAAACCAAGGGATTTCCTCTTTGAAGAGTAAGATTGCAGCTTTGGTTCCTCACCTTCTCTGGAAAGGTTAGTTACGGTGTCCATATATACCCAAAAACCGATAAATCGGTAAACTGGACCGGGAAGAACCGAAACTGGTAAATATTAATCCAGTTTCGGTTATGATTTTGACTAACCGGTCTAGTCCGGTTCGGTTTTCGTTAGTGAAAATCGCAGTTAACCATTAAAACCGGTATTGGTCTAAGAATTAATGGAAAATAAAGTGGTGCAAGTGAAAAATTGAACCCGTGACCTCCCACTAATGAAGATAGAAGTCTCACCACCAAACCAAACATAGCTTTGTTCACTTAGTGTACACTTACTTAATATATTTGAACTATTTTTCAATCACAACTCACACATCAATTCTACACTCAATGTCCCACATCGGATAAATATAAAAAAAACTGTCTCCTTCTCTCTATAAATAGTGCATTTTCCCATGATTATGCATAATTAATTTTGGGCTTATCCTCTTTGGATGAGGACAATTGTATATTTGTTTTGGACTTTTTGGTCTGAAACTATTATCATTTTTAAAAATTTTAATTATTCTAATTTGGATAATAAATTTAAATTAGTTTAAAATTTTGAACCGCTTTCGGTTTAATTGGAAAATCGGTATTAAATTTCGGTCAACTGATTGTCCGGTTTTTAGCTTAGCCGATCCGGCTTTTGGTTTTGAATTTTAGAAACCGAACCTTGTCGGTTCGGTTATCGGTTTGGACAGCCGGTTCCGGTTTCCAGCTATGGGCAACCCTAATGAGCATCGTGATCACCTCGTCGATCGGCGGAGCATCATGAGTATCGTCAATCGCCGGAGCTTACATGCTAGGCTTCGTACCTGGTGACCGGAGTTGGTGGAGGTGATCGAAGTTGTGCCAAAATTTTCACTCGCCGGAAAATATGTTCCGGCACACTTTTCGGCGAGTGAAAATTTTGAATTCTTGAACTCATTTCCTATTCCCTCTCTCCCTCTATCTCATTTCCGGCCATTCTGTGCCTGAGACGATTGTCGGAGCACCGCATTCTACCCTTTTGGTTGCTGTCCATTGCCCACCTCGTCGATGCTCGCTGCCCACCTCGTCGATGCTCGCCATTTTGTGTTGTGGAGGCTGCAGAGGAAGAACCATGGCCGGTTTCGACGAAGAATCACTGGAGAAGACAAGAAGGAGGGGTCGAGGACGATGGAGTCGAGACGAACACCTTGGCGGAGGTGTTCTGGAGGCCTCGTCGGTCCACCGTGCTCCCCACATGCCGAAGAAACCCCCGCGATGAATGCCGGAGAAACGCCGGTGAGGAGAGTAATAGTTGAAAGGGTGGCATACCTTTGAAATTTTGATAAATAGTTGAGGACAATTTCGTCTTTTCACACTCTTTAATTGGACCGGAATTAAACCAGATTTAATTTTGGTTCAATTCAAGAGTATTTTGGGTATTTTAAAATTTCTGAAGAAAGTTGCCCCATAATGAAAGTAAGGTATGAAAAAAAGAGAAAAAAAAAGTTAGGGCATGAAAGTGTCAAAAGTGTATATTCAGGTGCACAAAAATATCATTTTCCCTTAAATTTATAATAATTCACTTTTTAAAAATAAATTTGAGCATATTAAACAATTTTAATTATAATATTTTACAAATCACACCGTGCATTGCACAAGGCTACAAACTAGTTATATATATAATAATAATAATAATAATAATAGCGGCGTTAAAAATTGTAGCATGTATGGATAGAGTAAACATTTTTGACACAAATTAATCTAAACAAACGAGATCTTAATTAAAATAAATTTCTAAAATTAGTTTAAAATTTTAGGATGCAAGGATAATGAAATTTGGAATTCATTTTATGATTAACGGATGATAAAGACAATAATGTTTCACAAGACAGACTTTGATGTACACTTTGTTCCAATTTAGAATTAAAGGGTAAAAAAACACCAAAACCTCTAATCTTTTTGAAATTTGTTGTTTTTGTGTCAATTAATAACCACCTTAAACTGTTTTAGGTAAAACCAAATATTATTAAATAACTAACTCACCATCACGTAGAACAGACTCTGTACTGTAATCACAATTACTATTAATTAAAGCGTACATGACAAATATATGAGCCACAGAATTATAAGAGTGACGAGTTAGATAAAATAGAAACACTTGTCTTAGAAGTGAACAATATGTATCAACATTCGCTAATATACCTACAAAAATGTTCGACTCGACTCGTTTAACATCAATTAAAAACACCAAATCTTCATATTGATTTTGTATCAAATTTTTTTTTAGGTATGTAGTCATATTAAACTCGCAAATTTTTACTCGTGGATTAAAAGAAAACACAAAAGATTAAATGGGATATTTTTACAATTTTATCTTAGGTTAGTTATAGATCAATATACCCGCACAAATCTCATTTTAAGATCACCTGCTCAAGTTTGAAAAAAATTCTTGATACCCCAAGTTTAAAAAGTCAACACTTAACACGATTATGTGGAATAAGTTGTTATAGAAAATTTAATGACCAAAATGCCCCTCGCTGTATAAATTTCAAATGATATAATCATAGATAAATGTGAAAAATTTATTTTTCTCACTTACATGATAAACTAATTTTATGCTCCAAAGGCATAGTAGTCTTTTCAAGTAAAAAAATTAAATAAAAGATTAATAAGGCTTGTAAAATAAACAAAATTCTCTCAACTATTTATCAAATTTTCAAACAAATGTCATCAATTTAAATTCTTAAATTTTTAATCTCTCTTAATCATCTCTTCCCTTTCCTCTCGCACTTTTAGTTTGACAAAATGAACCAAATAAAAAATTTACAATGAAAGGAATCGAAATCGAAATCGATGAAATCGATCAAAATCAACATGGTCACCACTTCTGACAGCGTTGACAACCCTTCGGCCATATTTGTCGCGCTACCTAGATGGTGGAGGGCATCCCCTTCATTGGGTGTCTTAGACCTTTGATTCACCACCGGATGGAACATATCCAGAACTCACAACCTCTGATTTGCAAAATGTCATGGTCATTTTGTGATTTATGGTTCTTGGCACGCTAGAAAAGAGAACCTCTAACAGCGGCGACGAATATGTGGTGATACAAGGACCCACCATCAAAACTAGCGACGAGGAGTGTGTTGACGACTATAACCTCAACTTGTTACTCAATCAAGGGTGAGATGGTTATTTTATAATAATTTCATAATTACCCATCTGCAACATATATGATGTGGGCATTTTGGATTTTTTTACAAATCACATCAATTAAATATGATATATATATACACGCTTGGGGTATCAGGAAAAAGTATTTCAAACTTGAGTAAGAAACCCTAAGATGAGATTTGAGCGAATGTACTGATATATAATTACCCATTTTATCTTAACTGCATTTTATTTAGAGGTAATTACATATAAGTACACCAAACTATACGTCATTCTCATAAACCTCGATATAAAACACATAAGCCGACTCTCTTTCCACTTTGTGGCATGTACCCTTCACCCGTGGCGATTTGGGTTATTCGTCGATTTTCGACGATATCTCACGGTGGCATGGCTCTGCCTGTGAGGGTTTCTAGTACGGCGATGGTTCCGGGTCTTGTGCTGGTAGTTGTGACGACATCCGACGGTAAAGGAGGCAGATTTAGGGGGATGACAGGAGTGGGATCGAGGGCAATGGGGTTGAGATCGGAGTTGAGGACGAAATTGCAGGTGGGGAGAGCTTATGTTGCGATGGTAGATCGGTATTGGGAGGGAATTGAGGTTATCTTGCATTAGTGGGCAGACTCATGCAAGCATACCGAATTAGGGGGTCTCGGCTTGCTTAAACTTCAATACGTGGGAACCGGCGGTTTTGGTTGGTTGGTAGGTCGGTACTTCGAGAGAACCGGAATTATCTGGCGTAGGTGGACAGACTCATACAAGCATACCGAACTAGGGGGTCTCGACTTGCTTAAAATTCAATACGTCACTTAGGTGTCCTATTGGGATCGGTACTGGAAGGAAACGGGGATCCCTGGTGTCGATGGGTTCATCCAGTTAAACCCAATAAGCTAAGAGAATTTGAATTTCGTGATGCCCATATTGATCGTAGGGTTGATCGAGGAAGCTGGTTTAAGGCGGTCTGCAACAAGATCACGGGGTTTCTCCATCTGTATGAGTTGGAGGCCGTGGCTCTGCATGAAACTAACTGGTTCGAGTCGATTGGTCTCCAGAGTTATCATGGATACCTGTGTAAAGCACTCTACAGCAAGAGGGTTTCTCCATCTGTATGAGTTGGAGGTCGTGGCTCTACATGATGCTAAAGGGGTCGAGCTGAACAATTTTGGAGGAATCATTAGCGAACGATGTTGCGTACTATCCACTATCTAAACATGTGTTTTTTTTCTTGTAATCAAATGGCTCACAAGTTGGTAATGTTTGCTTTAACTAACAGTAGCTGAGTTTATAGTGAGGGGTTTGTCCCACCAACTGTAGCTTCAGATGTCCGGCTTGATGTCGTATTAGTTGTGATTTAATTAATAAAATTTGCTTTTACCTTTAAAAAAATTTATACGTCATTCTCACATAAGTACACCCAAATATAAAATTCGATTTTGCAGTCACCCAAATTACATTTCGTCTCACTTAGCTATAACAAGTTTAAGTCTAACCGAATTTTGGGGTAAAAAGACTAAGATACCCTTAATAGTTCTGATTGACAATCAGAGCGGTCGGACTGGTTCAAATTCAAAATTGGTTTATATTTATTTAACAAATAAAGAAAATAAAATGATGACCTTTGCTGAACTCTCAGGTTGTTATTAATATAAATAAATAATTAATGATAATATACTAAAACTTCTGAATGACATAATTTTCTTATACGAGCTCTATTTCGGACTCATGATATATCAAATCGAAGAGAATTAGAAGATCTACAACTTTGAAAAAAAACGATTTTGTTTATATATTATTATTATTTATTTACTTACATGATTAATTATTAATTTTAATTTAATTATTAATATATTTTTTTGTAATGATTAATTATTAAATAATATAATGAAACTTTCAAATGGCATAACTCTCTCGTACGAGTTTCGTTTAGGGATCAAAGTATATCAAATCAAATTCCATCGGATAATCTTCGATTTGATATTTATGAGCCCGAAACAAAACTCGTATAAGAGAGTTATACTATTTGAAAGTTTCATTAAATTATTTAATCATTAATCATTACAAAAAATATGATATATTTTTACATCATAAAACCTTAATTTATTAATTTATTAATAATAAAAAGGTTTTTATAATGATAATAATAATATTGTTAATATTATTTTATTTTATAAATATCATGTAATTATTATTTTAATTGATAATATTTTTTAATAATAAAAATGTTTTAAATTTGAACCGGTCATATCAGAATTGAACCAGTCTAACCAGTCTGATTTTAAATTATAACTATTGAAGGTATTTTGGTATTTTACTTCAAAATTCTGTTAGATATGTAATTTGACTGACCGCAAAATTGAGTTTTATATTTACATGTACTTATATGAGAATGAACGTATAGTTGAATGATTTTATGTGTAATTATCCTTTTTATTTATTTTGTAAGATAAGGTGATCTGTAGCCATGCTAATCCAAACATTTGCCGGGCCCGGCCGGAATAAGATAATCTGCTATTAATCATCCCTCTGCCCCTAGGCTGATTCTCCAAGGATATGGCCATGTTAACTCAATAATTGTAAGATTTTGACAGTTTAAAATAATAAAACTGCAGGTATGTAGTAAAATGGCAAAAAGGTAACCCAAAATAACTTCTGACGACGAATACACATTGTTTTTGTTTTGTTCACTAGAGTAATTACTATCTGTCACTATTTTTGTTGGAAATATATTCTTATATCATCGTATATTTGCAGGAACATATTATATACTTTTATTAATAATAAAAATGTGTTGTAAATTTGGACTTTTGAACAAAATATTTTTATTTGTATTTATATAAATTTGACGAAATTGCTTATGATATTAAAAATTATATTTTAAAAAATAATTTAAACATAAAATTAAATTACAGATTTTAGGTAAAAGATATTTTCAAAAACAAATTTATTTTAATGTGTAGCCTTTTTCTTCAATAGTAAAAGCACCCGGGATTAGCTTAAATTGAAATTGCATACAAAAAGATCTTAAGACCTGATTTGTCAGTTTGTCCATATAAGACTGCAACTAATTTAGCTTCCAAATAAACAAGACAGAAAAGGAACAGAAAAAAAAAACCATGTCACTGTAAGAACAACTAAACCATTAATATTAATACTCATGATCGACCAAGCTAAGATATTATAAGATCATGACGATGCAGTGAAGAAGTGGGCGAGGAGGGAAGCGAGGCAGATGCAAAGAGAACCAGAGAGAAAGGAAAAGGCAAGTGCACCACTTGCTGAACCAATAACCTCTCCCATGGACTTATACACACCTTCTCTCTTGTGTTTTGGAACATAATAATCAGACTTGTACTTCCATCCATAACAATGCTCATTGCTGCTTCTCCTACATAACAACGTCGACGACGATGGTGGTGATGCATGTAATCTCTCTTTCTTCCTCACTTGTTCCATTCTTTCTCTTAAGACCTTCAAGTTCGCATCAACCATACTTGTTGACTTTCCTGTAACAAAATTTCCATGAAAACTAAACCATACAAAAATGGACTTTGAACAGTGATATGATATCTATTACTGTGTAGCTTTATATATGAACTCTATGTGTAAAATATATACGTTGGTGAACAGATCCACATCTTTTAGTCGTATGATTCTAATACCCCTCTCACATGCAAATCGGTTTAAAATGCACGTGGAAACATATGAGCGGTGGTAGGTATAGAAAGAACGCCCTCTGATCTATGGGATTCAAACCCGAAACAGATGTTATATGGAGGCCACATCTAAGATAAAACTAACGCCTGATACCATGTCAGAAGTCCAACCCACTTAAAAATTAGATTGTTATATAAGTTGATGAACATATCCACATCTTTCAGATGTGTGACTATAACAATATGTATCATGTTTGTATTTTACCTTCATCCCGTAAGCTTTGGGATCTAATTTGGGGATACTTGACGAGTAGCTTGTGATCATTCTTGCAAGAAAGAGACCTATAGTTGCAGAAAGATGTTGTAGATGAAGCCATGATCATTGATCATATACATATATAGCTTGTTCCTACATGTATATATATAGTTGGAGGGCATTGATATAGAGTGTCCCTAGTTTCCTCTAAAAACCAATGGAGCTAGGGTTATATGGCTGGTGTGGTCCATTGAAGTTGAACCATGCTACTTTTTTATATTATTTTCATGTACTACATTATGGGAGGTTAATTATATATATTATATAATCTAAGTTATGAGATTCCGATTGAAATGTGGGGAACTGTATAACTTTTATATTAATTTGGTCATGCATTTTAACTTATACGTATGTGTCCTTTATTGGTTCTCCCAAAAAAAAGGCAAGATTGCTACATGACAAATGTCTTGTACAATCATTATACTTTATCTATTAGTTTATACAAAATACATGTACATGATTTTTTGGGGTTAATTAATTAATCGCCAAAGGTGATCGGCTTCTTATTTATTCAATATGTTGCCACTTAACCCCTGCTGTTTTGCACAAGCTGGTGATTCATTGTAATGATATTGTAGTTTATGATATAAATACGAAGAAAGAAGCAACGTTGTTGTACGATATTTTGAAACACACTACCCCTTCCCATATACAAGAAGAACAATTTAAAATAATGCTGCGACAAATTTCATATATATATATATATATATAATAATGAAAATACATGATATAATAATAGAAATACGATTCTTACATGTTCGTACAAGACCTCCTAGTTCGCACCAAATCATGATCCTATATATATTTAGAAGAATAAATAAGAATATTTCAGTGAAAATTATAATGGAAGAATTTTTTTTGTTTAGTCAGCTACATCAACAAACTTGTCAGCGCAACGTCACGTCAACTCATATAAATATAATATAAGAATATATAAGAAGGACATGACGTATTCATGCACAAACGGATTTGGAAATAAAAAAATAGAACATAAGAAAAAATATGTATATATTCTTAAATGATTCTCATGATGTAAAAGTTGCTTAAAATGAGTTTTGAAAACTTCATATTCGTTTATGCAGGAAAGTATTTGAAAACAGAAGTTGAGAAAATAGTCAAGATATGGATATGCATTCATTATTTTCCTTGCTAAGGTTATTCAGACATGAATATAATAAGCTCTCTATTTTGAAGGATATAAAAATAGTGTTGGTGTTGGGGTTTGTATCGGAAGAAGGAAAAAGTCCATGGTATTGCATGCCTAATTATTAGCTTTTATAATATTAAATGCATGATTATCATGAAAATAAGGACATGCAAATTGGATCGTCCAATGAGCTATATGACTTGAAACAATGATGTCCTATACATATATATGGATTCATATGTATCCAAAAGCATGAAGAATTAACATGCTTTTCTTGATTTCGAAGGTAACTACAAAATAGTGAAACTAAAAGTGACTATATATAAATTAATATATATTGATTACGGCTGTCCTCAACCAATAAACTTACAAATCACAGTATATAAATAGGATAATCTCAGGTGACTACACCTGGATTTGTAACATTATCACATGACTACACTTACAATTTTTCGTGTCAGGGTGAATACTCAAGAATTTCATTTTTCTCACCGTTACTCATTCCGTCCATTTCCGTTAGTTTTTAACATTTTTAATGTGTGAAAAGACTAAAATACCCTTCAGATGTAAATAATTGTTTTTTAAATTAAACGAAAAGACTAAAACACCCTTCACTATTCATTTAATTTTCAAAAAAATACCTCTCTCTCTTTCTCTCTCTCCTCCCCCTCCTCCATTTCCACCACCACCACCACAACCACCACCACTACTGCCACCACCTTCTCTCTCTCCTTCGCCACCTCCTCCATCTCCTCCACCACCGCCACCACTTCCATCTCCACCGCCACCACCTCTATCTCCTCCCCGTCCCTCCACCACCATCTCCTCCTTCTCCGTCGCCACCACCTCCATCACCTCAATTTCTACCGCCACCACTTCCATCTTCTCTCCCTCCGGAGAACCTCCGGCCGACTTTCGGCGAGGCTCCGCCGACTTTCAGCTAGGCTCCGACGGTGATGGAGAAGATGGTGGTGGTGGAGGGGCGGGGAGGGGATGGTGGTGGAGGAGATGAAGGTGGTGACTGTGGAGATGTAGGAGATGAAAGTGGTAGTGGTGGTGGTGGTGGAGGAGATGGAGAAAGTCGCGATGGAATGAGAGGAGATGGTGGTGATGGAGGGGGCGTAAAGGAGATGGTGGTGGAGGAGATGGAGGTGGTGGAGGAGGAGGAGGAGGAGGAGGAGGAGGAGGAGGAGGAGAGAGAGAGAGAGAGAGAGAGAGAGAGAGAGAGAGAGAGGTATTTTTTTGAAAATGAAATGAATAGTGAATGATATTTTAGTCTTTTCATTTAATTTAAAAACAATTATTTACCTCTGAAGGGTATTTTAGTCTTTTCACATGTTAAAAACTAACGGAAATGGACGGAATGAGTAACGGTGAGAAAAAGAATTCTTGAATATTCACACTGACACGAAAAATTGTAGGTATACTCATATGATAATATGACATATCCAGATGTAGTCATCTGGAATTATCCATATATAAATTTCCAAAAAGAATTGTTCACGTATTCATTTAATTTTTGAGGGAAAACATATTCATTTAGTAAAAGCAAAAAGGTATAAGCTTGAATCATTAAGGGAAAAAGACACTTTTGTGCACCTGAATACACTTTCATACCCTAAATTTTTTTTTCTTTCTTTCATACTTGGCTTTCATTTCGGACAATTAACCCTAAAATTTTCAAAATACCGAAATTACCCATGGTCTAATAGAGAGAACCAACCCAATTTTTTAAAGAGTGTGAAAAGACGAAATTACCCTCAACTATTCATCAAATTTTCAAGTGAATACCATTGGACCCTCTTACTTCATCAAAACAGAGCATCGTGAGCACCTCGTCGATCGCCGGAGCTTACCTGATGGTCTTCGTACCTGGTGACTGGAGTAACCGGAGTTGGTGGAGGTGATCGAAGTTGTGCCAAAATTTTCACTCGCCGGAAAATATGTTCCGGCGAGTGAAAATTTTGAATTCTTGAACTCATTTCTTATTCCCTCTCTCACTCTATCTCTTTTCCAGCCATTCTGTGCCGGAGACGATCGGCGGAGCACCGCATTATGCTCTTTTGGTCGCTGCCCATTGCCTTCCTCGTTGATGCTCGCTGCCCACCTCGTCGATGTTGCCATTTTGTGTTGTGGAGGCTGCAGAGAAAGAACCATGGCCGGCTCCGGCGAAGAATCACCAGAGAAGACGAGAAGGAGGGGTCGAGGACGATGGGGTCGAGACGGAAACCTTGGCGGAGGTATCCTGGAGGCCTCGTCGGTCCACCGTGCTCCCCACATGCCGAAGAAACCCCGACGATGGTTGCTGGAGAGGGTGGCGGAGGAGAAGGAGAGGAATAGTTGAAAGGATGGCATACCTTTGAAAATTTGATGAATATTTGAGGGCAATTTCGTCTTTTCACACTTTAATTGGACCAGAATTAAATCAGATTTAATTTTGGTTCAATTTAGGGATATTTTGGGCATTTTAAAATTTCTGAAGAAAGTTGTCAAAAAATGAAAGTAAGGTATGGAAAAAAGAGAAAAAAAAAGTTAGGGTATGTAAGTGTCAAAAGTGTATATTCATGTGCACAAAATTATCCTTTTCCCAATCATTAATTATAAGGGAAATTTCACTTAGCACACTTGTAGAATACCACTTTTTCACTTACCTCCACCACAAGATGAATTTAGCTTCTGAACACTCTGAAATTGTCAAAAATGACACTTATACCCGACAGTATTAATTTTCTAACGAAAAGTTCAAAATACCTTCAATTAACTATTAAATTTTTTAAAAACTTACCTCTCTCTCTCTCTCTTCCCTAGCATTTTCATCCCTCTTTCCACTCCCATGGTCCCATTTATGCTTTTCGCATATCCTGATTTCGACCCTAATCAATAAAAAAATTATAATTTTCGCCTGAATCGCCAGAACGACGCTGACTCATGTCGTTTTTCGCCCCGCTGCTCCCCGTGGCGGTGGTTCTCGCAGCTGGTGACAGCGCGACGGCGAAGGAGGCTAAGAAAACTTTTGATTTTAAGAATTACATAACCCAAAAATCCGAATCGGTGAATCGATCCCTCGACGCGTCGATCCTGATCAAGAGCCCGGTGAAGATCCACAAGGCGATGCGGTACTCGCTCCTCGCCAGCGGGAAGCGGGTCTGGCTGGTGCTCTGCCTTGTCGCGTGCGAGCTCGTCGGCGGCGACCCAGCGGCAGCGATGCCCACCGCCGTCGCGGTAGAGATGATCCACACGATACCTATGATCCACGACGACCTCCGCCGCGGCCGCTCCACAAGCCACCGCGTCTACGGAGAGGACGTCGTCGTCCTCGCCGGCGACGCCCTCCTCTCCCTTGCCTTCCACCACCTCGTCGCCGAGACCAAATCCTCCCTGCCCTAAAGGGTCGTCGCCGTCGTCGCGGAGCTGGCGAGATCCATCGGCTCCGACGGCCTCGTTGTCGGACATATCTTCGACATCGCCTCCTTCCACCCCCACATCAAGTCCTTCTTTTTCTGGCTGAGAATCTAGAATGGTAAAGGAATAGAAGAAGGGTAATTTTGGTATTTTCACAAAAATAACAGCCACATGAACGAACAGGATTGAACTGGAGACCTTTAGTGTGTAAGACTAATGTGATAACCACTACACAACAACTTGAGAATTTCTTATAAAAATAATTAAAATTTATATTTTCAAATTTGTGCGACTCGAATTTGGTTATTTTGAACTTCAGTTCGGTCATTTAACCAATTGATAATTAAGTATTTACGTGCTTCTTTCTTTCTCTCTTCTCGTATTTTTATTATATTGTTTTTAAGTTTTTAATATCTTTTACATTTCTTGGTGCTTTCCCCACTTGAGAAATCGACTCTCTTCTTTAATTTTAATACAATGCGTTCTTTGTTGATAAGAAAAGTATATTTGTGCCGTAGAGTTGAAGTCAGTGGCGGATCCAAGAGGGGGGGGGGGGGGGGGGGGGGGGGGGGGTCCGGGGGGGCACCCCGCCCCCCCTTGGCCCGGAAATTCGAAAAAAAAATCATATAAATTTTTTCCGAAAATTGGATATGCCCCCCCCCCCCCCCCCCCCCCCCTTAAATTTTGATATGTATACAAAAACTGTGCCACTTAACAACAAAAAGCTATTTGGCTTAGTGGTGAAGGAGTGGTATTTTATTAATGAGGTCTTAGGTTCAAGCCTTGGATTTGTTCTTTTTATATAGTTATGTTCTTTTTTAATGATTTATGGGCCTAATTTTACTTTTATAGGTGTGGGCTTTTAAAATTGAGCATATTTCATTCTCTATTTATTTGTGGTTTATAGTTACAATTATATTTTACTCAATAACTATTGACTAGTTGTATTAATTAATTTTTTTTTCATTTTTCATTAAAAAATTTGTTTGGTCTATTATATTTACTAATTATTAGAAATTGTCAATTTTCTAAACAAATTTATGCAGATATTAAGTACAATTGTGGATCGTTTGATAAACAAATCAAACTCGAGACCAAATTATTAGAGTTTGAAAGCCTCGCGAACCGACTAATTTTGTATTTATATATACATGAAAGTAAAATTCAAACTCAACTAAATAGTAAATAATCAAACTCGAATTAAATTGTGTTATATGCATTTAGTAATTATTTTATTAATAAAATTATTATTTTAATTAAATAAATAAATTTTTAGTGTAAAATTTTGTCCCCCTTGAAAATTTCCCTTGAAAATTTTTCTGGATCCGCCACTGATTGAAGTGATAAGAAATTATAATTACATCTCTTCTAGTAAAATATAAATGATATTCAATAAAAATATAATAAAAACCAACACAAATTTATATAAGTGGAGAAAACTATAAGGGAGCTTACAAAATATTAAGTTGTGGGTGTAAATGGAGTTGAAAATCTTGTTGTTTGTTGTATTATATGATAAACAAAAGTGGAAAAGTGGTAAGTGCAACGAGAGATCTGAGGTAGCCAATTTGGGTTGAACAGGTGGCAAATGCAGTTTGAATATATATTAGTCGTAAAATAATCCTGCCATTTTGGGAACTACACTTGCACTTGCTACATGTTTCTCTGTCATTGGACGATCCTAACATATTAAGCCCATGATTGATTGCTTTCTCGATTTCAATTATTTAAATGTGAGTCAAGTGTCTATGTTGATATGTTCCATTTTACTTAAAAGTGTAAGTTGATCGGTAAATATTCATAATTATATTTAAATTCATACATTCGATTTCAACGCTTCTTTTCAAAAAAAATCAGATTAAAATATATTTTTATGGTTAGACGATTCATTATCATAAAGCGTCTAAATTTATATTAGAAGTTCGGCTCGTCTATAAGTCTAACTTAATATGTTAAAAATATTTTAAAGCATGAGTATTAAGAAATTTAAACGCATAGGCACAACCTCTTAATTTTATATTTTATATTTCTTAATCTATAGTTTGTATAATAATTTCCTTGTAGCCCAAATAAATTTACT
Organism: Geranium rotundifolium; assembly: GCA_963920655.1. Taxonomy (NCBI): domain Eukaryota; kingdom Viridiplantae; phylum Streptophyta; class Magnoliopsida; order Geraniales; family Geraniaceae; genus Geranium; species Geranium rotundifolium. Next base: position 31,351,766 of record OY987316.1, on the reverse strand, counting down.
TTTCAAATTATTAATTTTTAGTTTATTATTTACTAGTTTTCTAATTTTCTTTTGCCATGAAAAATTATGTATTAAGGGTCATTGGCTTATTGAAAAATTATAGTAGAGTGAATAAAAATTATACCACTTTGCTTTAGATTTTGTTTTATTTTACTTATCATTTTTAGCCGAGAAATCTATGTGTGCCGTTAAAACCTTACCGTAGCCTATATTCTGCTAAGCGACGGTCGTATTCTTCAAAACTCGGTTCCATTCTCTACCGTAACCTATTGTTCTCATCCCTTCATACACTTTCTTCGATCAAAAACTTCAGTCCCAAGAAATTTCTTCGATCAAAAGCCCCCACGTGCATAGTTCTTGAAGTTAATTGGAAAGATTATTGATCTTGATTTTGTATCTAGTTCTTATGACAATACTCTATTTTTCAAACATATTGGTCCTGGTCAAATCCTTCTTCTATTATATGTGGATGACATGATCATCACTAGGGATGATAAAACATGTATTTGTAATCTCAAACGTCACCTTAGCCATCAGTTTGAGATGAAAGACTCTAGCTCCCTCACTTCCTTTCTTGGATTAGAAATCCCAACAATATCTACTGGTTATCAACAGTCATAGCTTTACAGGCTGTAAAACTAAATCCACTATGACAAAGGCCACTGAGAAGCTTGCCATTGCAAATGAGAAACTTCTTCAGGAGGATGCCACTTTCTATCAAAAACTTATTGATAGTCTTGTCTACCTGACCGTCACAGGCCTAGACATTGCATATGCAGTACATGTTAGAATTCTGCCCTAATCCAATGTAAAAGTTATCTATAGTTATAATGTTTTATTATCTTTACGAACAAATAAATCGGCATCATATTACTAATGTGTTGTAATAATATATCAGATGTAATTTGATCTGTATTATTATGTGTGTCATCACTAATAGTAGAACTGCATATAAGAAAGAATTACATTTAATGCGTCCCCAATCAGTTAAGCTTCATTAAGAAGCGATCAGTATGAGCCAACTCTTTATGATCACGCTCTACTGATCATGGCAAGGTAATGCCAGAGTTAGATCATAGATATCATCAGGGGAATGATATTGGATGACCCGATGGTGAGTATGCGGCATAGATGTTGTCATGAGCATACTCACATATCGTAGCTTGTCATTTTATCCTTAGACCAAAGAGTCTTTGGGATCACTATGTGATAAATTTCTAAGTTTAACCTAGTCTAACGTTACCTGTAAAAGGGTAGCCATAAGGGCTTTGATTGACTTAGTTATGAGTTACATGAGTGAACTCGAAAGACAGCTAATGGATTTATCCCTCATACTCCGGTATGGGAATGATATCTGTCTAGGCCGCTTGATGAGTATGACTGAAAGAAATTGCATGGCCATGCGGGAGATACTTAGTATTAGTTTCAGTCGTCTTAGATATCAAGAAACAATGATTGATAAATAAGGATGACGGTTCTATACATTTTGATCAATCTAGATATCAGAGTGATAAAAAGGATAGTGACATGAATGATTAGAGGTTAAATCGAATCATCGATATTCATGGACGTTGAGTAATCATAATGTCTTGCTATAGACCACTTATAATGGAAAGGGCAAAATAGTAATTTTTCCAGTCTGCCAACGGGTCGTGAACCTAGAGGGTCACACACTTTAAGCAAGGTATAGCAAAAGAGACTTGTATACGTCAGTATTTGAGAAGTATGAGAATCGGGATAATTCGCCTTTCGATTTAATTAAATCGGAGCAAATTAGATTAAACCAGAAATCGGTTTAAGGGAATTGGATCGGTCTAGCTAAACCATTTAATTAGAACTCAATTAACTGAGTTTAATTAAAGATTAGCTAGTTGTGCTTTAAGCCCATTCTTAATATGAGTTATAATAAATAATTATATTCAGATAAATAAGAGAGATTTTAGGGAAATAATATTTGGGAAATTCAAATATATTTTATATTTGATTTTTGGCAAAAACTCTCTGATTAATCCCTCTTTGGACGAAACCCTACCCCTTATTCCCGTCCCTCTCTCTCACAAAATTGCTTCTTCCTTCAAAACTAGTATAATTTGTTGGAAGAAATCTCAAGGATTTGAGGTGTCTTGCTTGTGTGGATACATCTAGAGAACATAATAGTTTTTGTGTTGTTTTGATTCAAGATTTAAAGGTAAAATTTCACATTTTAACTCATGTTGATATGCTTATTCAATTCACATGATGATTTTTATTGTTTATGTATTCAGGAATCCATGGTTAATTTTACGCTTCCGCGTGTAATTAATTGGTAAGGAACCCATGAAAACCCTTTAGTACATATTGTCAGTCAATTCATGTATGTACCGCGCTCTACACACTATGAAGTTGTTCTTCGGATTCTGCAATATATTCGGGGTACATTGTCTTAGGGCCTGCATTTCTCCAGCACGTCACCTATAGGGCTACAGGCTTACTCGGATGTTGATTGCGCTAGTGATCTTACAGACCGACGCTCCACCACATGCTACTATTTCTTTCTTGGCAACTCCCTTATCTGTAGGAGGAGTAAGAAACATACAATAGTTTCCGCTCCAACACTAATTCAGAATATTGAGCTCTTGCTGACAGGATTTCAGAGCTACTCTGGATGCGTTGGTTTTTACATAATATGGATGTTTTTTTACATTTCTACTACTCTTATTCACTCTGATAGTAGGAGTGTCATTCAGATCGCTCACAACAATCTCTTCCATGAGCGCACTAAACATATTCGAATGATTATCACTTTGTACAACATCATCTCTCTGAAGGCACCATCACTCTTCGATCAGTCTCTTCCGCTGATCAAACTGTGGATATTTTTCCCAAGCCATTGACTCATAAACGCTTCAGTACCTTAATTTGCAAACTCAATTTGAGTTTTACACCACCATCTTAAGTTTGAGGGGGATGTTAATGTATAGTTGATGGGCTTGGGCTTTATCATGGTATCATAGCTAAAATCAAACCTAAATTGATTTCTAAGCTAGCGGCATAAGCCTCTCGCACGATCCATGTCGACGACACAACATCGATTCATGCAGCAGCCAACTCTCCTCTTTTGGCTTTCTTTGCGTCGTCTTTTGTGTTTCTCCGTCGTCGATTGTAGCAACAGGAGTCGTTGGAGATACGTTAATAGAATGAAAAACACCTTTGGTTTATGAGGATTATGGGTCAGCATCACGAAGGAGATGGTTGAAGAATCGAGACAAGAGTAAATGTATTTTCGAAATTTTATATTTTATAAAAAAATTCAAGTTAAATTTGTAAAATATGAAATTTTTGTGAGCTAAAAAAAATTCTAATTAATTGTAAAATACGTCAAATTAAGTTCTATAGTTATTCCTGATTAATTTCACTTCTGAAAACCAAATTGATATTTTATGAGAAGCACGAACTGTTTTTATGGAGCATACACAAAATAAACATAGAAGATTTGGTGGTAGTTGATGTTATAGTTCATAGAAGAGCGTTAAAATGGATAGAATCCAAAATGGTCCCATCTAAAAGCAAAAGGTGAGTGAGAAAAGAGAGCACACCACACAAGTGAAGCCAAGTGTGACCCTAACCAAATAAGGGCTTAAGATTCATGTGCTTTCTTTTGCTTTTTTCAAATTACTCAATCATGAGCATATTTCTGTAGTTAGGCACATAATGTAAGTGGATTAGGAGCAAGTTTTTGATTTGATGGTTCTTCAATCACCTTCTTACATGTAATAACCCATGACTCTCCACCACTTTTGTTCCTAATGGGTCACCATTTTTGATAACTCTAAAGCCTCTTATCTGTATGCACGTGGTCCATCCCAGTGGCAGTGCCGGAGTTCAGATTCTCCAAGATTATGGTAAATCTATGACATGACACTTCTCAATCATGTCACTAACTAACTTTAATGTTTATGAAATAGCAACTCCAAGTTAAGGGTCTTAAAACCACGTCATTATCTGATTATATAAAAAAATTAAACTCTTATTTCTATCCAATTTAGCACAAGTCTTTACAATTATCCCTCAATACTATTTTTTAATCTTTTAATGTTAAAATGATTTTAAAAAATTTTATTTCACTAATTTGTAATAATGAGGTGAATAAAAACTATTAAAGTTATTGAGATTTTCTCAAGTAAGTCCCTATATTTGAGAAGTCACTTTTAGAATGCTTAAAAAATTGAGGATGCAGATGAAGTTTGAGACTTGTGTTGAAGTTCAATACTTTAAAACCCTTTAAAAGTATGTGGTTTAGATTCTGGTTGGAGTTCTTCCGAGTTATAAATACATGTTTCAATCCTCTCACTTAAAATTATAATTATTAAGAAAAAAAAATTCATAATATATAAGGATAATTCCAGATGACTACACCTGGATATGTCACATTATCAGATGACTACACCTAGAATTTTTCGTGTCAGGGTGAATACCCAAGAATTTCATTTGTCTCACTTTACTCATTCCGTCAAACTCCGTTAGTTTTTAACATTTTTTTTACATGTGAAAAGACTGAAATACCCTTCACCTGTAAATAATTGTTTTCAAATTGAATGAAAAGACTAAGATACCCTTCACTATTCATTCAATTTTCAAAAAATAACACTCATACTCTCTCTCTCTCTCTCTCTCTCTCTCTCTCTCTCTCTCTCTCCTCCACCACCACCGCCACTTACCTTCCATCACCACCACCACCACCATTCCCTCCACCACCACCATCTCCTCCTCCTCCG